>KN538392.1:1048649-1129065 GCA_000797535.1 Trichuris suis | reverse complement strand
TAGACTTTTTAGGAGCAGCGTTTTGTGACCAACCGCTCCTTAAGTCGAAGCTATTTAATTCTGCAAAAACGCGTACAGTATAACTGATGTGCAGGTCTCGATTTTTCGTAATGTCATCCCTTCCAACTTAGCAAAACAGAATGTGTTAGTTTATTTCAAGCATGCGGCGAGCGAGCGTTTTACTTTGACTTTCGTTCGTACTAATTGAATTCGGTGCTAGGGAACGCTTATCCTTCGCCGTTCGATCACCGACCATTGGTTCACTTTACCCTATGATAGGTGGTAATGATAGCACAATAAATTGGGGAAGTTGAACGAATGGCCTCAAAGCAGTGGCAGCGAACAAAAGGAGATGGACCAAGACAGCTAAGGCAAAAACAAAGGAGCTCAACAGGGGCAACCAACCGAAAGCAATAAACCATCGGCAGCGGAGGAACAATGGCGAATCAAGGTCAGGGTAGAAACGACGGGACTCTTTGCCGCCGTTGCATAGGGTAAAGCAAACCTAAGGTCAAGGGGGTAAAAGGCTCCCAAGCTACCAGATCGGCTATTCGCAATTCGTAACCTAACACTATGGCGGGTGGACACAAGCTTAGCATCACTCCCAGTGAACGTTTGCTAACAGTAAGCAGGGAGAGGTTACCAAAGACATTCTATCTTTTCTTATTTTGCCTTTCGTAATGGAAAGATTTGCAAACACTGTTGAGTAATAATGCTTATAAAAAAATTATTTTCCAAGTATGCGCAGTAATTTCTTAGTTTTTTCATAAAAAACCGCGGAAGTTATCATACAGTATACTTGAAAGGATCAGCAAGTTTGAGTTATGGTAGCCAGTTGGCTGTCAGTTCGACAACTTTTGGCAGTTTGCGCAAAGGGCTGAACTGCTTAGTTGAAGTTCGTTCGTAGTTCAGTTTTTCTCTTCCGCCGGTGCGTAGCAATTTCGGCGACGTGGCTCTTGTTCTAAGCATTCTTTGTCCAGGTTCTTCGATGAGCCAGCTGTCCTCGCAAAGTCTGCAGAGCGTATTTTGTTCGATTTCCCAAGGTGCCTGGGATTTACTCTTTAACGAAATGGACAAGGTGTTCGGCATTCAGTAATGCCCTCCGCCATTGCTCTAATGTTTCTTCATTTGTTTTTTCATGTTGCAGGGCGACCCAAAATCCAAAGATGCTGACCAACGTGGACGTGTGTCTGTCCAGCAATCGACCCGGTTTTAATGTACACTTTTTTGCACTGTCCCATCGTGGGCTTTCCATCGCGTTTGTTCGTTCGTAGACAATGGGCAATCGGACGCCGGGCTCTCCTCAGCGGTTTGACGAAGAATCCAGCACTTGGCTGACGGAGTTCTTTGAAGATTCCAACGAAAGTGAAGCTGACGTTTCTGATGTCGTTCCGAACGAAACAGCTACGACGGTTAGTACTTTTTTTTCATTTTTTAACCCAACAAAAACAAGCTGCTGATGTAACGTGGTGGCGCCAGTAGTCTTTTAATGAGTTGTTTATCCGCAAGGTATTCTGTAGAATAAATCCTGAATGCAGTTTGCATATTTTTTTCTTTTTACTTTTCCTTAAACTAGTTGCCTTATTTGTATTGCCCTGTGCGTACGCGAATGCGCTTTTTCATTTAATGCCTATTCAATTGTGGGCAAGTAAAACGACTTTAAGAATAATGTCTCGCCGATTGGTCAAACTGCCGCCATACAGCCTTTCTAAGCTACCTATATTTAATGTTCTCTTTCTACATATGATCGCTCAATTCGGCCACTGCGAAGTCCCGCGTGCATGTTAACCCTTTTTGGTGAGTGGTTGGGTGCTCCCAGTCGCCTTAGTGGGAATCGGGGCTTTAAGCCGCGCATAGGCGCAGCGAGAATTGTTCCTCCATTTATTTTCCCGCTCTACTCCAATGAGTAACAGCAAATGTTCGAAATTGGAGAAGCCTTACCAGGTGGCATTTGCATATTTTGCAATAGTGCTTCACTTTTAGGCTCTCTCGTTTGTACGAGCTGATAAAATAGGTTTTGATAATTTCGCCATTTTAGGTTCACGCCGTCCGCTAAGATAAGAGCTGACGATAATATGCGCGTCGCTTCAGGCTTAGGCTTACTATCCTACGGTAGCTATTGTTTAAGTGTAATTGTCAAGGCTAAGTACCTTTTTGCTGCAATTGAAGCGAGGCCAGTACGCCTAGCCGGTCCTTATGAAGTCAGGATGGGGACGACGGCCGATTTTGGTCATGCGAATGATGAGTCAGCCTTAATCCATAATCGCTGCTGGTCGCCACTGGGTCAAGTGGTTTGCACGGATTAGCATGGAAGCATTTGGGACGAGCTTGTAGGGGTCGCGAACCCACCATCTTTGCTGCTCTTCCTATTGTACCTGGTGTAAAGTGCCTCTATGATCTTCCGTCTTTGTGGCAGATAGGTCATTCTCACGTTTACCACAGGTCACTGCATGTTCCGCAACTGCTGAACCTCTTCATACTTTTTCTATCGCCTTTATTGGGGTCTAAAGTCCGCGGGCGGCATCTGGTCTTGATCTCTGTACCTGTGTGCCTTGCCGCCTACCGATTGGTTTTATGAGACGAAGTAGGGGCGCTTTTACATAACGAGTGAAGAGCAGAGATAAACTGGATAGCTGAAAATGGGCCCATTCAGCTTCAGTATGTAAAATTGCAAGTCTTGCCATTAAACAGAAAAAGGCTACTTAAAGAAATCCGAGCTTTCATATCGACCATGATTCCTCACCAGCCTATTAATGAATGAGACAAAGTGAGCCCAAGACGATACTTTATATTTTAAAATGACAAACGGGAAGGCGGATAGCACTTTAAAGGAAACTATGTGAACTAGTGAAGGTTCGACATGTGCTTCCCGAAAGCGCCGTAATAATCAGTAAAGCGGCTACTAAGGGGTTTTGTCAATCAAAACGTATACATTCATCACCATCTGCGCTTTTGTATTATGTTGATGTGTCGTTAAATCGTCTGTTTTCAAAAAGTGTCAGTCCGCCATTGCGCAACTTCCGTCCTTTAGGAGCCGACCATAGAAAACGCTAATGCAAGCGCAACATCAAGTATTGTATGGCCAATGATGCATTGTACGGAGAGGTAGAAATTGCCGTTTGCTGCAATTTTTGTACTACTACTACCACCTTTGAATGATGTTTAGTCCGGATAAGAGTGTGTGCAAATTTGAATTGTCCTTCGACACTGTCAGCAGTAGTTTCAAAGTGAAAGGTCTCCGTTTCGTAAGTTGCACGTTTGGCAAAACAGAGAAGTGCACTTATATTGATCGTTTGGTTAAGTATTCGGCCGAATTGAAGAAAGTGTTCACAAAAGCGGATACGCCTTGTCCTTTTGGGCTGAAGGTAGACCCGCCTCCACCTTGTGACGCAAATGTCCACGTTGTGGTCGCTTTTGTCAATGAGGAGTTCAATGTGAAACCGGTGGAACGCTGCAACAATCACGCAACCAACGGCGGTATATATAGCTGCCGTGCGCGCGTGTGTGTCCAAATTGTCATATAATTGCAGCCGGTGAAGGAATGAAGCACATTTTTGAATGTATGAATCGTGGCGTCGTTTATTACGTTGACAAAAGGACAAATATGTGCAAAGCGTACATTCCATGGTTGAAAATGAGCACCGAATACAGCGGTGACGCAGTTTGCGTACTGTCGTTTTCGTGCTTCAACTCGTGTCCATCCATTAATCGTCAGCAATTGGAGCTCCGTTTCACGCTGGAGACGAAGTAAGAGTGGGCAAAGTTTTCTTTTCGACATTTTCGCTCACTTTACCTTTTGAGCTAAATAAGTGGTAAATTTGTACCTGAACATCATTAACTGTTCTTCTGTACTCTCTCTACGCTTGTTGCTTTGAAGATTGAATTGATTTTGTTTAAAGAAAAGAACGGTTTAGCAAACGCATTTTTCTAATGACCAAAAACTTATTTTTAATTATATATATATTTTTTACTACATATAACCTGTAGGTTGTAGTACGCAAAGTAAGGGGAATAGTTGATATTAATATGCATATATTAGTTGCAGTAAAATTCCATGGGAACGAATTAGCGTGCTATGTCATTGCATTTTGCGTTTTGTTGCTCTGAGGGCCAATGTCACCTTTTCACTTTTGCAGCGACGTCGTACTTGCGCGTGCAAGCGTTCGTTTAAGAGTTTGCGCCTGTCCAGCTCGCGATGCGAAACTGGAAACGGGTCTCGTGGAAAAGAAATGTAAGTGGTGTTGCCGCCTCCATCCCCTATAATGTGTTGTTATTATTTTTTAAAATTATTTTACGCAAGCTTTGCTTACGGAATACTCGGTTTGCCAAAGGCAAAAAAGGCTTTTGTTCTCGGACGACCAAGCTTAGCCCGAATGCTCCGAGGACAAAAGCCTTTTTTGCCTTTACTCAAGAAACGGGATATTCCGTAAATAAACGCTGCGTGAAGGTGTAGCTTAACGTTATTATTATTACTATTATCATTATTAGGCGCGTTTGTCACGTTTGACCCGTTTATTCTTGCGAGAAGACTTCGAAGCTTTCGGGATTCGACTGATCCCGCCTTCAGAGTTTTCATAATAGTCCTAAATATGGAATTGTTTGGCAGTCAGCAATAGTTTAAAGATGAAATGAAATAAAATTAGATAGCTAAGATGGAATAACGTATGGAAGAATATAAATAGAGATAAAAGTGCTAATGCATAACAATATAACAACATAAAATAAGAGAAAATGCAAAGATAGCATTATATTTGTTAATGGTCTGGTAGTGACGTATATATAGGGCTACTTTTATCTTAGGTGGGACGAGCCTTCTCTGCAGATAGTTCTGTGTTGCAGAGAGGTTGAACAACGTGATGTGTGTTCTGTAACGGCAGATGCTTTTCCAGTGTCACGGTATGTAGGGGTGGCAAGCCATCGCTGGAGCCCCTCACCTCAATGGAACGAGCCATAAATGCATTTACCGTCGCAGAACACGCAGCACGTTGCTCAAGTTCTCTGCAACCTAGAATTATCTGTAGAGAAAGCTCATTGCAACTAAGGAGGATAAAGGAAGCCATACATACGCAACACTACCACACCATTAACAGAAACAATGGCATCGAAATGGGAACCTCACATTCACGACATGGATTGCTGTTGCCTGCGGACTCAATCCGATCCCCACAATACTGACTCATCTTCCCGCCCTTTATTTTACATCTCCTCTTGTTTATATTGTTATGCATGAACACACTTTTGCCTGTATTTAAATTCTTTCGTATGTTGGTCCGTCTTATCTAATTTTGTTTTGTTCCATTCCATCTTATTTAGCGCGTAAACGCTTCCCAACACCAACACAGCCAAACAGTTAAAACCGACTTAAACTGAAAGCTGCCCTTAAACTATTGCTGATTACGCAACGATCCCACGTTTAGGACTATTATGAAAACGCGGATGGGATGGGATCAGTCGAATCCCGAAGACACTTCGAATTTTTTTCGGAGAAATAAATGGGCCAAGCGTGGCTGAATTCGGAAGCCTATACGCCCGTTAATAGGCCTATATTTGATTATATTATCATTGTTGTTGTTGTTGTTATTATTGTTGTTGTTGTTGTTGTTATTATTGTACATAGGTTAGCAATAGGATGAAAACAATGTACTGCAGAGCTTTCGGGTCAGACCTGTAAGCGTCTTCAGCGGAACAGTCAGTATGGTGAATTTCAGTGTTGCCATTGATGACCTGAAAGCTCCGGTGTATACTCTTTTTAGCATATTGCTTTTTCACAAGATTTTTCCATAAATGAACCTACAACGTGAATTTGCATATTTAAAGCTATTATTATTATTATTACTATTATTATTGCATTTTTTGCGGGTAATGCGGAAGCGACGAAATTTTCCGATGTGGAAGCGGCTGTGAAAAAGAAAAAACGTCGTCAGCAAATTGACAAAGATGAAGACGACTGTAACGACGAGGAGAAGATTTATACAATGGAAGTTCAAGGCCGTCAGCTGTACAAGCTGCTTTCGAACATCGCGAACGCTCATTGCGCTGCCATGGATCTGTCGCGCGTTCATGGAGAGCTGCTTTTGAAGTCGTTCGGAGGTTGGTTGAGCGTGTGTCCATTTTCGGCCGAAGCGTTCGACTCGATCAAGTCGGAAACGTGCATTGAAGAGTAATCGCTCTCTCTCCGTTAATCCCTGTCCGTTCTGCATTGCTGCTGCTTTAGGTGGTTAGGCATGTTGGGCAAAAGCAGCTTGGAGCGCCTTTTTAAAGCCGTGAATATTTCCATCTTTGAGGATGTTGAGAACTTCAGCAAAACGGTAAAAAATGGCCCACTTCTTATGGCCCTACGTGTATACTGTATATATGCACTGTTCCTCCTTTTTGATTAGGATTTCATTCGGTTGGGCATGTGCGCTACGGATGCGAAACTGTTGAAATCTTGGTTAATCCAGCGTTCAGTACATCAGGAACAACGACAGATAAGCAGCTTGGACCCGTCGGACCAATCAGAACGACAGGGTTCACAGCAGGAAGTGAATCATCCCAGCACATCGATGTAAATAAGAAGACGTGAGAGACGAGCCCCTATTTATCAAATGTGCAGTTACGCACTGTACGTAGCTATTCAGTATATCTTTCACTTGTTTGCCATATGCATAGCCGTTTTTGTTTTATCTCAACGAAGGGGCGGTAAGGAGAATGAGAGAGCAACTCGTTGTTATTATTGGTGCTATATATTGGTTGCCTAAAGAACATGCGGTGTATACAAGTTCGGTTTTTTGTTTCGAATACCCTCTATATGACGACCACCACCTCCGCAGTATAACGACGGCGAAGTGAGGGGTTGTTTTCCTTTTCAAACTCGTTTTAAATTTTATCCCGCAACACAGCGGGCGCGCGCGCGCGTCTGGTTGGTGTTTTGAAGACGCGAAAGTTAAGAGTAAACAGTGTGCCCATCTACTGGCGGCAAATAACGACTTGTGTCTCCTTGTCTTGCTGTTCTGCAAACTGCGCCAACTATTCGTCCAATAGAGGTGACGACGACGAACTTCAACTTTCGCTATTGCTCACCGTCCGGCAAGTTGATCCCCACTAATAAAACGCCCGTGTGCATTTGCCTTTTTTGCAGCATTGCAACTATGGTCAATCCTTGTCATCGATGCCATCGACCTACCTATTTCAATGACAACATTGGTCCCTTAAAGGACGGCGTCTATTACCATAAAGGCTGTTTCAAATGTTGGATATGCGGAACCCGTCTCACCTTGAAGACCTATTGCAACAATCGCAACGATATACGCGACACGGAAGTCTATTGCCAAAGTCACGTGCCTACGCCGGCTCCTCACGATCCCATACCGCATCGATCCAATCTGTTGTACAGCCCAAAGACCAAAGGCGAATATGCATACAGCATGACGCGCTATAGCTCGTAGAAACAACTGCTGTTGGCCGCTGCGTTAATTCATTTGTCTTTTCAAGGTTTTAAAAATGCGGCCGCGCGGAAGCTGCCTAATTTTTCAGTCCGGCAAGTGAGGTAGAGATGGACGCTGATTCAAATTAAATTCGCAGTTACCATTTCAACTCGACTCTTCGATCACACCACAAAGGCGCTCAGCCGTAGTGGTCAGCTACTTTGCTTGCATGTATGCCGATGGCGATTGTGGCGCCACCTATGCCTTTTGTTTCTCCCTTTTTGCTATTCTTATTGCGTTGCTGTTGTTGTTGTTGTTGCTAAGATGGGACAAAAGGTTTTACAGCGTTGGCTCGTCCAACGCGCTGAACACATCGCGCGCATTGCCTTCCGTTGCAAAATTGCGGAAGAGCACTTGCCGGCGCCGCAGAGCGCCTAAGTCGCTTTTCTGCTTACGTGCGCGCCTTCAAATTAGCAGTTCAGTCCGAGAAGAGACTCCATTTTGAATAATCAAAATACATCTATACGTATATACATTGAAATTGTTCACTTCTTTTTAGGGACGACGCTTTTATGAAACATTTTTCAGTCGTCCAAGGCGGTGTCGCTTTTGACGCGTTCCGAAAGGAAGCGCCCTTCTTTTTCCGCCGTCTTTGCAATGTTGTCGATAAGCTGATATCGGAATGAAGGTTTTACGCGAATAAATTTGCATATGCATATCGTTCTTTCAGATAGAGCTTTCGTCGGCTACGTGGATGGGTCGCAATTGGCCAACGAAATTTACATACGCTGTTAGCAGCAGCACAACGCCTCCCTTTGATGCTATGGATGATGAATGTTTTGCTTCGTAAGTTGAGCAGAGCGGTTGTCATCACACACTACCATTAAGCTGTCGAACGTTGCGTTTATTGTATTGTCGTGTCGGCTAAGGCGATTTGCTATTCATCGCCGTCAAGAATTCGACGACGACGACCAGCGCGCGCTTAGGTGTGCCCGTTCGGTGTGCGTGAGCGCGCTCGCTCAAAGTTCTTTGTTTATTCAGACATTTCTGCAACAGGCGCATTTACTAGATACTTTTACCAACTTTTCGTTCGTACGCCGCGCTACGAACGGCCGCTAAGCTGACAAGGCGCTTTCTATCGCTTTGCAGAGATGCATATGGTTAACGCTTAATCTCACTTAATCAACTTGGAAATATTTAAGCCAATCCTTTGGTTTATTCACTGTTGCTTGTTTACGATCAATCGTCAGCCGTTGCTGTGCGCTGACGCTTTCCGGCAATCTTTCTATTTCGCTCCTGTGTACAATTGCGTTTCGTTTCAGGCGGCTGTCCAACGCGGCAAATCGTCGTCGTAGTCCAGCATGGTGTCCCATGGAAAGGTAAGGTCATTTTTAAATTCACAGAAACACCATCTTTGCGTAAGGTCACTTTTCTTAAAAAAAGAACAACTTTGTACAGTTGCGTCAATCCCAAGGCGAAATGCTTTCTTTTGCTCTCGCGTTAATAGTCCACCCATAGCTTCAAAGTTGCCGTGTGATTTGCGTATGCCTAATGGGCCCAAGTCAAGTCGGGAAAAGCGTCATTGGCGAAAATGAATAGTTGAGCATTATTGCGGACGGTCGCTTTTTGAATTTCGCCATAGCGGCCAACAATTTGCATACGGCGGGAACCAACTTGATTGGCGAGACGGCAAGTGCACACCTCGAACTCGTTTCTTGCACACCTTGCGGCGGTGTCGGTTGGCAAAAGGTGGCGGAATTAATTGACTTCCATTGCATACGATTGGCAATTAATTATTCATCATCGCATTAGGAGAGGGCATTTTTTCTTTTTCGTTATGCATTGCCAATGAGCGAGAGATCGCTTGACCATCGCCAGCGCCGTAGCGCCGACTGAAAAGAGGCAGCCGGCGGGCGACTAGCGCGGATGGCGCTTACGAACGACAAGAAGAACAGGTTTGAGTTTTAAAAAAATTGAACTAAGGGGCGACAAGCGCCGCTCATGATTTCCTCACGTTACCCTCGCCAAGGAGGAGGTGTTACTGAGGACGGGGGAAGAGGACTGCAAATTCAGCGACCATGGCGACATCTAGTTTTGACGCAAAGCTCTCTCTCTCTCTCTTTGGACTTTGGTCAAAGTTGGTCAGCCGTACGGGGAAGCCGGTGGATCGGTTGGTTGACCAATTAGGCAAACTGGTTGGGTGCGTCGATTGACGGCCGTTTTAGAGTTGGCAAAAGTAGCGGTCCGCTTGTGTGGGAATGTATACACTTTGAAAAGGAATGACCGCTGTTCTGTTGGCAATTTCACGGTCACTTCCCGCTTTGCATGCTCATCTTTTGTCCAAGCCAGCTACCTGCCAATCTTTTGTTGACCAAGTAAGCTTATGTTATTATTTAAAAAAATTTACATAGGCGGATCGTGCTAGCAGCGGCATTGCGTTTCGACGGGGATTGGACTTTGCCGGCCATAAAATTAGGGGGCGGCCACCTATCGTGGCCAAGCGGAACGCCGACGGGCTTGTTTGACCGTCACTTCCTCCATTAGGCGCCTAATGAAAGGTTGGCGCGAAGAAAACGTACGGTTGCATACGTTGACGGGAAATCGAACGTCTTTGCGCTTTTTTCTTTGCTACACACCGAAGCGTGGACGTTCAATTAGCTTTAGTCCATATTTGGCGAAAGGAGACTCTCCTCCTTGTTTGGTCGTTCGATATATTCACCCTGAGCAGCCGGCATTTTTGAGAAGATGCGCCGGTGAGAGCAGCCGTACGCGTTACCCGTGTTCGTGCACCTAATTACAAGCTTTAGCGTTTGTCCATTTTTCCCTTGTTGGGAATATTGGCCCTTTGATAGTTGATGCGAAAAATTCGTGACATCCCGTCGGCGCAAGTGGGAATGTTATACTTTTTTTTCTCTCTCTCTTCCACTTTGCTCCTTTTGTCCCATTGGTGTGAAGTATGGTTTCGTTAAGTTCTTCTCTTTTGCATTTAATCTTGAAATATCGATCGTCCCAACGGGGAAGGGAGACTTGTCGCGTTAAGGGTCACAATAGACACGATTGGTCAACAAGCTTGCAAGATGTTGCATTCGTCTCCATGAGACCGGTTTTGTGTCGCCACAAAGTCCTATCCTCAATGATGACTCCCCAATGGAAACTGGCTTATCCTTGCCTAGTGCCGCTTGTTACGTATGCTTAGAAGAGAAAGAGAGAGAGAGAGAGCGAGAGAGCAGACATGTCCTCCCTCCTACTTCATTCATTATTTACTTATGGTTTTGTTGCTCATTGGCTAAATAGATGAATGAAGTATGCCGTGCTGCTTCAGACGACCGCTTAGAGATGATGATTCGGTAAAGTGGACAACGCACGTTATTTCAATGATGTTTTCCCTCTCTCTTCATATAATCATCGTCGTTGTTGGCCCACTACTGAGTGCGCTGCTTTCTCTTTCTCAGCTAGTCTCTCTCTCTCTCTCTGTGTGTCTATTTCACTCTTTGCGCGTAGGTAACGGCAATATCGCTTCCTCTATCTAGCCAAAGTCAACAGTGCGCGTGCGCATGTAGTAGTAGCAGTTTGGGTGAACGCAATGCCAGCTATTCAGTACAATCGCTTTCCCCATCGTCTGGCACCACCATTGGTTGGTTGCACGCAGTCATTAAGGGCATAGGATCTTTTCGCACTCCTTGGACGTGTACGCTCGTTCATTCACGATACGCAAATCACCGATTGAGCAATGTACAATGATTGTGCGTCGCCTTTTTTTGTCAACGCTTAGCTATGCCAGCGTTAACGTAATTGTATTCTGTTCAGTAGCCGGTTGGTTACTCACGCTTTGCAGTGTGTCGGCATTGGAGCCGACGTTGTGGCGTCGTTGTGGCGTCTTCTCCGTTAACTCTCTCTTTCTCTGCGTCTAACTGTTCAGTCAGTGTGTTGGTACGGCCGTCAATTCCGCTCATTCTTGTAAAAATAGCCTTTAGTTGGTGAAATTGTTAAAAGGATGAACATTGGCAACGTTGGGGAACTTGATAGCCTCTCAATTCTCAATAGAGGTACGTTCAAGGTAAGCGATTCCATTTTTCGCCCATTTTCCTTGTCGTCGTCGTCGTCACTTCAATCGAAACTGGCGCTCAATTGGCCATTGCCCATACGCGCAACGTTCAAGTCGATCCTAGTCAAGTTGAATTTTTAAAATTTAAATCCTAATTAGCATTCCAACCGCCTATGACGATCGACCAACCGACCGACATTGCCCAGGCAGAGAAGCTGCGCCTTTTTATTTTAAGCTTTTCTCTTTCTGGAAATGCGGCGTCACTGTACGGCGTAATTTGGCGAAGCGTTTGAAATTTGAAAAACAGAAGGCTGCTGCTGCTGCCAAAGAGGGAATCGATTTCCTTCTCACTGGCCGATTAGGTTTAGCTTTGCGCTTTCTACAGGCGCGGCTATTCAATTGTTTGTATATGTACTGTTGTCACGATTGGCTAAGCGCGAAGGACGACGGTTGACTCTCTCTCTCTCTTCCCTTTAATGGGGATTGCAACATTTGATATCGACTTCACTTAGAGTAGACGAAACAGAGAGAGGCGGCTAAGTTGAGCGAAAGCTTTTGGTAAGCGAAATGCGATAATTTCTTTTTCCGTCTCTTCTTCATGGCTCTCTCTCTCTCTCTTCGAGCTCTGAAGAGGAGAGAAGCAGAGAGAGAGAGCGCGCGTACTCAACAAATGCAACAGAGGCGTGCAAAGCGGATTTTCAGACTCGATGTGCATCGTTGCAAATGGAGGATTTCGTTGAGCCGAAGTAAAAATGCGCATTCGAATGCAGTTTGCCAACTTGTGTGTCAGCTGTTAGGGGGCCGCTGCAAATTCAACATATAATGTAACCGACCAACCGACCAACCGACCGAACGGAAGGTCGATCAAATAGTCGTCAGCCTTTCTGTCCCCCATTTGCTCGCCCACGAACGACTGACTGTCCATATTTGGCCGACGCGCGAAAGGGCGGGCGCGCAAGCGCGCCCGCCCTTTCGCGCGTCGGATCCATTGGCAAGCGATCGGGCGATCCGCATTTCTTCAACAATAGCCCGCTAGGCTGAACCGAACATGACGAAAATAAATAAACTGGTCTCGTCAGCTCGCCTTTCGCTGAAGCGCAACGAAGTGCCCCCCACTGCATCCAATAGCGTAAAGGAATGGTCATATTTCCCCCATCTCACGTAAGCAACCGTTGGTCTCATTGGTTCCTCCATTATATTGCCAAAGCAGGTTGCCTAAATAGTATATCCACAGCTTTGTGTGTTCTACAAAATCTTTTCTTCTCTCTCCCGTCATCCGTTAATGAAGAAACGTGCTGCCCTATGGGCAAAGCGTATTATTTACCTTCGCGTCGTTGCCTTTTCGGGCAAAAGTGCTTTAAACCGGTTGCAGAAACGTGTCATAGCACCTTTCAAGCTTTCCGAGCGTTGTTCGACGCGCTCTCACACTTTTCTGCGTTTTCGCTGCGCAATTTTCCAATTGCCATTTCCGGTGAGGCGCAACGGTTGTCCCCTACAAAAGCGAGCCGTATATTTTGTTGCGCTTGGTCCTATTGATCCCTTTGGGTCGATTCGCCTTTTCAAGTGGTTTTCCCATGGAGGACCGTAGAAGGAGGCTCGCAAGTGGCAATAGAGTCGTCGGCCTCTCACGATTTTATATTTACCCCTTTTTCAAGTCTAAATATCATTGCAACGCTATAGCATGTTGCGTACATGGCGTTGAGCAAATGCTGAACGCGTATGTGCGTTTATGCGAAAACCTTTCTTTTCTTTCTATTTTCTCTCTGTGCAGCAATTCAGCAGCACAGCTGAGCACACAAAGCGACGCCGATTGGGCGCTATATCCGTCTATATCCGTTTGTATGCAGTACGTTGCGCTGCAAGTACGCGTCCCCCCTCTCGTTGGCTGACCAAAACATTCCGTAACCATGTGACACGTTTCTATTTAGTGTAGTCTTGTTTTTTTTGACATTCCACTAATAGTTTAACGCTTGCTTATCTTCACCAATGGACGACAGGAGTTGTGATGCAAATTTTGTTCGACTAAGAGGGGTGTAGCCGAGGTCGACTATTTTTATGACAATGACGACGACTTATGGGAAACATAGTGAGCGCGCAACGAGCGGCGGCTTAAGAGAGAGAGCGCGCGCTGAGGGTTATTTCGCTGGGCTTTGGTCGATTAATCAAAACATTCTCTAAGTTTGCTACGTTTTTTCATTTTCGGCTGTCGGCGCCTCGGCGGCGGCGGCGGCAGCGGCACACACACGCAGATGCGATGCGGTCGAATATACGCGACTTTTAAACTTTTCCATTTTCTCGCTTAGTCGTAGCCATCAAAGAATCGTTGTTGTTGTTGTTGCCAAACGGGGTTTGCAACAAATCTTTTCGGCAAGATTCGATTGCTTTCCAGATGCGTAATGCAATTAAAACTGCCCACCTTCAAACCGCGCGTCCTTTTAATGAAGTATTTTCGGCCGCCGGCAGCGGCCACGAAAAGGCCAATGAGCATTTTGACTCCTTTTATGGAAGTTTTGAGAGTAGACGCCGTTAACCGCTCGCTCAATTCAACTCTCCTGCGCTTATCCGGTGGGCGTTACGGTGGGATTTCCTGCGACCTATTCATTGGATCTTCCGGACTTTGATGTCCGCAACTTAACGTTTAGCAACAGCACCAATGGCAAGTCGACCGCCTGAGAGGCGGAATAAGGCAGTATTTGGCTGAAAAGGCGTTGGTCGCATTGCTAATCGGCTAATAAACTGTTTAGTTGGTGGATAGTTGGATTATTGATCTCCTTATTGTCCATTGCTAGTGAGCCGTTCGCCTTACTTCATGCATTATCATATGCACCAATGGCAAATGGTGACCATTGGCATGTTGTTGCTTCGGCGAGCTGCCCGTTGTCCATGTTAGCCTGCGAGAGGGCTTTTCTTCTCCTTTTATGAAGATGTCGTTTTGTCATCTTTGTCGTCGGGCGACGCTTATCAAGCGGCAAAAGGGTTGGCCAGTTTTTTGTAGCGACCCCAAAGCGTCTTATTGTTCGAATGGAAATTTTTTGACAATAACATTATATAATGAATCATGGTATAAAGTCGGCCGGCGGTGCTCAGGAAAAATAAACGGCATTGCAAGTCGATTCAGCCGGCTGGCTGGAAATGTCCCCGAAAGCGGCAGCTGACTCGTAGTAGCGGCAGCGGGCGGCTACTTTAACAAAGAAAGAGTGCAAGCGGTGCTGTATACGTTTACGGGGGCCAAATATTATTGAATTTTTGGTCAGTACTCCCATCTGACATTACTATTGCTTGTCAACGAAGGAGTCGGACACAGCGACATCATAGAACTATTACCAACTCAATGATGGTAACGACGATAACTATAGAAGCTCAGATCTCTCTCTCTCTCTCTCTCTTTGCTCTGTGGGTGAATTGTGTATACAAGTGTTCGTGTCATAGGCAGATATGTGAAACTTAACTGGCAAAATCGATCGACCATCGCTAACGGTGAACTTGATCGCACACTGTGCGCACCGGTTAAGGCTACTTTCATCATCAACATCAGCCGGTGTTGCTTCCCATCGACCTTTCCAATCCTTCTGCGTGGTTCTATACGACTTTGTCACGAGATTGACAGACAACATGTCCTCTTGCCTATTTAATGACGTCAAAAGAAGGACGGATAAAGAAGGAGAGAGGAATAGAGAGAGAGCGAGAGCAGCGCGCAGCCTAATGCACGCCCTGTTCTTTAGGCGTAAACTTAACCTTGTCCATTGATACAACGGGAAAGGGCTTTAAAAACCGATGAGCCGTCGTCGGCCCGAGTTGGCAGCTCTTAAAGGAGCAGATGGTTGGTTGTTCATTGCGACCCTTTGAAAATGGGACGATGGAGCGCGCGCGCGCGCGCGCACATTTTAAACTTTTGCATACTAAGGACGACCGGCGATGGACGCTTTGTTTTTCAAATTTTTTTATCCGACATTTTCCAAAGGGCGACATATGAACGCCCCATTTAGCTCACTTACTGAATGCATTATAGATTTATGTGTATGTATGTGTGTGTATGTTATTTTTTTAAAGCTTTCTGTAGTCCAAACGCTTAGGGCGGCGAATTATCAGACGACGACGTTGAAAGCAGAACGCTTCGTAGGCGTCGCTGGCGACATGTTTGCATTTCAGCGTGGGCCCGGCGATGTGCTACCCATATGTAACGGCACGTCGTCGTCGTCATTGTCGGCTATGAGTCCACAGCAGACAGACGGCAGTTCGCATCCGGACTCGGACGCCAAAAAGGTAAACTTTTTTTTTTGAAAAAATTTCATACTCGCCATCCATGCGAGCACTTCTCCTTTTTTGGCGCCATTGTTATCCGTTTGGGCAATGATGATGGGCTTTGCAGGCCAAACTGGACGAAGTGATTCTTTTTACGCAAGAGACCGGCGGCGGTGCTGGTGGTGGTGACTCGTCTGACAACGGCATTAGTCGAGTGGTCCATTTGCGCAACGTGCCTTCGGAGGTAACCGAACTGGAGTTGATGCAAAATTTTATTCACTTTGGAAACATTGAAAAAGTGCTCCTTCTAAAATCGAAAAACCAAGTATGCAGTTTATTACGGCGTGGCGGCGCACTCCTCGCTTGCCGCCGCCGCCGCCTCTTCGATGATGCTGTTGATAATGTGTTGTGTGGAAATGTGCTTGCAGGGCTTTTTGCAATTTGAAAACGAAGAGTCGGCCGAACAGTTGGTCACTCGATCGGCCAATTCGCCGGTGCAAATTCGCGGCAAAACGATATTTTGCCAATATTCAAATTACCAAACATTGGTCACCGGAAGTCGCTACTTTTACCTCCCAAACGGCATAACGGTTTTGTTGTTTTTTGCTGATTATTCAATTTCAAAGGCGCTTTTAGAATGAAGATGCAAACGTCCAACCGTTGGATGTCGGCATGAACGGCGGCGGAGGCGGTGGTGGGTCGAACCCAGTTCTTCGCGTCATTATTGAAAACCAAAGCCTGATTTATCCAATCAGTTTGGATTGCCTGCATCAGGTGAGTCATGCGTAGCCCAAAGGTTCCATCGGCCAACATTTCACGATCACCATTTTGCTCGACCGAATCAATGGTGCAGCTAAGCGCGTTCAGAATAGCCTTGCATAATTCATGACAACAACTCATCTCTTCCATAATGGGACATTTTGTTCTATTTTAGATTTTCAGTCGTTACGGGATAGTGCTACGAATAGTGACGTTCCGAAAGAATCGTAAGTTTTCAATTGTTGCACCAAAAGGAGGAGCGCAATGCCTCCTTTCCGTATTTGGCCTTCATTTGGGGCGGCGGTCACTCTTCCTATCTTTGCAGAAGCTTTCCAAGCGCTAATTCAGTTCGCCGACTGCGCGTCAGCTCAAGCTGCCAAAATGGTAAGTCAAACAATTGTGTTTTGCCCAAAAATGTCCGACTTTGTTTGCTTATGCAAATTGTTTCATTTGCAAGTTGACTTCGCGCTGCCGTTGGCGGTCGGCTGACGATAAGCCGACCAATGATGAGCGCTTGTTAAATGAAACAACAATTCTGCGGAGAGCCTATAGAAGTGACAAAATTTGAATATTTGAATTTAAAAAGAAAAGCGTCCGTCGGCCAACGGCGCCTCCTTCTTTCGCGCATAAATCACTTTTCGACCTTGCCAACGTTGGGCGCCTTCTACGCTTCCGTCCGAATAAATTATTCGATAGTGGTCTTTTTTGTCAACGCCGCGAGCTCGTTAAAGGATAAATGAGACGCGTTGAGGACAACTTTGGACATTGTCATTGGATTTTGGTTAGCCGCGGAGGAAGATGAAATTTTTTCTACGACGCTTCAAAGAGGGAGAGTGCCTTTTGTTTTTTTTTTTTGGGGGGGGGAGGGACAGACAGACTCTGTTCGAATCATTTGACGACAACGCTGATAGGAGCTTTACGCCTACGGCGCGTTGCATAAAGGCGCAACTAATTAAAATCGCTTAAGCACATCGTCAAAACTTTGTTTTGCGATAGCGTTGTGCTGTCGTTTGAAAGGAAGGAGATTGAAGCGACACTTCACTGTTGATTGCGTATTATTGTTTTTTTGTTTTGAATTTAGGCCTTAGACGGGAATTCTTTGTTCAACGGATATTGTACGCTACGAGTCGAGTACAGCCGTATGGCAACGCTGAACGTGAAGTACAACAACGAGAAGTCGCGGGATTTTACGAATCCCAACTTGCCGAGCGGAGATTTTGCAACGGATGCGGCGTTGGATTTGGGTTTGGCCATTTTTCGGAAGGCTTTGCGTCTTTTCAAAAAATAATTTCATTTCAGCAAACGTACTGAACGCTACGAGTGCCATATCGCAGATTCACGGCAACTTGGCGTCTCCAATAACGACGGTTGGTAGTCCGTTTGCGGCTGCGGCGGCGTTCTCGCCGGCCAACGCCCTTCAAGTTGCAGGTACCCCTTTGGAATGTCGTTATGCTTCTTTTCTTTGAAAGTTGGTATCGTTTTGTTCAGGAGCCGGATTTCCAGCGACCGCGCTGAATCTTCCGACATTAAGTCTTGCAACGGCTACCAACAATGCGTTGGCGGGTATGGCGAGCCTTCGGTTGCCGGCTCAGTTTCCTCCCATCGCCGTCAGTCCTGTTCTACTCGTGTCCAACCTGAACGAAGATGTAAGTTGCACCATTGACATGTGTGCACGACTACTTTCTATTATTAGTGAGGCCATAAGACATCGTTACAAGTTTTGATTGCTTATAGATAAAAGATCCCAAAGCTAAGTTAATCCCCAAATGTGAACCTTCTGGAAATGTGTTGCATCCGAAACCAACAGTTTCAATAGTTTTTTAAATTTTTCTATAT
Source organism: Trichuris suis (assembly GCA_000797535.1). NCBI lineage: Eukaryota > Metazoa > Nematoda > Enoplea > Trichinellida > Trichuridae > Trichuris > Trichuris suis. The sequence continues at coordinate 1,110,777 of KN538392.1, read as the reverse complement.
AACGAAAAATATAAATAAATAAATGTATACATACATGCATGACGTGAAGGTGAACAGTTTTAGCTGTCACTGCCTATGCGTTCCGTCCGTTTTCAATCAATCGATCTTGTACGAACCGGTGTGTGATTAAACCGCCCCTTCGCGAGATCTGTTTCCAAGTCTGACGACGATGTTCAATAATTATTTCTTATTGAACGGTGTACGTGCAAACGAACTCATCTCATTGCTAAGTGAATGCCCAATTCTATCCAACTAACCGACGACGTCGTCCATCGAGTCGGAATCGCGTTCATCGTGTTTAGAAGGCCTTTGAGCCCTATTGATTCCGACAAATGTGTAACAACAGTTCGTAACGGTCGACCTATTTCCTTATACGGACAGCTAATTTAAGTTTGGCTTAGTTACCGCCTTCTCCAGGGACCATATAAGTCTATTGAATCATTTTTATGCCTTTTATAGTTGGGCAACAAATTATTACCGATAAGGCTGCATAAGAGAGAAAAATATATACGTATATACTTTCTGCGCATAGCATAAAGGCAATTTCGCGAATTATTAATATTTCGTAGCTGTAACTGTTTATTGAAGTCTTTTTTACAAACCAACCCTTTGGGACACCTATGTTTAGGCTGCAAAATCGATGTGGTAATAACTTTGTGTCTTTTGGCGACATTAGCCTAATCTATATGTTACAAGCAATGTTTGAACTTGGGCATTGTGTAGAATGGCGAAAATCTTTAGGAAAGATATGAAACACTTTGGCGTTCTGTACATTAAATCGAGTCTTTTCCCCTACGCCCATCCAAGCGTACAGTGGCGACACCTATGGGACAAAGTGGGTTGTTTTTCTCGCTACATTGCCGGCTATGCTTTCCTTATATTTGTGGCTTAGGCTTAGGCGAAGGCGGGAAAGGACGGCCGACAAGGACGCGAGAGACATTTGCATGCTTTGGCTGTACAAGCTTGCCGGCTATCGTGTTCTGACAAAGTCTAAGCCTATGCCAATATATGAGGACAGCGCAGCCACAACGTAGCGAGAAAACGGCACATTTTGCGCTGTAGGTGTCGCCACTGTAGCTTTGTGGGGGCGCAGATGGCAAGACCTTAAGAATGCTCCTCAGTAGACTCATTCACACTTTGCCTAAATACTATTTGTCGTTCCGTATAGAGCCTAGGCAAAGTCTACAGCATATTAAGATAACACAGGCATTTCGTACGTTGCCTGTAACGTATATTTTTTTCGTGATGGAATTTACAGTAGGATTGTTTAATTTAATCATAAATTTAAAAAACCGAAGCTTTTTAGGGATTTTCAGGTCTCCTGCTCATCGGATCAAAGTGTACGCTACGCGAACCGTTCGTTTGGAAGTAGCTACCGTACCACCTGTAAGGAAAATTGAGGATAATCAAGTACGATAGGATGGGATAAGCTTGAAAGAATAAAATGAAATAAAATAAATTGAATAAAGCTTTTAAATAATAAGAATAATAATAATGGAAGCAAATAAAAATAAGCAGAGATGAGTCTTAGCGAAATGATGGAGCGAAGTGAAGTGTAAAGCGGAGAGAAGAAGAAATAGGAATCAATACTTCTTCCTTTCATTCCTCTGTTGTGCTCACGTCCCGGCGGCCTATAGATATGCAGTGTAGCGAATTGGATCCAAGTTTAAACGCGTAATTCATTTACGCTTGAAATACATCGTAAAGACGGCATGAAAGCAATGTTATAAGATATTTGTAATAAATTAGTAATTTTTAATAACTGGCTTTTCCAAGGATATTTTTACTTGTCCCCATTAAAGGGAAGCTCTTTTTCGTGTCGGAAATCGCTGTTTTTGCTTTTACTAGCTGACACCTAAGGTCATATGTGGAATTTTTCATTAGTGACGTCACTTGCGCGAGTTCAACAATGTTACGAATGTTGGAGCGTTGCGCCGACAAGGAAAATGCCTGAATATACTACCGACTGACAGTATACGTTCCCATTACTGATGCGCAGGTTTACAAACCGTTGTATAACTATAACTGCTTTACTGACGAGACCTGTGGGACCAATCTTGCCCCGTATGGTCGTCGGTCTCTAAAGGTCCTTCAGTGTGATAACTTACATTTGTACAATGGGTTGCTTTCGTGAAAAAAGAAATTGTTAAAACAAGTGCTTATGCAACGGCTGTAGATTAGCGTGTGTATCAATTTATGCGCTTCTTATAACGATGCTGCTGGTACTACTTCTCATTAATGCTGAGCGTTGTTTGATTGATGCATTTGCTGTTGCTTTTTATTCTTTCTGTGTGGCTCTTCTGACCTGTTGCATTGCTCTTTTTCAGAAAGTGACGCCAGATGCTCTCTTCACTCTCTTTGGTACGTTCCTCTTGTTCATTTGCATCAATTTCCTGCTATCATGTTCTGCTGTCGCTGTCAGTGCTAAGTTTGTACCTTTCATTCTCTTTGCATCTCGCAGAGTTTAGAAGAGTCGTACTTTTCTTCTCTGTCGTTGTCTCTCTTCCATTCAACTGTCCCGCTAAACATTTCGTCTCTTTTTTCCTTTTTTGGTTGGTTTGCGCTCTACCTTTGAGCCACTTTGCAAAGGCGGCGCGTAAAAAGGAAACTCTCGTTGGCGGCGGCCATACGGTGAAGGGCAGCGCCAAGAAACATAGCAAACCTCGCAAGCGATAGAGCAAAGCTAAATAAGGCGCTTAAATTATAAAATTGGCGACAGCCAAAGTTGGTGTAAGGAAATGAAATTATGAATGAATGCAAATCTCAAGTATGAATGAAAATCGATTCAGCTGAACGGATATTCGTTACGCAGGAGTCTACGGCGACGTGCAACGGGTCAAGATATTGTTCAACAAGAAGAACAGTGCTTTAGTTCAGTACTCGGAGCCTACGCAAGCTCAGCTTGGTTAGTCATTCCATTCAATGTCACCATGCATAAAAGGTCATTGATCCTTTTTTTTAGCTCAGCACCATTTGGACAAAGTGACTTTGTGGAGTCGAACGATTCGAGTATCTTACTCTAAGCATTTGACTGTCCAGTTGCCCAAGGAGGGCCAACCGGTAGGTGGCGTTGTTGTTGGCTGACTGCCGTCTAAAAAAATTGTTGCCTTTTTAGGACGCTGGATTGACCAAGGACTATTCGCTCTCTTTGCTACACCGGTTTAAAAAGCCCGGCAGCAAAAACTATTTGAATATATACCCGCCTTCCGCAAGCTTACATTTGTCCAATATCCCGTAAGTGCATTCGATGTGTACGGCGGGTCTGCCGTTGAAGGAAGTATGCAAATTTGCAGGACGTCGACAACGGAGGAATTTATCGTGAACGCATTTGTTGCCAATGGATTCGTCGTAAAGAGCTTCAAATTTTTTCCTAAAGACCATAAGATGGCAATTATTCAATTGGAGAGTACCGAACAAGGCATAGAAGCTTTAGTGGTCAGTATTTGTTTATTGACTGTATGTGATTTACGAAATGTGACATTTTAGGCAATGCACAATTTGCAGTTGTCCGAAAATGCTCACTTGCGTGTGTCCTTTTCGAAACCCAGCGTTTAACGTTGTTCTGTACAACACTTACGATGATGATGACGTCAAAAGGGAGAGCTGATTTTCAAATTTATTTCACTGTTCCATTATTGCAGAACAAGTAGAGTATGGAAGTTCGATTTGCCACCATTCGACCGTTCAGTCCATTGAAGTAGTCTGCACAATGGGTTTCATTTGCCTAACATCCCTTATTATTCGCCTTTTCGGCCGCTGTCCACATTTGCTTGTAACTTTTCTGCGTTCGTTATTCGATTCACACACATCGTTTCTCTTAATCGCACCTTCATTCCTAGCATTGATCCGTTATTAACTTTTTTTTCTTTCACCACTTTTCGTCGGTCCGTCGACGCGAATAGCCGCCAATGGTAGCTCGTTGGATCGTTGTTCGACTCCGACCCTTACCGCTCATTGGGCTCATCTTTTCACTTTGGTTATAGCCACAGATTTGTTGCAACGTCACATACCATTCCCAGTAAAAATAAAATTTTGTTTTTTGCGCAAACGCCTTCATCGCAGCCGTTGCATTGTTCCGTAAGTTGTACGGCAAAGAATATCTGCATTTGAATACTTGTAGGTGCGTTGTTCGAACAAAAAATTAAGGAATTGCCTTTTTACGGCCGGAAAATGGCGAATGGTACTTTGTGAGCGCTTAAAACTTCAGTGAACAAATAAAAGGAATGCAGGTTCATTTATACAGTACCAACGTTGGGAACTTTTCGTTTTTGTTAGAGGCGTTTGGAAGTTTTACTGCTTTTTCAATGAATGCTCAAGTTAAGTGAAACAGCTTGCTTGCTTCTGCAATGAAACCTCGTTTGAATTCGCCGAGGAGAACAACAAAGATGTGCTATGAATGATGCTCAGGCTATAATGTCATCGCCCCTAAACCGAATGATTTCCTTTGTCTATCAGAGCTATGTTCGGTCGCCTGTTATTTTCTAAGCCTAAGGAACACTAATCGAGCACATTATTCTGATGGCATGGAAGAATCCGGCAAATAAATGATAGCATGGTTTGTAAGTTCGATACTTCAACGCTGCCAGTTCGTGTGCTACTGTTGTAGTATCACGCATGGATTGCAGTCTTACATTCGGTCATTGTTGCCCTATTTTTTTCAAATCAAGTCAACAAACCTCAATCTTCATTTCTTATGCTTGTTCTGCTGATTGTTTTAGAATTACTATATGCTTTTTTACCAGCGAAGATGCTGATGGTAATGAAAACATACAAACTCGTTGGAAAGTTTCCAATATTCAAATATTTCGAATACATGTGACAGTAGGTGTAGTACCTGCAAATCAATTGACTTTTCATTACCCAAACGACTCGCTGTAAGTGTAGCACTGTCGCCCGATAATAACTCGGCAATAAAATACGCGACAGGTGAACTTTGCGTCGCCTTAGAAACAAAGGGCATGAAGGGCGCGATCAGCAAAAAGTAGCACACCGGTGCGAAAAGTAGAATTCTTTGAAAGTATGTTCCAAACGAAAATTTGAGCTTATTTTTTGGGGGTCTGTTTTTTTCTCACGCGATTACGAAGGGAAAGGGGTCCAATTCTTTATCAAGTACGCTAAATTTGAGAAAAAATATTTACGCCGCTAAAGAAGGATTAGCAGGTACAAATGCAAACTAATATCAATATCTGCAAGACGATGAGCGCAATGAGCTTGTTTTGGATTTTGCGGTCTCCTCGTATGGCAAGCTCAATAATGCATTTCAGAAAAACAGCAGAAATACTTTGTTTCTAATATTTCTTGCGTATACGCGTCACCTTGCGTGCAATAGTGCAATTTATACGCTGCGAACCACTGGCCTTTTAAGGAGCAAAATATTCCTAAGCCGAGAAGCTGAAGCTCTCACCAGACTGATGAAATATGCGTTCGAAATGGGGTTTCAGCAGAACAACGTTTGTGAACCACTGCTATCAACAAAGCCTCTTTGTTGAATATTTATCAAAGACGACAGTGTATATGACAGCCATTGTTGCTAATGTGTCAAGAAATAATGATTTAAACATTTATACGCTATATATTGGATGTTCGTCAACGGTCTTAAGCGACAGTTTGTTTCTCTTGACGACTGGGACAGTTATGAAACTTCAAATTTTAATTTCCCGGAGCTTTCCGGAAAAAAGTAATCTTGTAAATCATATTGCAAGACAGAGAGCCGATTTATTGATAATTAGGCAACATGCATAACCTGAACATTATACTTCTAGCAGGTTAAGAGCATTCCGAAGTTGTGCACATATAGCTTCTGTTCATTGTCAAGATGGAAGGTAAGGCTATATTGATTTTTAGAGAAAATTTAAAATACCGTCTATGCGAGCAAACGTTTAAGTATTGAACGCGTTGTTGTACTTTGAAGGGCTGTAAACTTTGCATTTAGCTTGTTGATGCATGTTGCCCACTCTTCCTGATTGTTTAGCAGCTTTATTTGTTTCATCTTTTGGTTTTCGGAGGTAAAATTCCGCCGAGTTAGGAGCCCTCGAGAAAAGGTGTTTTTGCGACGATAAGCGTAAAACTTTGTGCACTTGCTTTACTTGGCGTACTAAGATGGAAGAGAATTTCACATGGTGCGTTGCACCGCTTGAATGCTATGTTTTTGCGAAGCCATTTAGCAGTGTGCTAAACTATTCATTGAAGTGGTGAACATTTTCCAGTGTTCATGCTCGTTTCCGGATTTTCACAGTACGGATATTACGTTGGCGGTCGTTATTATGCGCGAAAGCTTGAACTTGAAATTCAAAGCTTTTTGCAAATTTTCATGTCAAGATATGCGCTGGTGCTTGAGCGGACTACGAAGAAAGATATTCCGCCACTTAGTGAACATACTGTTGCATCCGTTGCCTTTCAGATTACCACACACAGTTAGGAATACAAAGCAGACTTAGTTAAGCACATCTCAAGTTCACGTTTTCCATTTGCAGGCTATCTCCGTTTTGAAGATATCACCAAACGCACATATAAGTCATTGAACGCATGACATTCGGGCTGGAGTCTTTCCAAACAACCGAAGCGTTAAACTGGATGGATATGGATCCTTTAAATGGAAAGAATCTCAAAGACTTACGATCCGGATTAGCTGCTCGTCGGTCAGCCCAACTGCCAAAGTTGGCGACATGCCTTCAGAAGGACGTAGTTGACGGTTATGAGGTATGACGAAGTGCTTGCATATGCGCATATTGCGTCTTTGTTCTCCAAAGGTGTATTGTAGTTTTTTTCTTTTTGATATACTTCCGTTTACTATTGTTTTTTCAAAAGTTACCACCGATGCGGAGATTCCTTTTCTCTAAGCTATCAACCCGACCCATCGGAGTTATGCCTGAACAGGATGTACGTCTATTCTCTGCTCGCTACGTTTACACAAGCCTCCCTATAATTCCGCAAAATGCCTCACGAAGTACCAGTACGTAAGGTCTACTTTATGTGGAGGATAAGCAAGCGTAACTGATTGTAAAGAAGCAACATTTGTGGAAATATTGAAATATGAAAGCTTCAATGTTCATTCATATCGGGAGAGTACGCGTTAGCTAAACTAGTTGAAAGAAAGGCGTGAGAAACTTTAAACAGACTTATCGTACCCTCTATATTCATATTATTGATTCAGTCATCGTGCAACTGTAGTTTATGAGCATTCAGTTTTATTCCACATTTTCACTAAGTACGGACGAAGACATTTTATCCTCTACGTGATTAACCTTCCTTAGTCCGTTGTGCAGATTTTACTTGGGTGGCGTACGGTAGAGCAACGTTTTAGGGTACCCGTTTGCCCCTGAATTCTTTCTTCTAGAGCACTTAAGCAGCTCGTGTTTGAATTTCCGCTTGTTCATGTGCTATACCCACTTTTTGTTACCTTAAAAACATTCTCTCCTCGTTTGCCACGTGCCAACGCTTGAAGAGTATCGTAATCCCTAAAGGCTTTAGTGATCAGCAGGTTCAGTCGCTTTTGAGCAGCTTCCTTTATGCTCAAGCAAGAAAATGTGTTTCGACGAGCGTTCAGGCATAATGCCAATTCAATTCATGTTGCCTCCGACGGTACAGATTTTGTTATAATGCTCTGTACCCCCCATTTGGGAGCAAGCGAGCAACGAGCGAACGCTCAGCGGCTTATCGTTGAGAATTTTCTCTTGTCGCTCTGGTGAGCAGTTTGCATATGCAACAAATTCCATAACTCAAGGTGCCGAGTTCACTGTCCGGCGGAGAAATATTTTATATGAGCTTTTGTTGCCATGCGCAAAACGGCTATCGCCCTTTAACCCACATTGCTATTAGGCTTTTTAAAAAATTGATTTCTCGCTCTCAACCGCGTTATTGCGCGCGCGTTGTCCGCGTTTTCGTTTGATTTTTTAAAGAGCTTACTGTATTGGAGCCTGACTGCTTCTACAGTATGACCTTGGCTTTTTGAACTAACATTTTTCAATGATTTCTTGGCGGAAAATGCACCGCTGCCATTTCCCGTAGGCTGTTTTGCCCAATTTTATTTGTTCCAATAAGTTTTTCCTTCGCCTTGAAGGCGGAACAAAGCGCAGCAAGCGAAGCGGAAATCGAGTTCGAATACGACGACTGCGACGAGTTGGCGCACGAGTTGAACGAGGTGTACTCGTACTCGGAGTCGTTGGAATTTTTTGAAAACTACCAAGCTTTCCACGAATTCTGCTCCTGTCGTCGTTTCGCCGGATGGCAAGAGTCGCCTCGGCCGCAACGTTGCTGTCTTGTCGAGGCTTTGCTCGATCAGTTGGAGTCGTCGGTCGCCGACCTACGCCTCAAGGCGCTACAGGCTCTTGCCTACATACTGCAGGGTTGTTTCATGGATCACGACACGGAGCAGTCGCTTTTGGAGAGCATCTCTTCCAACGCGTTCCTGTGCTACGATTGCGGCGCCTGGTCGTTGCTCTGCATGGTTTTGCAAATGGAAATTGACCAGTCGTGGGACACTGAACACGGTATGGATTTGTTTGGCAATTTTTTTGAAAATCGTTTTTGCATTTCCCGCCTATAGTGGGTTGCACCGAGAGGCTGATAAGCTTTTCAGATTGGCGGCTCACGAGAGGGTTGCTTATGTTGTGTTGTTGTTTTCTGCCGTATGGTTTGTGCGTATTTTTAGGAAGTAAAGTCACTAGTGACTCGTTGAGAGACTCTCACGTCCTTCGGTTGACTCTTGCTTGCATGTATACCATTGTTGAGTGCGTACGTCGGTTTGAGTGTGACAAAGAAACCTCTGACAATGAAAAGACACCGCCCGAAGAATTGGCACTTCGTGTGGAGGTGAAACGCAGTTTGCTCAACGAACTGGACGACGCTACTTCGTCGCTGAACGTGGTTCCCGTGCTGTTCGATATGCTTTCCAGATTTTGCGCCGGTTTGGTGCCCCACTATCCAATCAGGAAAGTGCTTCTATTGTTATGGAAATGCCTTCTGGCGGTGCTCGGCGGCTGGAGGGTGCTTCACACTTTGAAGAACGACAAGCGACAAGCCTTTGGCCTGCAACCTTGCGAAGACACGATCGAAATAGCGTCGACGATGCAGGCAATTTCCAATTTGACTTTCAAGTTGAGCTGCGATCGGGAGCCCGGCGGAGACAACGGCAATGGAGAATTTCTTGTGCCCAAACGATCCAAGGCACCGCCCAAGCGCCAACTGGCCAACAGCGGCAGCGGCGATTCCGACGACCTCTTGGAGGGCATGATTTAAATTTCATTATTACTTGATTATCATTATTTTAAAAGCTACCGTATACATATTGCAGAAATGGTCGACTCCTATTCGCCGCCTGACGTCGACGTGTCGATGATCGTTGCAGACCTTGTGTCCGATGAGCCCACACTTACGGACCCCAATGATCGGCGGCCGTCCAGTCCATTTCCAAAGGAAAACAAGCCCTCGACCGTTCAGGTGGTGAAGGATGCTTGCAAGAATGCCAGCCAGCAAAAGAGGCTACCGTGGTCGTCCAAAGTGACGTTTAAGGAGGTGGAGAACTTTTTGGAGATGAAAAGAATGAAATTTTTTGGATATTCCTTCGGCGAGGGCGACAGGGTGACCACCGTGGGTCTACCGAAGCCCATACAGGAAAGCTACAATGCCCAAGTTAGGCACGTCTATGTGTCGTTGGCCGAAATGCAGATCGCTCGAGAACGCCTCATACAGATGTATCCAATGACGCACAAGGATGTCGACTCGGATGGGCCCTCCGAACGGCTCTACCAAATGATACTGCCTAATATGCGCAAGTTGACCTTTGGTTTGGTCAAGGTGCTGCTAGCGTCGGCTCCTTGCTCAAAGGGAAAAGCCGACATGGTGAACATAGTCTACGAGGTGTTGCCTTATTCGGACGACGTCGAATCGGCCACTTCATTGGTCGACACTCCCGAGGCGCTTCGCCTGAATGCTGACGTCATTCGACAAAAGGAGATCATTGCCAAATCGGTATCTGCCATGCTACTGTTGATCTTGAAGCATTTGAAGGTCAATCACGTCTATCAGTTTGAACAGATCTGTCAACAGTTGGTTTTTGCCAACTGTATACCATTGATATTGAAATACTTTGATCAGAATGTGGCCTGCTACGTTCGGTCGAACAGCGAACTGACCGACAGTTGCTTCATTGACTGCGTGCTTTCGTCGGACGTTGGCGACATCGATGCCAACGTGGCAGCCAGACGAATGGAGATGAACCGCGATCGAAGTTTAGACGATACCCTAACGGAGGGCGGCGTTGATGGAGGTGAAAGCGCCACCGGGAGACCCTACGTTTGGCGCAATTTGTTCTCTTTGGTCAACTTGCTTCGCATCCTGAACAAGTTGACCAAATGGAAGCACGGACGAACAATGATGTTGGTCGTGTACAAGTCGGCGCCCATATTAAAGCGCACGCTAAGGGTCAAGCAAGCATTGCTTCAATTGTTCGCTTTGAAGCTTCTTAAAAGTCAGGCAAAGTACCTTGGCCGTCAGTGGCGCAGATCCAACATGGAACTCCTCTCAGCCATATATCGCAATGTTAGGCATAGGTAAGGTATATCTTTTTTATTATTACGTTATTGTTTCTATTATTATTATTATAATCTTTTCGTACTTGACGTCGCGGTATTGGCTCTCTCACGATCCCTTACCAGTTATGTTGAGAGGATGAAGATGATGGGCTCCAAGCCAATGATGGTTGAACTTTACTTTTAAGTAAACCGTCTCCCTTTAAAGGCTGAACGATGATTGGGCGTACGGCAATGAGACGCAGTCGCAAGATTTTCAAAGTGAGGAATCGTCACTGATGTCCGAAGTTGATCGTTTCAATATGAGACGTTACGGAACGACAATGACCGTTGGCGACTTTAAACCATTGGACAACAACGTCATCTCCGTTCTTGGTACGCCGTTCATTCATTCGGACCGATTTAGGAAGAACTACGAAAAATGGCTTGAATACGAGGTGTTTCACATTCAAACTGATTACGATCAACTTCTCTGTTCAACTTAGAGAATAATACCTTTTGTGTACTTCCGCTCAGAGAAGAGAGCCGCCAATTAGCCACAAAAGTAGTTATTGAACACTGCTTGCGGATAAGAGATAATGGCCGCACGGAAAGGTAATATGCTTTTTCGTTTCCTTATGACGTCACACAGACGTATACGTGTTCATTCATTTAGACTCGTCGCTTTGGTTATGTTCGCGAAAACCAGAAGATTATTTTACCGTTGTTGTAGTGACACTTTTTCGAAAAATAGTAAACGTGTGATCGACGACGCACCGCAACTTTTTCATTCATTGCGTCGTATCAATGGACGACCGCCTCTGTGTACTGTTTTTTTCTTAGAAAGGAAAAAACTTGATTAACTTCATTTGCCGCGAATAATTTTATTCTTAGGATATTTAAAAGTTTGTCAACTGACCAATGGATCACCAAGTCACCTCGACCATTAATGGGTACGCGTTGTTGCAACTGTGTGCCGGCGTAGTTGCGAATTTTTTGTTGAAGGCACGTTTCCGTGAATGTCGAGTTGAAAATAGCCGTTCAAGACTACGACGCAATGCAAAAGCAGTTGTTCGACTTGTTCGGATCAATGGGCACTGTTTATCGCGAAGTCGACCATATATACGGCGCCTGCGTAGGCTATCTGATGCTCCGAATGATCGACGAGGCGGTAGGTGGCGCTTCAAACAAACATCACCTGAACGGGGGGACGAAAAGGGGCTTTTGGCAGCTCAGCTCACAGATAAACTGATCTGTTGCACTTAGTGGGCTTTGTAGTATCCAAAAATCTGCCGAACAACCTTCCTGATAGTTACGGTTTTCGTAGAGGGCGACACTGTCGTAAAATTTGCATAAACCGCCACCAGCAACGCTTCTTTTCTTGCCCAGACGTCCTCGTTGATTGTTTTCGCGGCTTTCAATGGGCGTATGTCGAAATCCCGAAAATGATATTACTTAATTAAGGGACACAGGGAGGCAAGACAGCAGTAGATTTTCTTTTTGATCGAACGGAACTATATGGATAAGGCCAATTTTTATAGCGACCTCAATCCCTATGGTGAAAGGAGCTTGAGAAAAGGGTGCCTTGTAATTTTTACCCCGTTCGGGATTTCGACTTTCGGGATTTTGTCCTTTCGATGTTTATTTGACCGTTCGGGGGATTCGATTTTGTCTCCAGACTATTTTGCATATTGTCTTTCATTACTGAAGTCTTAAAAAGTGATTAGTGATTACTTTAATATTACTTGTTTATCTGTTTTTATTCTTATGTTTATCAGTAGTACTGCTATCGTTGCTGACGTATGCACACTGCAAACTGTGCTAACATGAACATCCTTACCTGTTACTGGCTCCATTTTCAGTATTACGTGTTTCCTTTGTTGCCCTAAGAAGAGTGTGTATTGGAAGGACAGTTCTCCTTTATCCTTTTTTGCATAGGAGATCCTATTGGTTGCGACAACTTCGCTTTGAGCAAGCTTGATTAAATGCTTTATATCAACGTCGCCGAGCGCGCATAGGACAGGCTTAGGTTTAGGCTTAGCTTTCGGACTTAGATTTAGACCGGGATTAGATTTAGATTTCGGGATTAGGTTTTTCGGGATTTGGCTTAGGCCAAGGCTTAGGCTTCATTTGACTTAGGTTAATTACTCGGCGATTATTAATTTAGCTACTAATAGGAATAGGCTTAGGCTTAGGCTTACGTTTTAGGTTTAGATTTTTCGGGATTTCCGGCCGGGAGCCTAAGCCGGCGTTTCCCGAAAGCTTCGCCAAAATAAATGATAAACGGGTAGCTTATCCGTACCACCATTATGTTAATTCACACACCCGTTAGAATTAGTTTTATTTTCAATGCAAAGCTAAAATGGAATAAAATGAGCTTATAGGCGGTTGTCCTCTGTTTGCATGTCCTTTATGAATGGAAATGTTATGCTTTACTTTTCCATTCAGCTAAGCGAAAGGTGCGTACACCCTTTGGAGGAGAATAACGTAAATTAAAGCGATCGCTTATCAACTCAACGTCCATTTCATCAATGAAACACTTTCTTCCGTCCTTAATAAGGAGCTATACAGTCCGTTCAGAGAAGCAAAGATGAGCTTGTTTATGCAAATAGGAGCGCTCAGCTTTTTCTGACGTCTCTTTTTTTTCATTCATACGGAAGAGTGTGCCTTCCATTGACGCTTTAGCCGCGTGCGTAATGTGTGTTAAAGTGCTGTAAAGCCGGAGGCTATTATTTAATATATTTGAGCCGACCTTGTAGCATCAAGGCTTAATGGATTCTCTTTTTTTTTTCCTATCGTAGCCGAACGGCATTCTTATGGCCTATGAACGAACACCATCGTCAGCTAGCGAACAACACGTACCGATGGTTACGGAATATCGTTGGGCCGACGTGCCAAGCGTTGACAGCATGAAGGTACATTTAATTGCACGTATGCTTCTTCTGTTCATGTTTGCTCGATTTTGCCTTAGGCGGTTTTGTCCAACTCGTTGGAAGAATTGGGCGTAATCAGAAAGCGTCGAAGTCTTTTGACCTCCGGCAAATTTCTCGTTCACTTGGACGAAGTTGAGGAAGTCGGCGTTTATGCGGAAATTATCGTAAGTGTGTCACACTGTCTTTGTGAGTACGCTGACAATGGGGGATAGAAAGTTTTGTAGTAATTTCCATTCAATGTGTCCATTTCGGTTTCGAAAAAAGTATTGCTCAATAGAGTTAACACCGTACAAACACTAATCATCAACTTGTACCATGTTAGCAATCACCTTTTCACTGAAACGTAGTGCCTACACACACACACACACACACACATACATAATAGTGTCTCCTTCGAAAATGGTATCGATCCGTCAATGCATATGCGCAGAGCGATTAGAGAGAGCAGCGGGGGGAAACAGTGTACGCTTTTACGAGCAAAGCCGCCCCGTTCAACAGAATCAATACGACAATGAGCATAGACGCGTCAAATGAATTGACAAATGTAGGGAGAACACGTTTTGGTCTTCAAAAATGGAAATGAAAGAGAGTCGCGCGCTTATGGTAATTTTTTTTCCTTTTTAAGTATCGGCTGGATCCGGGCGAACCTATTGGTCAAGGATTGCGCGTAATGGACGATCTAATGCGCAAAATGCAGCTCGATCCAACACTAATATCCGGCATGTCTTACCACGATTTGTTGTTGGTTCGTCGAGTGGAGGCTGAGGAAAAGGTCGACGATGGAGTTAAGCTCGAACGAGCTCTTGGCGTCTGTCCCGACTAACATACACAAAACTACATTGCATAGGCGCTACATACACTTATATGCATATACGTATATGTGTATGCGCAGCAGCTTTCGGGACCAAGTTAGCCTTTTTAACAATCACTTTCCGTTAATTGCGAATAGCCACCGAGAAATCCGAGTATTACTTTTTTTTGTTTTGTTCATTCGGCTCCCTTTATTTGCATCTTTCATTGATTAATTAATATGAATAAATTACGCTTTGGTTGCTGCTTACGCGCGCCGCTACGGAGGATGAATGGCAAGAAATAATTTTTTACTTTCACTATTCCTTAAACGTGCGGACGACGAGTAGACGAGAAAAAAGAAGAAATTACGAATGGATTGGACAAAAAGAGGAGGCTCTCTCTGCGACGAGCCAAAAAGGCCGCCTACAGTATACAGTATGCCATATTAAGCAACGTGTTGTTGTTTTCTGCTCTTTTTTCTTTGAAGACCGGAAAAAGGCCGCCTCTTCTCTTTTCTGTCGCCGCCAATTGCCGAAGACACCCAAAGCAGCGAAAAAGGGAGCAGAGAAGACAAATCGAGGAAAACGACCACGACAACGCCACAGCAATTTTTTGACGGAATAGACTTTACAAAAGGTATGATAATTATATGTATATATATATATTTTGTGGCTAAAGAGGAAAGGGCAAACGATGAATGAATTAGTTGACGCTACGCGAAACCGTTGCAAGTTGATTAATGGACTTATATGAATAACTGCTTGTTGTAAGTGAAACGTAGGAACCGGAACGCCATCGGACAACCGCTTCAATTGGACGTGCTAACCCACACTGAAAAAAAAAAGAAAATCACAAGTCAATGAAATGGAGCGGCGCGTACACACACCATACGTAACGAGACGGGACAACACTGCTACAAACTGTGCATATATATATATATATATATATATACTTACCGGAACGCCTAAGTCTCATTTGGTGGCCCAAACTAGAAAAGGAAAAAAGGAAAGAACACACAAAATATAGGCAAGAAGATGAAAAGTGTCGGCCCAAAAGCAAGCATTCGAAAGTCAACTTACCGACAATGATGATGATGATCACCAACACTATAGCACATATGATGATAATCATCTGAAAGGAAAGAAAAAAGAAGTAAGAAGAACGCTTAGTGGATCCGACACGTATAATGTAGGTGAATGTGTCATTGGATGAATAATGCTTTGCGATGCGTCATCGGTGTGTGGCGCTACGAGCGCAATGAATCATTGTTGCCAATAGGCAACCTCTGATCAAACAGACAGACTCAGAGAGGAGAATAGATGGAAAGTTGAAGAAAAGAGGAAGAAGCATTTTTTGCATACTTTACAATTCTTCCACCAATACTTTCGCTTCAGCGTGGCGGCGCTCTTCTCGAACTGCGACGCGCCTTCTTGCAAAGCGTCTAAGCGGAAGGTGGAATTTCAAGACGACGACAACCATTTATGGAATAAGTTATTACCGGCGCGATCGTCGAGCTGAGACAACTTTGCGTCGCGTTCCAGAACCTTCTCGACATTAACTTTCATTATGCCAACCACCTAAAAAGGTGATGAAGGGAGCAATTTTTAAAATAATGGAAAAACATATTGTTTACCTCGTCAACCTGAGCTTGCGTTTGCTGCAAGCGCTTACTTTGTGGTCGTCCTTGTTGCCCCATGGAACCATCGGATGCGCCAAGAGTCGGCTGAGACCTGCAAGCCATCATGCAAAAGGTTAGAGCAATACAAAAAAAGTGGCCACCCAATCGATAATCCAAACAGGAACTCCGACCACGAAAGTGTTCTCTCTCGGAAACTTACATGGTGACGACGACGACGACGACAACTTTAGCCGAATTTGGAAACGGATGATGCAGTGACCACACGGCAACTTTTCGATGCGTTCCAAGCTGACTAACGTTGAGAAGCGCAACGTGCAAATCCCTAAGCAATCGACAACGTAACGGCCTCGAACGTTTCTGTCACAGTGTGTGCAAGCGACGACACACTGGCTAGACGACGACGACGACCACGACAAATCTATACAGCGCGAGAGATACTGTAATCGGGCTTTCGGCAAAACAAAAGCGGCTCAGCTGGCTTCGTTGCCGCCGCATTGGTGAGCGGACGCAAAGTCAAAGTGAACCGTTCTGACGAGTTTAAACAGATTAGCCGACCTTAAAGCGAACGCGCAACGGGCAAACACGGCAAAAACGGGGGCGGATGACGAAACGATTCGCAGGTTTGACAAACTACGCTGGACAAAGTTGAGCGGGCGAAAACCATTGTTAAGCTGCCCAAAACGATGCGTGCGTGGGCTGCTGCCGTCGCGTCAACAGCGTCGCAGCGCCGAGGTCGTCGTAGTCCGACGGGTGGTATTTAAGTGAAATCGATTTTGTAGCCGTACTTCGACTGACGCGCAACCTCCTCATTCGGGCGCCGTCGGCGCGCAGCCGATCTCTGCGCGTAGGTGCAGTGGCACTTCGATAGGTCGCGAGTCCAATGGACGACCGATCACTTGAATGACCTACTGGCAAACAAACAAACGTCGACGACCGGCCCAACCTTTAGTCCATCCTGCAAAGCGTATAGTTGGCGGGAAGCTGCCCTCCATCAGCATAGCGAGACGGAGAGGTCAAGGGCAAGTCAACCGCGAATGCTACAGTCTGGAGATCGAACCTGCGCGTATATTTGTCCTTACAGTATGAACTCTCTAATAATGCGGATGCCGGCGATGGTTAAAGGGTGCATCTCAGCGTCCAGAAATCGTCTTTGCATACCTTCAAGGTGTTAACGAAGTTGCAAATACCATTTGCGTTCGCTGAATACAATAAACGGTTCATAGGGTTGGCTTAAACAAAATTCGAATGTTCTACGTCATAGAAGACGCGTGAAGTGTTTGCGCTGATGTTGAAGTTAGAAAAAATGTAAAGCAAAATGTAGTTTTGTACGAAATGGCCGTAGTAAGCCGGCAGACGCAGATGGGCGTTTATTAGTAAAAAAATGTGGCCAATGAGCCTTCCATTGACTGAAATCAAATCCCGCCGAACGAACGTACGCACTGTGCATTCATCTTCGCTGTTGCATAACGATTTTCTCAATGGCGGGAACTTTGCTCTCTTTTGTCCGAAAATTGACTGCTGCCAAAAAAGCAACAGAATTTTCGAATCGCAAGTAGAAATATGCGTCTATTACATTCCCGTCACTCTGCAGAAAGACTGAGAAGCAAAGCTGAGCGGTTTGTCGCTACGGACTGCCTTTTCATAAGCCGCTGCTCTCTCAACGATTTCACGTTAAGTTGTTTTTGCCGATTTTACAAAATAAAGCATTTCGTATGAGTATCCAGTTTGTAAGCATCAAAACACGAATCTTTTTCCAAATTTCGTCGCGCCAATCGCAATCATTTGCCAAAATGCATGAAGCATGAACAGCTATTGGCAGCTCTGGAATATTGTAGTTGCCCGTATTGTAAAAGCATTAAGCAGCCTAAAATATGTTGGGGCAGCTTTCTTTTCCCCTCTCGTAGTAAAAATGCCAAAGCTATCCTGATTATTCAAAGCAGCATTACCGTAATCAGCGAGATCCGTCGAGTAAAGGAATTACTGGCGAAGAAGAGGTGGTAAGTTAAGTTTTTTGCCTAACTGCTCCTAAAAAAGTTTTTCTTCCTTAAGTATTCTAAAAATTCTTCTTTGAAGGTCGATGCAGAGGCTAGGCATAGATTAATATGAAATAGCGCCTCTCAGATATCGAATTATTTCAGATGTGTTAGGCGGTTATATGCCTACATGTAAAAGTGCTTATAGTGTATTGTTGCAGGAGCAGAATGCGCGCTTGTTGCCGTGACGATGGTACGTCTTCTATGCACCCGTATTGTTGCGCAATCGTTTGTTGACCACGTTGGTAAGTAACTTCGTTGAGCCGTAGACAAAGATTAGCATTTATTAATAGAAGCTGAGCACGTTATCCGTTCATGTCGCGTCAAGTGAGCTTGTAAAGTGATCCAGCAGAAGACGACGTTTCATCCATAGCGAACTTGCTTTGAACGCTTTTGACTTGTTAGTAGTACAAACTATACGAGCAGGTTTAGTTTGCCAAAATTTTTTCACGTATTGACCTTTTCTCTCTTGTTTTTCCACTTGCCATATTGATTGTAATCTAAAAATGAAGATATGACTGCCGCAGCACACATCGCCTCTCTTACTTAAGTATTTGTAGTTAAACCAATTTATTACTACGAAATGGCAGAGCCGCACGAGATGCCAACCGCTCAGTTGGCGTCTCGTGCGTCATTAATGATTGTCACTACCGTGTGGGCACTGCCTGTCGTGCAGAGAAGTTTAAAGTTTGCAATGATTTTTAATGATTTTCAGGGAAGCAAAAATGTAAACTACAAGTCTTTGAAAAATGGCCTTCCGTAACATTTTGACTTCTCGTTTCACAACCTACCGTACCTCGCAGAATGCAGGTTCCATCTTTCAAAATGCTGAGCATTCGAATTTTGTCTCGTGCGTCATTAATGATTGTCACTACCGTGTGGGCACTGCCTGTCGTGCAGAGAAGTTTAAAGTTTGCAATGATTTTTAATGATTTTCAGGGAAGCAAAAATGTAAACTACAAGTCTTTGAAAAATGGCCTTCCGTAACATTTTGACTTCTCGTTTCACAACCTACCGTACCTCGCAGAATGCAGGTTCCATCTTTCAAAGTGCTGAGCGTCCTCTTTTGTCTGTGCTGCCGCCCTTTCTAGCCTAAATGCAAACCTTCTATTTCGGCTTAAGCTGGCCGAAGAGGATGATCCGCAAACATACAGTAAAAAGGCGGTGGATTACGGTAGGGCTTGGTGCCGAACATCCTGTTCTTCCCCTACCTAAGCCTAAGCCAAAATATAAACGTGTGTTAAGGCTTAGGCGTAAGCAAGGGTCGAGCAGGATGATCGCCATGCTCGCCAGTGAGGGCAGATCAGGATGGTCTCTATTTTCGCAGAAAGGAACCTGCATTTCGCGTGTTACGGTATTTGGTTGCGGCGCTCTGGGAAACATAATCAGATATTTGTATTTTTAGCGATTGATTATCGTTGTTGAAAGTAAAATTAAATATTTTAATATTCAAAAGCTTCCGGACCGTCTTTGTCCCGTTTTCAACGGAGAAATGTAAAATACACGCTTGTGGGTTATGCATTTCTCCGCTGATGACAGGGCACGAGCCGTTCCAAAAGCTTAGGATATTAGGCATTTGTTTTATTTTTATTAACGGTCGCTTAGAAAAGGGGGATTAAGGCTTTTTGTAGCAAATACGCGTATGGAAGGCAGTAGCATTTTGACTGAATAGGCACAAGTTGAAAACCTCTAACTACATGCTCGTGTAGGTATAAAAAGTTTGCTTAGAAGGTAGCGCTGAATTTTTTATCCTTCAAATGTGACCACTGTACTTTGGGTGACCTCAGTGATTCCCATTGCGACTTTTTGTTCGCGGGACGGGGCAATTTGGATTTTTCCTTTTTCCATTCGTAAATAGTGCTTTTATAAGCGCTAGTCAGAAGTGGCCGCCGGGTTTCACTTTTTCGTGTAAACGACTACTGTTCATCCTTACAAGGGTGTCAAGGGTGCATTGAATTCCAAAGCGCGTCATTGCAGACGTGCCCTCACGTTTTTGTTACTTTGTAAATTGGTGCTGACTGGTTTGGGCGTCCTCGCTCGGTAATGCAATTTCTGCCGTGGGACACTTTGTCTTCGCTATGTTACCCCTTTTCAGAAGCGGAAGTGCTAATCTCTTTCAGACAATGTCACTTGAATGAGAAAAAATGAAAATTAATTTATCGAACATAAAAAGAAATACATTGCTTGGATATCCGTTTCTATGAGAGTAACGCGTTGGACGAACGTATCCTTTAGGTGCCGTTTTGCATAGGCAGCCTAAGCACGCTATTACTAATCAACGTGTTAAGAAAAAAGTTTTGAAACAACTTTATTGTTTTTAGCTTATGTCGGTAATCGATTGCCCTACAATAGTAGCTCAACTGCATCACATGATGAAGATGAACAAAACATACTTATAAGGAAGCGACAAATTAGTTCGTACGAAAAGTCTGCTAGCAATGAGCAGTGCTTATTCACAACCGACCGAAAGCGACGTGTTAATTTTAAAGCACGTAAACCTTTTCTTGAGATGCCTTTTAGTATGAAGTTTAATTTGCTTTTGAAACTGCAACGTGAGGATGAATTACAGCGGATGAAATTGCTACGGCCATTCGTTGCAACCTAATCATCTTGTAACGAATAGAGCTTTTTATCGTCGCTTATTTCATCAACCGGTGCGTTCTTGTCGTTGTCATTCATTTCGTTTAAAGGAAATGGCTAATCAAGCGAACGCTGAAGCGGAAATGCTTTCCGACGGTTCAGAAGGCGACAACTTTTGGGAAAATCCTCCTGACGTAAGTGGGAAGTTGCTTATGTTTTCGTGAATGGCGCTGACAGCCAATAATTGAGAACATTATCTCAACTATAATAGTACCTTTAGCTCATTAGCATATCAGTATGGTCCTAATTGAGATCGCGGTGAATTCTTAAATACTGTATAATGATGCGCATAATTGGAAGAGAGCTTTTGCACTGCAACGAAGCGTTTGCATACGTCATCTTAGGTTTGCTACGTAAGTGCTAAACTTTCATTTTGATTGCAATTCTCTCTTCTTGTCACTAAGCGGCACTGAGTCGAAGACTACGTCACTGTCGAGTAAACAAGCCTCTATGAGTCATCGTAAACTATTTCCTTTCGCAGCGACAACAATAGGAAATTGTGACCAACGCCTATGTTAGTATGGTTTGCTCTCATTTGGTTGCCCGTGTGGCGGACCAGTTTGTCAAATGAACTCAGGGACGTAATTGCTATTTGTAACCAGTTTCTGAGCAGTAAATGTTTTTTTATTGCTTACAGGCCAGTTGGCAGGTCGTTATTGCCAAAAAGATATAGGTTTCATCGTAATGGCATTCAGTATTCGGCGGGTAATTGTAAGGAGTAAGTATTAGTCTAATGCGTCTCAGAAACTACGGATATTAAAATTTTTATTTGACCAATCTTCTCCGGTCGTCAAAAATATGAATAGGACGCGCCTCTATTTGTACTGAACGCTGAAGGCAGGCTTATATTAATAATGGTGTTGTTCCATTTAAAATTTTTTCACCTCCTAACTGAGTTAAAATTAATCGACCTTTCGGTGTACACACGTTGAATTGTGATGGCGCATTCTCTTACAGGTCGATAGCTGGCCTGATCCTATCGTTGCTTATATTCCTAAAGAGTTGGAGCACCTTGTGGATCAGTCGAAAAAGGCGGACGCCAATCAGGTATATGATTTGTTATGCAAATTGCTGTTTGATTGTTTACGTAATCGCGTAGGTGCTCAATTACGGCGGTGGTTATGTGTTCACGGTTACCGACTTGAATCGTCTTCGTCGCTTCCTCATTCTCGGATGCGAAGGTGGTACTTACTACGTCAAGGAAAAAGAGCTGCAAGAATCCAACGCCACGCACATTATTGGTATGATTAACAAAGGTAAGTGTGAACAACTTTAGTCTTTCTGCAGCGACGAAATCGGTTGCGTCTGGTCGACGTTTTCTAATTACCTCATTAGCATATTTTTGCATCCTGCGAATAACTTAATTACGGTAATGGTTCGCATTCAAAATTAACGAAGCAGGTCAAGGTTGGCTTGAATTTGAGTGATATATATTTCCTTAGTTCTCGCATGTCCATCGACCAACCGCGTAACAGATAATTAATGCTACTTGTCGACAAAGTTACCTGTCGGCCTATAAGGTATGACTTTGAATCATTTTCGCATTTATTGACGTCACACGCGGTCTCCAGTAGCCGAGACGGCCTCTAAGCGGAAACAGCTTAGGGTATAAGCGGGTCCCTTCCGCTATCTGCCCGCAAACAATACAGTAAACCAGACAATAATCAGGTTTGCTCTACTCGTAAACGTACAGTAGGATAAACAGCGCGGGTATTTGATTTTTCGCGCGCAATGTCAGAGAACTCACGGTTCCTTTCTGTTAAGCATGTGGGCGTCCTGTTTTCAGCCCTCACCTAAGCCTAAGCCAAAATATAAGCCTTGTGTTTAGGTTTAGGCTTAGCTAAGGGCAGGATAGGATGGCCGGCGAAGTCACAGTGTAACGGGAGGACGCATAACAGCAAAGTCGTGTTATTTATCCTACTGTATGCTTTTGAGTAGAGAAAACCTGATTATTGCCAGATTACTGTATTATTTGCGGGCAAATAGTGGAAGAGACCCGGGTAAGCTTATGCTCCCATCAGTACAGCAAAACTGATGGCCTAAGCCGAAAGGGGTGTATTTCGAATTCTGCAATGACAAATTCCCGACTGACGAAATCCCGAACAGACGAATTCCCGGGCGGTTCATATACCGCGAATGTCGAAATCCTAAACGATCAGTATCCCGAAAATGATATTACTTAATTAAGACACAAGGAGGCAAGATAGTAGTAGTTTTTCGGGATTTTGACTGTCTCCCGGCCGAAGGGTCCCGTTACGTTTGTAGGTTGGAAAATGCGTAGAATAGGCGACTTTTTCGTCTTGGTTGTTCACGATTTTCCTTTTAAGGCGATGGAATGACCGTGCTGAATGAAACGTTGGAAATTAGCGAATCCGGACGTTCGCCGAAGCAAGGTCCAGTGATATACTGTCTTGCGCTTTGCGCACGGTACGCAGCGAAGGAACTGGCGCCCAGCGAGCGGGACGAATTGAGGCGCAAAGCGTATGAGTATTTGCCGCGGATTTGCAGAATACCTACGCATCTTTTTGAATTTGTGTCCTACTGTGAAAAGATGAACCCGGGATCGACAGGTAAACACTGTTTTGCTTTCGCGCGGCGGTACATATTTCAGTGCGATTAGAATGATGTTTGTATAAGCCTTATGTGTTTCAATTGAATGTTGTCAGTACAATTTTATTTTCAGGATGGGGTAGATCGCAACGTAAGGCTATCAAGCATTGGTACTTGGACAAGGAGCCGCGGCATCTTGCCTATCTGGTGACCAAGTATGCAAATCGTCTCGGTTGGTCCCATTCGGACATTCTGCGATTGGCCCATCCAAAACCAAGGAAGGAACAAGCTGAGCATAACGACATTTTTCTATTTGTTAAGTCAGGCTTTAACGCTGTGAAAGAACGAAGAAGCAAACAGTCCTCCTCTTCGGAGGGAGCTGAAGTTGATTTAACAAAGGATCCCTTTTCCTCCAGCGAAGCATTGCGACTGTTGCAAGCTGTGCATACGTTGAAGGCATGCCAAGACGACGTCACTGCCGCTGCATTGATCAAAGAACATCGTTTGGTTAGAGAGCACGTACCGACGTCACTTTTGAAAAGCCGTTTGGTTTGGGAAGCTCTGCTCGAAGAGATGCCTTTTACGGCAATGTTACGTTGCTTGAATCGACTATCCGTTGTTGGTATTCTAACCGAAGGTAGCAAAGCGGCTGCCGACATTGTCACCAGACTTGGCGACCTTGAGCACTTGCGGAAAGCTCGTATTCATCCTATGGCATTGCTGATGGCGCACGCTACTTACAAGAACGGTATGAAGTTGCCATCTGATGGCAAAGAGTAACGGATAAGTGGCGGGAAAATAAGATACGTGCTCTAAGGAAGTGATTGGTTTGCAATTGGAGAATATCGGGAGCAATAGTTTTCAGTTTCTGAAAAAGTCTAAAACCTTTGTTTCTATGTATTAGTATTAGTAACTATACGGTGTAAGTTATACGGCTGCTTTATTACTGTAACTGAACTTTTTAGGAAGAGGCTTTCGAGGAAGCTTAGAGTGGACGCCCGTGCAGAGTGTCGTCGACGCTTTGGAAAAGGCGTTTTACGATTCCTTTGCGCTTGTTGAACCTACAGGCAAACGCTTCTGCGTTGCTTTGGACATTAGCGGCTCTATGGAGGCACATTTGTCTGGCAGCGAATTGTCGGTCGCTCATGCTTCAACCGCAATGTCTCTAATTCATTTTCGCACCGAACCTCATTGTTCCTTAGTTTGCTTTTCCGTGAACATTGACGAAGTTGACGCGAAGAAGTTTCGCGGTTACGACGATCTGTGGGATCACATTACTAACTTCGAAATGTCGGGAACCGACTGCGCTCTGCCAATGCTTTGGGCGGCTAAGAACGAAAGAAAATTTGACGTCTTCATCGTCTATACAGACAATGAAACGTGGTTTGGCAAAGTTCATCCGTTCGTTGCTCTTCAACACTATCGCAGGAAGTGCGGCATTCCGGACGCAAAGCTGATCGTAGTGGGAATGACGGCGACCGAATTTACAATAGCCAATCCGAACGACCCGTACATGTTGGACGTTGTCGGCTTTGATCCCGCGGTGCCGGAGATGATGAACAAATTTATCCTTGGCCAGATTTAGTCAATCTACCTTGCTGCCTATCTATGTATACCTGCAAATCAATGCCGCTGCTTACCGTAGGCTTCTGGTTTTGAAATGATTTTCCCCGACGCCATTTCTTGCGTAAGTACTATTCAACGGTATCTCTCTTTTCAAGGCACTTTTTTCAAGCGCAAAAAGTGCCACTTTTAAAAAAACACTTGCTGATTTGATCTTCAAGTCCCAAGAATATGTGGCGCATTTCGTTTTGCTTCTTTCGTCCGTTTAAAGCAAGTACTCTATGGCCGGCGATAAGGCGCTACGCGACTTTCCTTAGAAATTTTCCACTCTGTTCATGTTCGGTTGATAGTTTGTCCCTATGACGAGGTGCGTCACGTAGGCTTAGCTACATTTCACTTAAGCAAAACAGGGCAAAGTGTTTTTTAATTGCCAGTTATGTCACATTGAGATTCTCTTCTCTGCAACGCTTTACGTATGGCAATAATTCTTGTCAATCGATTGGACTGACCTTATGAAAAGCCGTTAGTAGAGCTCTTAGCTTGGGAAAGTCGCGAGCTTCAATAATGACGCGTATTCCATTGATAACTTTTGCCTTAGTCGATAATTTGCATATATTCGCAGGGCAGCGCATTTGTTAAATTTCAGTATTTCACGCTTCAAGTAGGAAATGCAAATTTTATTACGTCTCTTTTAAATCGAATCAAAATTGCGCGTCTTAAGTATGGAATGCACGTTTGAACGAATTGTTGCCGATTAAAAATGTCGTGGCAAAAGCAGGCTACCATCAAAGGAGCAATATTGTCTGCATTCGATTTGAGCTTTTTGACGACTTGGAATTCTGACGTCAATGTTTTCAGTGCAATGCGTCCAAACGAACGTGATGATAGCACCGTTGTGCCTGCTGTTGTAGAGTCTTTACGGAAGTCTTTTTCTTAAATATCGTATGCGACCGAAGGAACCTGATTTTCAAATATCGTACCCAAATATTCAAAGTATGACTGTGCCGCCAGCTTTGTATATGGTAACTACGTGGAAGTGGCCGACCATTAGCAGATGGACGGGTAGAGCGGCTGAAGAGGCAAATGAGTACCACCTTCTACCTGTGCTCTTTCCACCATTAATTTCTTTTCTAATAAAGGCAGTGGACTGTCAAAGGTATTTCATATTTCTGCGCAACTGTTGGTTCTCCGGCCTCCGTCGGGGATAGCATTTTGACAGACGAGCAAACGTTGTCCGGTGCAGCCGTTTGCCTGCACATCGCTGCTTGGACTAAGGTTGTGCGTTGCTGCTATACCTTTCGCCAATATCGTTGAAAGACGTACCATCCTTCATTGCGAAACCTTGCGAGCGAGCACCTGATAAATCACGGAATACCTTTAAGCGGCCTGGTTAAAGCCAGCGTACTCAGTAACGCCGCGTTACTTTATTTTCAGACCAACAGGAACAGACGAATGAAGACCATATCATTTATTAATATTAATATCGTTACTCCTTCGGCACGTCAACATTGGCTGATGAGGAGTAGAGGTGCATCGTGCCGCTATCTTCCGTTAACAATTCATAGCGGCCATCTAAAGCGAACTCATCGCAGCAACACTGGCGATTAGATGCTACGATAGCACACAGCCAACTGCCTAGTTTAAAGAGATGTGCTGCGATTGGATACCGTATGATAGTACCTGACAACTATTATAATTCTAACATGAGCATCTTAGAAAGTTTGTATTTGTTTCGACGTAAGTGAGCACTTCGTCAGTGGGAAGATAGAAATTTATCTAGCGTTTTAAAAATTATTTTAAGCGCCTTTGGCATTCAGAAAGTAGGATTTCCCTTAGTGCAACCGTACCCCGGATAAATAGCAAACCTGCGAATCATTTATTAGATTAAGGCACGAACGGTAGATAGCCCGCTTTTGCCCATTCCCTGAAGGAACGTTGCCTTAGGGTTGAAAGGCTGTTCGCCATTGAGAGGTTCGAAATGTGCCGTCTATTCTTTTGGCGCGTTTTCAACACCGTGCCAGCTTGACTTTTCGCACCTTTCTCTGCCTACCTGTCTCCTCTTGTCGATGCAGACGAAAATCAAGTGACGTCGGAAGATGCGTTTTTTTGTGGTGGCAACTGGTTGCCAAATGTCTCCAAGTTCTATTGCAATGTCGCGACGACTTTTGCCCTCCGTAAATGCTTCTACGAGTCAATTTCGCTTTTCAAACAAAAGCTTTTCATTGCAGCTCCAATTGGTTGTCACCCTTTCCTTTAGCGGGAAATGATGTGCTGCCGTTTGCGCTAATCGAATAGATTATCCGCGTTTAACTTTATTGCCGCCTATTTCGCTCCTTCAAAAAGGTAACAATTTCTTTTGGTCACTTTGCTACTAGAAAGATATATTTAATCCAAATGTTCCATTTTCTTGATGAGTAACTTTATTTCATTTTTATACCTTTGTAAATGTGGTCATTTTAAAAGAAACTGATTCGTATGCAGTCGTATGTTACAGGTACGCTTGAAGTAGGTGTGAAATCGTTCTAAACTTTTAAACTGATCCCTATGGTAGATTTCTCATTGTCTGCTTGAATGTGACGTCATAAGGTGACGTTGTGCAAATGGGAAGAACTCTTAAACCTCATACAGTTGCTTTTTAGCTATTTACCAACTTGTCCCAGTTCATTTTGGCTATACTGACATACGCAGTGTTACTACAAAGCTTCAACTTTTTGATTTGTAGGTTAGAGGGGGTTTACGATCTTGTCGCTACAGTACGCTTTCCGGGTCTTTCCTGTTTGCTGCCCACAAGTCATACTGTAACTTTTCCTAAGCCTTCGCCTAAGCCTAAGCCTAAGCCTAAGTCTAAGCCAAGCTACTGTGACGACAGCTCCTGAGGCTTAGGCTTAGGCTTAGGCGAAGGCATCGGAAAAGTTACAGTATGACTTGTGGGCAGCAAACAGGAAAGATCCCGCTTTCCTCCTTTGTTTGAAGAGTTTATTATTTTTGTATCTCTTACCGTGCGAGTAATGAAGAAGCGTACGCGGCAGTTGTGAGCTGGCTGTGGTGATAAAATTCGTCTTTATGTTGTGTTGCCGTTTTGTCAGATAAAGAGTATTATACGAACAAAAGGGCGTGCAAAAGCACCAATACGAAGAGGTCTCAACGAGAGAAGCTCGGCGGCAATTGTTACGTTCTTGATTATTCTTTATGTACAGTATCCCTTGTTGTAAAAACAGGTTTCATGATTTTGAAGGAAGTGTAGTGGTCACAGTGCGCTCGCAAATAGTAATTGCTGCTTTCTAAAATTAATTCTTTCCTCCAAATAGGGAAGCGTCGCTTTGTTTTGTCCGCGCTGCGAAATCGCGCGCGGTTGTTGTACTTACCTTCCTAATCTGTGAACGAGCGAACGGCAGACTTGTAGCTAAGTTAAGTTCCTTTTGCAAAAATTAAAATGAAAGCAAAAGTTTTGTTTTTGACACTTCTTGCTTTTGTGCTTACGGTAGTTGATATGGGATAAAAACAAATACGCGTGGCGCCTGAGCATACTGTTAGTGATTGCTTGACATTCGCACAAAGCTGAAGGAGTTGTCGATAAGCGATTCACCAGATTACCGTATAAAAGCAAGAAAGATGTTCAAGATGCACTTGCAGTCTTGGGTTTATTATTTAGATTTCAAGCGTGCTTAGTGATCTTGTGTGCGCGAAAGCGAAGGCGAATCGCTGCGAGATGCTTTAGGAATATGCGTATCGTAGGTTGCCTTTGTGACGCGCAGACATTGTTTTGTTGAGGCATACTGCCGGGATGATTTTAATTTTGATAAAATGCAAATGAACTTCAGCTACACAAATCCGCCCTGCGTGCTTTTTGTTTGTTCAAAAGTTAGGGAAAAGGGAAGTACAACCCCGCGCCATTTCCTGCTACGGACAAAACGGAACTACGCTGCAGTCTTACTTACATGGTGGAGGAAAGAAATAAAAAAAAGTGCATGCTCGCAACAGTCACTATTTGTGACGATACCGGTTGCTTCAAAATTTTGAAAGCAGTCAGGTTTAGTGAAACAGATCGATATTAGTAATAGTTTTTGCAACAGATACCGTAAGGTAATTTAAATAAAGAATAATCAAGAACGCGGAACAATTTCTTCCGAATTTCAAATTCTAAACGACTAAGAAATGAAAGCAGTCGTTGCGCAAATACTTGTAATCAATTTTAAAGTGTGCTGATAGCGGGAATCGTTCAGAATCGAACGGTCCATGTGCATTATATTCAAAAATAGCATTGGCGAAATTTGGCGTTTGTTCTTTCTCCTAGCAAAGTCAACGAAGCTTTTCAAGAATGCTGCGTTGAAAGCAGATGTAGTTGTATTATGCAAATTATATTTTCTTTTAATCTTTTTAAAAATTCGGTGGATGAACACACATCTTGAACTTGACTCGTCATCCTCTGTAGATGTTTACATGAGGGCGTGCCTACGCCACTCGCGTCTTCTCTACTATTCACATTAGACTCAATGAATAATGATCTATATACTCAATGGAAGCATTCTACTCACAAAAGGTGTAAAAGATATTTCATTGATAATTTAGCTGTGCTACATAAAGAAGATTGAATTATTGCGTAGTGATAGTTGGCTTTGCAGCAAAGCGCGACCGTTCGTAAAATAAACGTGCCATTCAGGGCGTTTTGTCGTTCCCTATTCGGCGGACGTCCATTTGACTCCGCTAAGCTTATTTTGGCGCTTCGTGTAGATCATCCGTTGGGCACAGAATGGGGCAACGGAAAACCAATGCTCCTTTTCGAAACAACCGAACTTCCCTCTCGCCTTATGTAAATTTTAACTAGTTTACTCAATGTAAAAAAAAGGGCGACGGCGTACCATCATTGTTGTACCTGGTCGTCCATACGGAAATGTGCTTCATTCATTACTTTATTTGGCTAGCCTGCCTCTATCACTCAATGTGTTAACTTTGAATGGGGCATAATTGGTAAAACAGGCTTAATGAAGTATCGTTTGTAGTTTTTTTTGCTACCCATTGATCTAGGCGCCTTAGGGTGATGATGCGTATGTTCTTTTTATAGTTACGTATGTGATGATGTGATGTTGTAGTAGCCGCCAAATGCGGTGTGTTTCATCACTTTGTTCGAAAAACGCAGTATGCGGCTAAATTTAGCTCGCTTCCACCAAACGAAGACGGTTGTCGTTTTTTCTTCCTACCATACGGTAGTTAATACTTTGACCTTCGTCGTCGTAGTAGCGGCCAGTGAGAGCAATTTCTTTTTACTTTGACACGGGGAAGCACGTGAACTTGTCAAAGTAATGTTGGCAAAGTTTGCACATCTTATCTATCATTAGTGACAGGCGTTCATCAATCTATGTGACTAGTTTTTATCGTACATTGCAGGTGCGCGTCTGCAAAAAAAACTTCACGGCGTCTTATGTTCGAAGCAACTGCTACAAAAAAGGCTTCTAACCGGTCAAAGCGACCATCCCTTCACTTGCCAGAGTCGTCGGAACGTTTGCTTAACGATAGGGATAATGCCGCCACTTGTAGGCACAACTTTTGAATCCATGTCGACAGTTGACGCGTTATGCTGACAAAATAAATGCCTTTCGTCCTAGATATTCGTCCTAATGCTTTTGGGACTTTTGTCAACCGAAGGGATCATCGTCCCTTTACACCTCACAAAACAATGTCAGCATAGGGCGTCAGCTCGTAAAACAGCTTGTTTTGCCTGCAGTTGGTTCACCTTGTTGTAGAATTGGTTAGGCTAAATATTATGTTATGGAATGTATCGAAGATGAAAGCCGGCTTTAGCGGCTGCTAACAATGGGGGCGCCTCAATGGCCTTTTAAATACGTTGTCTTAATGAATAGTGTTTACGAACTGACAAGACAAAACCAACGTGCATACGCATCGCGACAGCTTTGTAGGCTTGTCTGCTAAATCATGCTTAGTTTGTATTGGCATTGTTATTATGCATTAGCATGTCAATGAGTAGTCTACGTCTGCCAGTCGTCAAATGCGGAGGAGCGTAAAGTTTATTTAACCATTGTTTACGGTTATGTTAAGGCGCAACTTCTCCACGTCATTATTGCTCTTATCAAATTGTAGAACAACCTTTTCTTATACTGCTTTTCGTAAATATGCAAATTTTTGGTGAGGCATTGTTTTCGACGTAACCATGTTTATGTGAGTCTGCGGCCGTTTTGTTGCAGTAGTTTTCATGCCACTGCCAGCTGACACTGCCGAAAGTGGTTGGGAGCCCAAAAGTGTTCCCTCAAGGGGGTGCTTGCATACAACAAGTGCTTTAAAAATCCCGTAACGAAAGAAAGGCGTAAGATGCTATAGCAGCTTGTGGTTTAACCTTAAGCGTTGTTAATTAATAATTTGATGAGCAAGTCGAATCTTGCAACATTCCTCAACAAGTACTTATTTATGTTTAATTGATTTTTGTTTCAATTTCCGTCGTGGTTATTTTCCCGCTCTACGGGTCGCCACATGACCTTATTCGGTAATGTAATCCTTAACTTCCATTTGCTTTAATTTCACTGCGCTTTGTTGTGTCGTCGCTCGACCTGGGCGGCAAAGTTAGTTTTTGCAAAACAATCAAATCTTCATAAGTTCTTCAAGACGATGGGGACCGTTCTCCTTCAGCATTGCTTTCGAAAATGGGACTTTTGCCCCAATAGCCCAAATTGATCATACAGTATGCCTTTTATTCCTTTTTGTTTACTTATCGTTGTCCACCACCATTTCCAATAGAGTGTCTCATATCGCTCTGCGCAGCGCAATTCGTGGTTGTATCGACTTTCCGCGCTTGCGGGAGTAGAATACTATTTTTGGTTGGACGTAAGGCTAATTGATTGGTTTGAAAAAATGGTGTCAGACCACCATCAGCCCCACGACCAAAAAGGGCAAACGTGGGCGAATGATTGAAATGGTCCATGCTTATAACCGATGCTTACGGACCTTTGCGGAGAGATCGCTTTCCGATCGATCATTGATAACGGAGAAAGTAGTTGGAATGAGGAAGCAACGAAAAGGGCCATTGTAGGATTAGCTTGCACTTCAATGAGCGAATGGTGGTCGTATGCGTACGCAAGTGATCAGCCTACTCTCATTAATGAGTAAATTTAAATATTTAAATACGTAACAGCATCGTGGACAGATAGCGACGCTTCGTCCTAAGGAAGTATTGTTTTCGATCTCGTTGGCAGCGCTGTGTAGGCGTTGACAAATTTGCGCTCCCGCAGTGACCTCGAAGTGTTCGAAGCTGTCATTTACCCTCTTTTTCCTAATGCAGAGGCGTAAATAGCTGTTATGGGACCAACTGCTTCTGCTGACCTAATTATTTTAGGCGGGAAAAGACTTGCTTGTTCCTACAGCACCGGGCGTCAAAGCAATTGGCCCCGTTGTCTTCTAAGTTGGCGCTTTTGTTATGTTGTTATGTTTTTTGTTTATAATTGGACAAAAAGAGTTTGTTCTCGAGAACATAAAACTCTTGCTGAGACAACACGGCCACCAGCTGTCCAACTGCCGCCGCAATCCTATCGCACGCATATAGGATGCTGCCAGCTGGTTGTCAGTGGGCGTAATTCTGCGTCGTAAAGACTTTATATCCGTCCCGCTCTTGGTGACGTATGTACAAAGCTGAGTGATTGCCTTTTTTGACTTACAATGCCAAAGGATAAAGATTGGCGCACTTTCGAAGCAGAAACATATGCAAGCTGTTGCAGAGTTGCTTTTTGCTCTTTTTTCTTAAAAAGGAAGTAAAGCGTTAAGGCAATCCGAAGCGCATCGATGGGTCCAAATCATGTATGCGCATAATGTTCACCGAAGCGGAGCCGAAGGAGAAGCAGCGAAGGTTTTCGGTTGGGACGGCAAGTCACCCAAACTATACACAGTTTGAGTGGCGTTCTCAACTATGTTTCACATTCCGAATTGACGCTTTCTTGTGCAAACAATTTTTTATTGCCAAGTCGACACTTAAAAGCGATAGGCGCCTTCATTGCATTGCCATTGCCCGAAAAAGGGGGCTGCTGTTTGGTTAGATGGAAAACTGAATAAACAGCTACGATCGCACGCGCGGCCCACCTTCGCGGCTCGTCGTCGTCGTCTAAGTCAAACATCAATCAATTAGATGGCAGAGAGAGAATACGACAATGGGGCTTAGGTGCTCAGACCTTTCCTTAAGGACACGCTGCGACATTCCATTGCGTCTCTTTTGGGTGCCCATTTGCAAAAAATGAATTTTTGAAATCTCTATTCTCCCGGCGATTGCCGATGATCTAAAATAGCTGAACAAAAAAAAGGGAGAGCACAGCAGGGTGCAAACGAGAGGCTTATAAGGTGCCTCTGCCAATTAGGGCCCAGCCATTCATTGTTGTCGTATACAACGCGCAGATATTGAATAAAAGATCGCTAGCCAGTTTGTGCCAGCCGGCTGTGAGAGGCGACAATGCAAAGACAGGGTACGCCTCCTAACGCGGTCGCTTTTTGCCATTTTTGGCAATCGAAAGGGAAAAGTGATCCTACGGCAAAGTTTGGGCTTCTGCCTTGTACGCCTACGTAGGGTTGGGGGAAGGTCGCATAAGCTAATGAATCCTTCTCCTATTAATAGCCTTTATTGGAATACTCGTTTTCAGGTGACGTTAATTAGCATAAGGACGTCTCAGCTTATGCGCTGAAGAATAATTGCCTTTTTTGCAATGGATATAAGAGTAGTGCCTTTTTGCCTATTTCATTTGACATGCGCATATGGGCTGTCTCCGTATGCGCAAGCACATTTGTCATTGTCGACGTTTCCTGTTGAAGCGGGATGACTCTGCGGAGTCAGCTAAACAAAAATGTGTCGTTCAAAAAGTTCATCTTTCATCAATGTGTGTTGTAGGAGATTTGCAGAGTGTGTTCTGTCTTCCGGCGGCGGTCCAATGGGTGCATCGACCATTAGCCTTGTCGGAAGCGCGGGCTACGATGACGTAAGAAGAAACAATGACGGCCTTGTAAGCTAACTTGCTTTCATGCTGCTGCTTTAATGCTAAAATAATCGCCTATTGCAGCGAGTACAGTCTCAACATACCATAAAAGCACATCAATGGGCCAAGACTAAGCGTCCAAGATGACTTTCATCCAATATGACATGTTCTCCGATTCTTCGTTTGCCAAGCGTTTCGAAGTTATCCATCCATCCTTAATGCGTGACGGGCGAAGAATTGCTAACATCTGGGCTCGTCTGACCTGCTATTTGTTAAATTGCCCATGGCGCATAGCTGTCTTACTTCGGCGACCCGTTGGGCCCACGTGCAGCGAGCCAACGGTCCATTTGGCGTTGCTGCCAAATTCGCCAGCCCACTTGAGACAGAGAGAGAGAGGGGGTGAATAGTTGAAATTTGAAATTCTAAAAGTGGGCTTATTCAAAAAGGGATAACTTTGATCCATAGGCAACAGGCACGTGCTAATCCATTTTGGACTCCTTAGGTTGATGATGGATGGTCATCATTTGGGTTGGCAGCGTGAAACTATTTCAACAGATTTACGACTGCCACCCGGTGGTGGTGTTGTTGGGTACTTAAGCTATTTTCGCTAAGTGGATGCTAAACTAGTTGACATTTTGAATGCGGGAAAATCGGCAGTGCTGACTAAGCATACACAATGTGCCTTGGGGCTGAGGGCGCTCTTTGGGCTCGCTTCTTTCAATCTTTTGTCGTAAGGCGTTGTGCGCGCGCATTTCGACAACGCTGGGAGACTTGCTGCTCTCCGCCAATGATGGTAAAGGGACAGACGGGTGACCAACTTGTCGCCGCCGTCAGCTAAGCTCCTCTCTGTGTCGTCGCGGCGTCGTTGCCATTGTGATAACGCGTTATCATCATTACGTACGCTTGAAGATCCGTTTGGAACTCGGTTCAACGCTATGCTGACAAATAGCACCGCGCGCAACGGCCAACAGCGACTGTCATCTAACTTTTCCATATGCTGTATCGGTTGACATCGACCTGTGGTGGTGGTGGTGGTAGTGACACTTTGTAATAAAGGAGAGAATCAACGACACGATACAGTGTACGGAGAGAGACACACACAGACACAGAGCGTGTGCGTCGTTTGCATCTGTAAGCCGTTGACGGCATCGAGTTTTTGGTAAAATTATCGCCTGCACCACCCATATTTGGGCATCATCCGAGTACTTGCCGGCTCTCACTTTCTCTTTGCTAACGTCCGTCCGTCGCGGAAGTGTGGTGAAGCTGCATAGAGGCCGAACTGCCATTGCCCACACGAAGCGTTTCTCTCCAGTTAACCAACGACGACGACGACGAACGGCAGCATCAGTGTCGATGGCGCTTCGGCAGCAGTGACGACGATTCAGCTTCGACAATAAGTTGGAGAGCGGAAAGTTCATGGATTTTCATTGGTCAAGGTTACAGGTTGCCTTGTACCACAGACGTCCGTTATGGCTTTAGTCCTTTTTCAGCGAGTCCGTCGGCAGTTTTCGCTAATGGTTCCAAGGCAATTGTCATCTGGATTCTCTTATCATTGGACATTTATAGCCGTTTTTGTCTGCGTCACCGGAGTAGTGGGTGCCATTGGTTGGCTGTAAGTGTTATTATCCAACTTTTTCTTCCTCTACGCCATCCTTTAAAAGCGTGCAGTAGTAGTAGTAGTAGTAGTAGTACCTTTTGCTCATATAACGCAGTAAGCGAACGAACAGAATTGACTCGTCGTAAATGGCCATTGCTGGAGCGCCCAATGTGAGCACAGCTAAATATGGGCCTCTATCAGTCAGCCCGTAGCGGATTTGGTGATGCCCAGCAGGCAGGTAGAAAAGCTGAACTCGTTGGGCGGCAGTCGTGTACGCCAACCAGGTGGATATTTGTTTAATTGTCAAGTTGAAGCGATTGTGGACTTGTAGTATTGTTGATGGACCTTCTTCCGTTACGATGAAAAAGCTGTTGTTGGCATGCAGTGATGGTTCCACTTGAAACGCTGTTGCCGCGAGCCCTTAGGGTCCGTAGCGTGGGGGTGTGGCTGCATTTAGCGTTCAATTTCCTTCCCTTCTCTCTGCGTCGTCCGTTTGGGCACGGGCGGCTTTATCCCGTTTGGCTCCACATTGCAGCAGCGGAGACGTTGTTCCTACTTTCATTGTTTTCCGCTTTCCTTTTTATTTGTCAAATGGGCGCCGTGTTGTGGAAGGCGTTGCAGACACGTTTTTATGCCCTCAGCGTAAGCATTCTCCGCTGACAAGGGGGACACTTGAACGAAGCTGATATATCGGTCCTGCCTAATGATGATTCTGCGTTTTGCAGGATTGCTCAGCTCTTCCTTCGTTGTTGTCAACTTATCGCGCGCGTCAGCGTACTAAAGGTAGTGTGCACAGAAACGCGCGCGCGCGCGGGCGCGCTCTTGACAGCGCATGTAAGCGATGGTCAGCGACTTTTTTGTCCTTCCATTGCCGGCATGCCAACCTCGTCGAGTCGTCTAGCCAACAACGGAATGTAAACACGGCAGTCAGTCAGTCTGCTTGCCACTTTGCCAAACATTTGGCTGACGCATTGGCCGTTTGGTCGAAGAGTCGCCAAAGCCCAACAAAACGGTTCGGGAACGTTGTAGCTTGAATGCAACGTTGCCTCATTTGCATACGCGCACATCCAACGCTCTTTATTAGCTTTTGAATATGCGAGCTCTTTTTTTCCAAATGTTCCATGCTCATCCCCGACTCGCTTTTGTCAAATGAAGATATTGGGGGCGGGCTGAAAAAGGACGTAGCAAGAAGCGTTGTAGTTCGCTGCTTTCCTTGCGTAGTTGTTGCTTTTCTATTTTCAGTTCCGTCGCGCATATATCGTCCGTGGTGCCGTTCGGAGCGGAGAATTGCCGGTCGATCAAAGGTCTCAACAAAAGGCAGGTTCGACTTTGCCGTCAGAACACTGACCTGATGGGCAGCATGAAAATGGGCGCCCTAATGTCCATAATGGAATGTCAGTATCAGTTCAGAAGCCGCCGGTGGAATTGCAGCGTCGTCGATCGAAGCGTTCTGTTCGGCCGAGTGCTCGATCTTGGTAAGGAAGCGGCCCGCCAATAGGCAGCTTCTTCGAAAGGTTATTTGCATAAAACGCGGTAATTCAAAGCAAAGTACAACGAAACGTAGGTTACTTAGACGAAATCTTGTTGACCAACACCTTTTGTTATACTTCTCATTGTAAGTTGTTTCTACCAAACATGGTAAAGGCACCAGTTGTTGCTTTGTATAAGCTTGCATCTATGCCATGAAAGTTTGTGTTTCATGCTTTGCAAAGAATTGGAATTCAGCTGGTTTTATAAGCGATAGATGCCCGCTGTCTTGAAGTCTGCAGCAAGGCGGTTTACCCAATATATCCTCTCCACGCGTGCGTAATGAAGAGGCGCGTATGCTTATTTAATTGCCCTTTAACTTGATGTAGTATTGTTTGTATTTCTTCTCAGCTTGCATGACTTAATGTATTAAGGCGGATCTACCCGTTGCGCTTTCCCATTGTGCTCTGATACAAAAGTATGCAAAAAAAGATTTTGCCAGAAAGCATACATTCATAAATATTTGTCAATGGCAGTGCCAATGCAAGGACACTTTGCAGAGAAGGTCGAATGAGCGTACTAATCAATGTTATTCTTTTTACGAGGTATCAATGGGGTGTCTGTTGATTTTGTTTACAAAGCGCATTCTTGAGTTTTTCCCTATTAAGTTAACTTGCGTCTGCGCGCAGCTTTTGGCATCATAGCTTAGCTGCGAAAATCGACTCACAGCTTCCTGGCAGATTTCGTATTCTTGTTTTATTGAAGTTTTTTGCATACAGAGAGCTTTTGGGTCATCAGTGTCGGTAGCTTAGGGAAAGACGACGAAATTAATATGCTCAATTAAATTGCTCATTGTTCACTATCGTACTAACGCTGACGACGGGAAAAAGTCGTCCCCGAAAGCTTTCTGTATGCAAAAAACTTCAATTTTGTAAGTGGCATATTGCACACAACATGAACGCAATGCAGCGGTGGCCACAAGACCGAAAGTTGAAATCCCGAATAAATCAAAATTTCCAATACGTATATTTGTAGAACAGGATGTTCCCCACGGCTGCACGGGTTTAGTTCGTGAATAGTAATGAATCCCGAAAGTCAAATTTCATCGTACGGGCGCCCAACGCTCGCGTCAAGTGGCCCTAAATGGGGGATGGATATCTTTTGACCATAGTTTCACTCTCCTGATGTTGGCTTGTTCAGAATTTCTTGCTATTCGGGATTTTGAGTTTCAGTCTTATGACCCAAGCGTAGGCGCGATGACGTCACAAATAATTTTACTTTCAAGACTTACGTTAAAGCTTGTTATACGCGGTAAAGGTACTTTTTTGAGAAGAGTTACGTTTTCGTAGGTACTCGAGAAGCAGCGTTCGTCCATGCCGTCACATCCGCCGGTGCAACGTTCATGATAACACGAGACTGTAGCAGCGGAAAGTTGGAGAAGTGCGGTTGCGATCGCAGCTACAATGGTTTCAATCGAGAAGGCTTTCATTGGGCCGGATGTTCGGACAATATCCGTTATGGAGCCGCTTTCACCCGCCAATTTGTTGACGCCCATGAGCGACGTAAACACAAAAGTTTAGAGCTCGTTCAAATGAATCTTCACAACAACGAAGCTGGTAGAAAGGTGGTTGCATGATTTGCATATTTTTGTTCTATATTTTGTCGTCTGTATTTCTCTTCGTGTCGCACAGTGCATTAATGGGCTGATACGTCAACCCTAAGAGCATAATGGTCGTTTTAGATAATCGAGCGGCACATGAAGACTCAATGCAAATGCCACGGGGTGTCCGGTTCGTGCGAGCTGAAGACATGTTGGCGTGCCATGCCCAGTTTTCGAGAAATTGGTCAAATGCTCAAGGCAAAGTTTGACGGTGCAACCGAGGTGAAACTTGGCCAGGTGAACTATCGTCCGGGCTTGATTCCGGCTCATTCCCAATTCAAACCGCATACCGCAGAGGATTTGGTATACTTACACGAATCGCCCGACTATTGCGTGGCGAACAACAAAACCGGCTCGCTTGGAACGGTCGGTAGGGTGTGCAACAAAACTTCCAAAGCGATCGACGGTTGCGAACTTCTGTGCTGCGGTCGAGGCTTCGTAACTCGCTACGAGCGCTTGGTCGAGCGTTGCCATTGCAAATTTCATTGGTGTTGTTTCGTCAGATGCAAAGAATGCGTTCGTACGGTCGAAGTGAACATTTGCTTGTAACCACCGCCGCCTCCGTACGTTGTTGTCAACTCTTTTTTTGAACCTTCCATTGGCCACACACGTCTGCTTGGAGCAAATAGGGAATATTTCGCTCTCTCTCTTTGCTGTACGAGAGGCGCCAGCTCGTCCTGCGGCGGCGCTGCCGACCATGTGGGAATACCGAAAGCCCGTTGGATCAAATGCTTTTGACGAATAATTTGTGCATATCGCTTGGAAACTATGTAATTCAAGCAAATGCATTAAAAAAAGCAATGTTGCCATATTCGTCAAGTAGCAGATAAAAAGAGCGTGATCGACTTTCGCGCGCGTATCAAAAATGATCACAGCATCTTATTACAGTATCTATTGATTTCTTTTAAAACAATTAACTTTCAATTTTTAGTAGAATGTTCTCAAGTGGGTGATGTGTTACAATCGCTATAGGCAGCTGTTTGCCCGCTGGTTTGGATCGGTCAGAAATGGATTTTGGCTAAGGAAAAGCCAACGATGGATCCGTATGTTGTCGCGTCACGTGGTCTTGAAATGGGTTTTTTACTTGAAGAGAATTTGCCGAGCATTCAAGAAGCGGTCAGTCGTTTGAGCAAAGAAATTTGTTTACGTTTGATGGGCTCAGCAGCAGTTGGCAGTTTGTTGTTATGGTAAGTTTTATGATCGCAGCTGGCGGCAAGGAGCCAACAGACATTGCGCTTCAATGTTCAGTTATTTTACATTAACACTTCTAATAATGTGCTGTTTATTGAAGGTGAAAAAATTTCACAACGCGCAGCCATAAGCAGCGCACATCGTCGTCCATTCGGCAGTTCGATGGATAAAGTGAACGGCTAGGAGACAACAACTTGAGCGTTCTTTCTATGACATCTCTCAACGCATCAGCTTTGAACGGTTCAGGTAGTCACCTTTTTATATTTTCTTCCGACGAGAGAGAGGGGAACTTTATGGCGCCTTTATGTACTGCTGAAATATAGGATGTTTCTAAACGGCTATGTAAGTTCTCATAATCAAATTGCGAGAAACCTCGACGCTTTCGGGATTCGACTGATCCCGTCTTCAGCGTCTTAATAATAATAGTAATAATAAGCCTTTTTAGCAACTACAGTGTTCCGAACGTGGTGTCTTTATGGCCTTATCATTTCGCGCTGACGACAGGCCAATATGAGCCCTGAAAGGTGCGCAGACAAAAAGGGTTCTTAGAGCAAATGGACGCGTAGTGCATTGCGCGAAACTATGCATTAAAGATCATGTAAAAGTAAGCGAGATGTTTTTCTTTTTCTCTAATTTGATAGTTTAATATTTTTTTGCGTATTTAACAAAGGTAGCTGAGACGGATGGGATAACATACGGGCAAGTATAATATAAAATAAGCCGTATGTATCAGCGTACGAGGAGAGGCTGTAACGCTTTGAAGCTTTAGGGGCAGCCTCTAACCGCCGCGTTTTACAGTAATGGCCCAATTGGGATAAATTGAAGGGGTCGCTTTATGGTCTGACGTTGACGAAATGCCGAAAAAGTTTGTTTCCACGTTCGCTTCGTGTTTTACTAAAGTAGGTGGCGCTGCTAGCTAAGCTTTAGCTTTTGAATTTGAATGATAAATGCGTGCTTTCGAGTCACCATACATCGTATGGTCAAACTCACCAAAACTATGTCCTAGCACGTTTGATGCTTTCCAATTTTGAACATGCATGAGAGGCAGACGATATTGCCTTTTTCGACCTGGTAACTCCTTAAATGGTTTTGGTATTACCAATTCTTACACGACACTTAGAAGAGAGAACTTTTTTAAATACGTTTATACGATGACTGCTCCAAACTACAGTACGCATAAGCATGGTGCGCAAAAGGGACAACTCTAATGGCAGAGGGTATAAAAGAGGCTGCAAGTTCTCGGCATGTCATAACGAAGGTTAAAAGTAGCCTTCATCTTGAACATTGCCCCTTAGCACTCCATCAGTATGAAGAAGATTAGCTTGGCTTATCCGGCAAAGTATAAGAGGGCTTCGCGCGAAGGAACCGGGCAGAGAAATGAGCATAGCATTACCGGTTACTATAAGTTTCAAGTTAAGAGAGCTCAGGCTCAACAACCGTGAATTTGGGTCCTTTTCCATGGTGGCTGAAGAGGTTCCTCAACGCAGCAGGTCTATGACCATAAATGGTCAGTTGGCACGATCCCCTTCAGTTCATCCTCTTAATAGTTGGTTCATTATCGATGAACCCGCTAGGTAGAGGTTGTTGCCAAACTTCTAAAGCTTCACAGCCTTGTCTTGCACGCCGATAAGCATGTACGATATTTAAAATAGTCAATAGGAGAAGTATAAAAATACAAAATGAAACATGTTTTTCTTATTTGTATACTGCCTTTACCTTTATTTGTATTTGTTCGTATGTTATTCCGTCTTGCTTGTGTTATTTTGTTTTATTTCTTTTCATTCCATCGTACTTTAATACATGAACAACTCCTAATACCAACAAAGGCAGCAGACGGACTTAAGTCGCAGCCCGTCTTTAAACTGTCACTAAACGACCCCACGTTTATTATTATTATTATTATTAAGACGCTGATGATTGGATCAGGTGAATCCGAAAATATCCTCTCTTAATAAATAATTTGGCTATGATACATCCTATATTTAGTTAAATGCAACATTTGCATATATTAACATATTCTTCGCCAATGGTTGGGTGACTGGCGGAAAACCTTACTTGTCCCCATATAAGGTTGTCTATCGCCCATTTTTGCGCGGCAGGTGATCGATGGCGCGAAAATTCAAGCCGATACTTTATCCATGCTTTTATAATGGTGGCGAAGTGAGCGAAGCTGTTTGGCAGCTTTAGCTTTTGCTTTGTTCCAATATGTGTGAGTGAAAAGTATTTTCAAAATATGGACATCCCATTGTCTTTGCTTAACTAACGGCGTTTATTCTTATTTTGCCTTTTTCCTTTGCGTCGTCGCGTCTGCTTTGAACTTTTTGAAGCTTTGGGCAAATTTGCATAGTTGACATCTTCAAGTGACCATACGTGATTTGCATAAATGCGTCGCTGCGCATTTCTCGTGAAATGAAGCTTCGCCTTTTTCAAGTCAATCTTTCGAGCTCTTGAGCTCATATAAGTCGTCGTAGAATTGGACGACGACTTCCTTAAATGGCCATGCAATTGACAGCGTATGCAATGGGTTAATGCGCATCGATTGGAACAATTTATATTTTTCTGGGACGAAGCTTCTTCTTATTCTTAGGCAAACCATACGAAGTAGCACTGTTCTGGTTTGTTTTGAACTTTTGCCTAATTGCAACTTCTTCAAATTGCTCCTGTTAGTGGTCAGCAGTTGGGCTGAAGATGAAACAGCAACAACTTAAGTTTACGACTTTAAATTTGTTCGACCTCTATTGGATTGGCGTTAGTGGTGGATGTGATTTATAAATTTGGACAAGGGGACGCAGTACGCTAATGGTTGTACATACGCGGCTGACAGTTAGCACGGCATGTATGAAAGATGCGCTTACGTTCAAAGAGCATCAAAGCGTGCCGCTCCATTCGACATTCCATAGGGAAATGGTTGACGGAGGAAGTTGGCAATTACTTTCATGCGAAGGAACGAATAGGAAATGACCTATCTAAGCGCTATTAACTAATAGTACACGGCTGGTAGCAGCGCGTACTCTTCGTTCATCCGGATGGCAAAGTGCCTCAAATAAATCGACCTGTGTACTTACGGTTTGTTGCTTGAGTGAACAACATCCCCCTTTTGAAAATGGCAGCACTATCAGTCGACACCACCGACTGCAATGGTTCCTGGTGGAAACAAAGTCGATTACATGGCCTTTCGCAATTTTCAATAAGCGACCGACCAATCGACTTCTTGCCGTTGGTCCAACTTGGTGCGCCAAAGGCCGCTTTTAATCTTTTGCCGAAAAGTTCATCGCCAATGGTCATCCATCCGTTTTCCCGACAAGGCTTTGCGCCGCTTGGTCGAATCGCCTTAGAGCCCAATGAGCCCAGTATGATCCATTATATGAGAAGCGGCGATTGGCCTTAGTTTCGTGTGCGTCTGCTGCCGAAGGCGATTCGGATGAAACGGCCTTTCTCCTTGATGCGACGACCAGCCCGGATCCGGACGAAAGAAACGAAGACGGCGGCAATTGGTTTTCTGTCTCAATCGATCCGCGTCGAGCCAAACTATTCGGAACGCTTTTTCTTAGCGACGAACAAGATTATTTTGGAGGGGTATTGGCGCCTGGCACAACGGATCTCTTAACTGCGCTGAGGTGCGCCCGTTGTTTGGCCAACCTGTGCTCTTTGCCATCGGTAAGTATTCACTTGAACATATGAACCTTGCGCATCATCCACAACGCGTCGCAATGTGTATAAACTTTTTCCATTTCTCCTTAGAGGGAGAGGGCGGGAAAGACTGCCTTTTTCGAAGGCAACAACATGACCTACTGATGCCATTGTACGGCAATGCAAAAGGAAGTAATTTGAATAGCGATTTCGTCATGCTCAAAAATGGGGCGGAAATAATATTTATCTGTCCTCCATATTGTATTGTCAACTTGTCATCCTTCCACGCCCACTGCTTTGACAGTTGGCGCGCCCATAGCTTAGGCTTTGTTGCTGCCTTTTACCTACCTGTAGGCTGTCGTTGGAGATAACGGAAAGAAGGCGACAGCTGCATTCGATAAGTTTGTACTGAGTGGGCGCCAACGTCTCTGCTTTTCACTCTCTTTTCCAATAGTGCGTTTAAGGGAACGAGCAAACTTTGCCTGCCAACTATTGTTTGCGTCTCTCTCACGAAGCAGTCAGCTTCGGTATGGCTATTTGCCGTGTCAGGGGTCGATGAAGAATGCGAATAGCATAGCGTGCTTAACCGAAGGTAGCATTTTTCCTTTTATTTGCCAATACTTCGACGTTCGTCGCTTTGTGACCCTTTCGTCGGGTGATCGCTTTGTCCTATGATCGGCTGCCTTGTGAAAGAGAGAGAGAGAGAGAGACTGACTATAAGAGCCAATGTGTACATTAGAAGGAAGCACCGTGGGAGGTGGCTTAGTTTAGTCTACAAGGGCGTCTACGCCTCAAAGCGACTTATAGTTGTGCCTGTTGCGCTTGGTAAGCTAAAAATTTATTTCACATGTTCTCACAACGTCGTCATTTAAGCAACGATGCGGTTTAATATCCCTAAGTTACGAGCCTTTCTGTCAATACGACCCGTAAGGCACGCGAAGGCAAAACGTATCCGTTGGGATTTAGGTGACTTTTTCCCAGCGTATATCTTTTTTCCCGAACGCCCTTACGGCGGTCATTTGGCGCTCTCCTTTGCCCTGCGTGATGGGCAAATGCGTCGAGTTTAATTGTTTATTGGCCGAACGGTCGTGCGTAAAGTTGAACAATATCTTTGAAACGCCGGAATGCGGCGAGGCGTTTAGACGAGTATGTTTTTCGCGCCGGGTTCGCCCGACGAACGTCGGTTGTAATTTCGAATTGCACTTGTAACCTGAAAATCAGAATAGTTTATTCAAAAAATCGCAATACGTAGCTATTCGGCTACGCAAGTCGTCTAATAGTTCGACATTCAGTTGGATTGAAGCAATTTAGCGCTCCGTAGACGACCATCTCTTTGCTGA
The DNA here is from genome assembly GCA_000797535.1 of Trichuris suis. NCBI lineage: Eukaryota > Metazoa > Nematoda > Enoplea > Trichinellida > Trichuridae > Trichuris > Trichuris suis. The sequence continues at coordinate 1,066,274 of KN538392.1, read as the reverse complement.
GACTGTTCTCGCTTGCACGTTTGACGTTTTTTCGATTCCGTTTAGGCAGAACTCGAGCAAGCTGCTTTTCCACTAAGCGCTTGCATTCCTTTGCTATCTGAAGTCTAACAGTTGCAAGCGTACATTTTCTTTCCGCTCTTTTTTGCGTTGCAGCGCTCCTTTGCGGTAGGGTACTATTATGGTCGCATTGAATGATTTATTCTATTACTAACTGTCGCAATTTTCCATCCCGACTCCTATAGTGCCTTTTGGTTGACAGTTCGAACGACCGTCGTCAATGCTACGCTATTTAACCTTCGCCTATAGGCTTTCAGTAAGCTGACGGTGTAAGTGTTGCTGAGCATACTGTTTTTGCTCTACATACTTTTGCTTTCGAAGGAATGCTGTTAGGTTTGGAATTTGTTTTTAGATTTTTCGACTGCCATACCCACACGCGCTGCTCAGCACTTCTGCCCGATCCCGCGTTCCTTATTTAGGTGCGCTCTATTCGTACGGGTGAATTTGCCTTTCAGAAAGGTAACTCTGATGTTCCCAAAGAAAATGCTTATTATATTGGTCGAGAAAAATTTGCATATGACGTCATATTGAAACTTTCCCAGTCTGTTCGCTCAAAGGCGACGGTGGGATGGTGCCACTGCGTTGTTCTTCTTCGCCAACCGGCTGCCCTAAATGGCATTTTCGAAAACTGGACCCCATTGTGCTTGCTGCGTACGGGTTTTGCTATTACGGTGCAATAGTGGCCGATTGGAACGGGGGAAAAGCCCATCGATGGTTTATGCTTCGCTTGCGTTAGCGTAGGAACAATGAGCTCCAGTGGTGGGCTGAGAAAACTAGGGAATACACTAGGCGTAAAAGGGGTTTGAAAACGGACGTCAACCAAACGCTTCGTGTATTAGCAGTATGGCGGTTTGCCAAGTTTTGGAGATCAATTGTTGATGCGCAACAATATATTTCCGAAACGCTTTTCATTCGACAAAGCGTCGGCCGGATTAAACGGATGCGGTCGATGCTTAATCAAAACAAAGTCTCCAACTCGCGGTGACGTCCCGCCGTAAATAGTTTAAACAGCAGTTGGACATCACCAACTGATTGCAACTAAATGACATTATCAATTAGGCATCGTACCATTTCAACTTGTTCACATAAAGTTCAATATAAGGCAGCCGTTTGTAGAGTAGTAGCCTACAGCCAAAGGGCCAAACATGACATGTTACTAAGCGAAGACAAAAGACTTGGATGCCTTTAACCTTATTTAGCTGAAGCTGCTTTGCATACAAGAAGAAGATAGGATGCCGCTGCCGTCTTTTCGCTTTATTTAGATTGATAGCTCCTTTAGGCTGTGTATATTATGTATATAAATATTTATGGATGTTTATATATAACTTTCTCTCTGTTTCTGTTTCTCACTCTTTCTTTAGGGTTAGTCAGCCTGCTTATTTTTATCATAGTGGCAGCTTACACCTTTTTTTGCCTTTTGGAAACTTCCCGCGCTACGTGCTTTTATTGTTGCTCCAGTTGCGCATGAAACATTTTGAAGTATTAAGGTGGTGGACGCTATATAGTTGGTGGGCATCCAAAGCAGCCGTAGCTTCACTGATGGGATCAGCGTTGACCGGCAGCTGTTTCATGGAATTGCGAGGGCGAAGTGGTGCGATAGAGTCGCAACGTCGAAATGAGCAACCACTCAAAGAGGGTCCTGAACTTTCTTTGTCTCTACGAGGTCTTTTTCGTTGGCTCAGCTGCCTGAAAAACTCGCCATTGAGAGGCAGGTTGTCATTGAGTCAGTGACAACGCTGCACTGCCTGTTGCCGATTGTTGCCGCTAATCGTTCACTGGCGTCGTAATTACTCGCCATATACACTGAGCTTATTCATGCTCGTCCATAGGCGCCACTTTATGCGACAAACAATTTGTTACAATATTATCAGCATTGTTCCATCGACAAGCTCTTTTTTCTCAGCAACCTTTTAAGGGAGAATGATCGCTTTGAGTTTTGCATAAGGGGCAGGCTACGATTTTATTGCGTCATTCCTTTTTAATCGTATTGTTGGGTTCTCCAATGGTGGACCCGTCGTTTTCGTAACGTGTATCATCATCAAGTCGCTGGTTAAAAGTGGTAGCCAATTGCTTGCCTCCTTCCGCTCATCATTCATCGCTTCGTTGGTTCAATGGAATCAAGGCTGCTGCAGGCTTGCGTGTCTGGGTTCACGTCGCCATAAGTTGCGGTTTGCTGCTGCCTTTGCGCAACCGACCCAGTCAAGGTTGACTCGGAACTTTTCCGCCAAAAGAGCGACGGCGGCAAGAGGCGGAGTTAGCCTCTATTTCTCCTTATGGAGATGAACCCTTGACGAAGCCTGCCGCGCCTAAATTCCAGCGGAAGAGCAATGAACGCCGTGCTAAGTCGAGGAACCCACTTAGCCGACCAATTGGTGAGTGCCATTCGTCCAAATTGCTTCCATTTATAGAGGTAGTCTTAACCTAAACCGGTCTCAGTCGTTGGGGGGCATCTCGGCGGGAAATGGGCTTTACGCAATTCGCTCAGCAATTGTAACGGCGCTGTCAAAAATTGTCCACTATTGTCAGCTTGCGTTGCCCCGGAAGGCAGGTGCGTACCAAAACCTACTGCAGCCTTTTCTCGCGTGGCTAAGCTTTCTGCAGCGTCGTCGTAAGGAGGTGAACCCTGCTTTTTTCTTCATTACGCGGTGGCGCTTTTGTCATTTGTTTGCATGCATTTTTCAAGGCGCTTCTTAAGGGAGAACAAGCAGCAACATTAAGTCGCTTGGTCGAGCGGAGCCACTTCAGGCGTCTAATTGATTCTCGGTGGTCATCCGGGATACAGTCCAATTGGGTATGGTGCAAACGGTCCGCTTGACATATGGCGACAGGATTGATTTCTCCTCTGCAATTTGCCTACGATTGAAATAGCAAAGATCTATATGAGGACATGGGCGAGCGGAAAGTTTCCTCTGCTCTCGTGGAGAGCCTCTAAGCGTAAGGACAGAAAATAGACTTTGCATGCTATAAGTAGTTGGGTCGCCCTTGCAGGTATTGGGCGCTCGAACAGCACTGTATTGATGCAAGGTTCCGTATTGAGCGACCGTTGGAAAAAGGCCAAAGAGAATTAGATGGAACTGTAATTGCAAATGCGATTTGCTGACACGGGGATGACGTTCATTAGATTTGGTGGGCAACAAAGCGTCGCTGGGAACCTGTCCGCCATCAGTTGATTACTCCAGTAAATAAATAAGTATATAGAAGCGAAGAAGACTGTTGGACGGATCGATTGCAACTCTCTTTCGAAAGGGTGCACTGGGCAAAGGAGCCAGTCCAGTCGCGCCCTACATACAGGCGAACTCTAATGCAGCGGCAGCATTTTTAAAGTGACAGCTGTGTATGCCCCCCGGGATGTACCATCTTTGGGAGCTTGTCAGCGATAATCCATTTGGATGGGACGTCAATTAGGGAAGCATCGAGCCGGTTCCTCCTGCTGAGGGATCCCGCCAAGCTGTCCCATTGGGATGTCAACTTGTTATGTCACCAACTGGTTGCGCATAAGAGTGATTAGGCGTTCGTCCAACGTCAGCAAGTTGTCACAACATGCTTGTAGGCGAACGCTTAGGTGTTGCCAAGCAGGTTTGCTACTGTCGCGCGGGTCGCCATAGTTGTCCAACTTTGGCTAATCCTGACCTGCCTTATCGACCCTGCGGGCTTATCATGACGGTCACTCGCATTCCTACTGATCTTTGAGATATTATTTTCTCGCCCTTTATGCCGGCCAGTGAGCCTTCGATGTGCTCTCCATACTTGTGTACAATTTGTTCAAAAAGCTGCTCCTTCACTGTTGTGCCATACAAGGCGAAGAGGCCTTTATTGACAACGGTCAGCAGCTGGACGTTGAAAGAAGGGTCGCGTGCCGGCTATGCTCTCGTAGCTGTATGAAAACTAGCGCCAGTCGGTTCTTTGTGCCTTGCTTCCATCGGCTGCTGGTATATACAGATTGGCTCTCGATCGCGGGGTAATTCAGCTACGCTTTCGTACTCGTAAGTTTCGTGGAGACGTCCGTCGGCGCAGCGTGTTGTTTGTTGTCAAAGAAATGGAAATCCAACTTAATCCTTGTTCCATAAGACGAGTAAGTAATCCGAGAGCTGAAGGAGTTATTTAAATCCACTGAGCCTCCACGGAAGCCAATCTTGTCGTAACCTCTTGGCACTGCGTCAAACTTTAGCATTAGGTAATCTTATAGAGTTTATTATCGTCGTCCTGTGGGCTCAAGAAGTAGGTGACATTGTCATATTGGATTTAGGATTAGCGTATTATCAGCGGAGAGTATATTGCTTGCCAGCGACAACGGATGAGAGCTAATGATAGCTAAGCATGCAGTAGCGTGCCGATACTTTAACGAGTTGTAGGCATATAGTTAAGCTCTTCTGCCACTTATATTATTTAGTTTTTATTGCATGGCGGTTCTCCTTGAGCAGCAATTGGCCAAGCTTATGGCCAATCTTCTGAGCAACAAAGCGCAGCCTCCTAGTAATTTGCATATTATCAGATATTTGTAAGTACCAGATAAGTTTGTAGGTATTTATAGTTCACGCAACTGCGTCGCTTTAATTCTTTACATGTTCGCGTATTGGTGATTTGAACATCCCCATATTATTGTCCAATGTTTTCAAATTCTCACTACGTATTAAGTCTTTACGTGCTAATGGAAGTTTGCAAATGGCGGGTGTTGCGCAATGACTCTTTTCGCATGGCCAACCGGGATGGCAAGGTTTTGCCAAGGCTGCATCGTTGGTTCGATCAAAGGGCCGCCTCCTTAAATTTTAAAGCTCAGTAGTAAAAGAAGTGTTGTGTAAAAAACTAGGCGTGATAGCTGCATGTTGGGACTGGCACGTGTTATTCTACCAAGAAGGCTTCAGCTAGCTAAAGCCTTGCTCGCAGAATAACACGTGCCTTATATATGGTACAGTCAACGTTTGAAATTAGGCATTCTGTACAATGCCAAAGGGCAAACCGGCAAAGCTTCAAATCCAGTGTTCTTGCCTACGCCCCTGCAAGCCTACAGTGGCGACACCTACGGGACAAAGTGCGGGTTGCTCTTTCGCTACTTTGCCAGCTATACCTTCCCTACATCTTGGCTTAGGCTTAGGCAGGGCGGAACAGGATAGCCGACAAGGATGCGAGAAAAACTTGGGTGCTTTGAACCTTGTCGGCTATTGTGTTCCGCCCTAGGCTAAGCCTAAGCCAAAATATAAGGACACGATAGACGCAAAGTGGCGAGAAAACAGCTTACTTTGCCCTGTAGGTGTCGCCACTGTAGGTTTGCGCGGTCGTAGGCGACAAGACCTTAAAATCTCCACTTTGAAAGTGCTATTCACACTTTGCCTAAATATTATTTGTCGCTCTCTATAATGCCCAGGCAAAGTATACAGCTTGTTGAAATAGCACAGCCGTTTCATGCATTGCCTGTAATATATGCATGCATATTTTCATATTTTGTTACGCTCACGATGGTCAATTGGTATAATAAAAAATAATTAAGATGGCTGCGTGTGATTCACTTCCTTGTCCAAGGTGTCATTGGTCGTCTGTTGTGATGTGTAGTCTATGCATATGTCATCACAATCTGCAACTTTATAAGGGTCCGTCTCTTCTGAACGATTCGTCATTTTTAAAATATGATCGTAGTGGAAAAGAGATGGCGCGAATTTTACTTGCGCTCTCCAGGAGGCTCAAGTAGGCGCGATGACCAAAATAGAAAAGTGGCTGCGCTACGGATGCCTGTAAGCGCGCCGGGTAATAATAATAATAATAATAATTGTTCAGCGTATATGCAGTTGCATTGTCGGAGGTGCAGACGTCGTTTGGCCGTTGGGAAGGGGAAGGAGAGAGAGAGAGAGAGAGAGATTGCTTAACGACAAAAGTTCACCAGAGCATGCAAACGGCGCCTTGGCACCGATGCGCACGCGCGAGCGCATGGTCGGCATAACGAGAGCGAATTTAAAGTTAGTGATCACTTTTTTGTTCGTCTTTTGTTGTTCAACTCTGCGGGACTTGCCCAGCGGAAGGCCAAACCTTCTTTGACCAATTCCATAAAAGCGCAAGTGGAACAGGGCCGGTTTCATCCTTCTTGTTCGTCTGCCTTTGCATGCATTGATGCTTGGCGCTCCGCTGGAGGTCGATCAGCCGGCGTGCTTCTTCAGTCGCCGCTAGTGAACTTGTTAGGTTCACTCCAATGACCACATCCCATATTTTTGACCCAATGAACATTGACGTCCTATTGAAGAACTTAGCTCACGTTATCCCACGGCAGAGAGCGGCAAAGGTAGCATTAAAAAAGTAGCGGAAAGTGCGTAAAGTTAACAAAAGCGTTTGTAAATTGCCAAACGAGATACGGTGGGGACTCCTGTGAGCGGGTTTGTCCTTTGTTCGAATCGTTTGAACGGTCGCGTGTGACGCAGTTGTCGTTTCCATTGGTACTTCTTTTCGAAACAAAGGGGTTGTTTGCCAGTGATGACGTCATTGGCGAAAGGCAAATGTTGCATGGCGTCTCTCTTTTGACGCATAATGCGTCGCCATCTTTTGTATGAAAGTTTGAAAAGGTCAATCAATGCGTGTCGACCGGAAAACGCTGTTTGCGTTCCATTTTCAAAAAATGGACATTGCTCACTGTAGCCGTTGGGCCTCGTCTCCGCTGCTCAGGAATTGTAAGCATTTCAAGCGTGGTTTTCAAACAAAACGAAACACGACTTTTTTCTTCTTCTTCTTCTTCTTCTCTGCTTGCATACACTCTTCTGCCGGCACGATGTTAGACGAAGCTGAAGCTATTGCATGCCTGCCGGCGGCGGTGGCGGCCGTCGGTTAGCCCCGTTCGGCTCCTCTGATCTACCACCGCCGTAATGGAAGAAACTGATTGCAGCTGCTGCCCACTTGTCTCAGTCAGGGTCGAAAGGGGACGTCTGAGTTTTGTGTGTCGGCTTCGCGATGAAACACGGAGCCGTTCATTTACGTGCAACAATTGTCCATAAGTTTTGACAACAACTGTTGATGCTACTTAAATTTGTTTACTTCTAAACGTCCAACAGCTTCGACCGGCTACTGGTTGGTCATAACAACAAAGTGCCCACCTATAAGCTCGTTGTTGCTGTTCGCTAATATACGCCATGCTGTTCTGCCCTCGTTTGCATACCTCAATGATATCCGGCGATTTTCGGCTATACTTTAATCGTAATGTCCAGGTTTGTACAAAATTTGCATTTTTACCCTCTCACCTAAAATGGAATGGAGGCGCTCTCCTCTCCCGATAGGGGTTGTTCAGTGGCTCTGCGAGCACCTCAAGTTGTCTTTCTTGTCTCCTTTGGGGCAGGTAGGAAACGTCCTGTTAGCAGCCGCAAGGTCTTATTTGATTGATGCCCTGCAAGGTGTCCTATTTACGGTGAGGCAGTGTGATTGTTTTCCGATTCAAAAGCTGCTCATAAGGTCCTTTTTTTCCCGAGTCAAAACCTCAGACATTGTATCGCATCCTGCGCACCGTCAAAACAAAGTTCGCCCCTTAGCCTTACTGCCTAAACTTGTTTCATTTGCATAACAGCCTTAGCATAAACATGCGAGGGTCATTGGCCATTGCGACCTTAGGGCCTAAGTCACGCTGTAAGCGACACTGAGCGGCACACCTTTGGCGTCCCCCCTCCTTATATGCTCTCACAATCGCTTATCCAATTGTTGACACATTAATATACCGTTTGGCGTAATTTACAGATTTACACCGATTGGGCGAATCAATATTTGGAAAAGAATCAGAAGAGCCGCCTCATTCGTGATCTGCAAAAGGATTTACAGGACTCGATTGTACTGATCGATATCATCGAATGCGTTCGTAAGTATTGACTCTTTGCGCCGCGTTCTCCGAGTCAACTTTGCCGGCAAAAGATATCTTCCCAAAAATCTATGACGTCATCAAACCGGCATGCACTCCTCCTACTTCGACTGGTCCTCGCGGGCGATCCGAAGAGGCGTTGACTTGAACCAATGGACCCTTGGTGACGGATATTCGATCTTTGGGCCTTTGATGCGTCACGAATGAGTAAATCGAGAAAGAGAGTGAGGAGTCGATGCGTCGTCGGATCGATCCCAATTGAAGGGATGCATTTTCCAGCGGGGAGGACAGTTATGTCAGAAGTTGCGTTTCTTCGGCCGAATCATTTTTCAACCTTCCCAAAGGCGCGCCACTTTGAGCACCGGCCCAAAGATTGCCGCGCTGCGATAGTAGCGGGGATAAAAATCCATAAGCCAACCAACGCGTTTCCCTTTTCCAATAAATTAATAGAGTTGGTGGTCGTCAGCTCCAACGCGACCCGTCTATGCAAATGTCATAACGCTGTGCATATACATCCTGTTGAGGCAAATGCTTTCTGGTGGTCCAAGGGACGATTTAATATTCGTGCCGCCAGTTGTTTTTTTTTATTTATTGATTTTGCAATTTTACCAAATAAGGACAAACAAGCGCTCTGTCGCTTTGCGCCTAATGCTATAGCGTTTGACCGACATTTTTGGCTAGCCGAAAGAGCGAGCATACCTACTTTTCCTGTTAGGGAAGTAAATGCCCCATTGGCGCCATGTTAGTACGTGAAAAAGGTACAAATGAATCACTGTTGTATGCGACCGCCTAAAGCGGGAATACCGATTTGCCAGCCGCGCCAGCTGCTTTCAATCGGCATTGCCTAAATATGGTTGTCCTTTTTCAGTGAGCTCCGAGGTGCCGAACGTCAGAAGGAAGCCGAACGGCCGAAGTCAAGCGGTAAGTGGTGGGCGACCTGACCCGCCTTCTTGGAGCGCTTTTTCCCTTTGGAAAGAATGCTGCTTGGGGAACATCTGCTTTTGTCACTTACTTTTTTATAATTCAGATTGACAACATTGCCTCCTGCCTACGGTACCTGAGCAGCATTGGAGTCCAGTTGGATGGAGTCACCGTACAAGGTAACGACGTCGTCCCATGCATCATCATGCTTTATATGGTGTTGGTGCCCCCTTATTTTATGCGGTTCAAATTTTCCACGCAAACACTGCGCGTATTGATTCCTTCGACTACCCTCTAAAGGCAACGTCATCTAAAGATAAGAGGAACATTTATTTAGCACCCACTAAGCGGCCCAAGTTATAACGTGCATGCCGAAGCTAGGTTCGGCGGTTAGCTTTCACCACTTTGTCTGCTTGATTCATTTTTCAACCACCATAAAAGGCTTATTGTAAGCGACGACTCGGCAAGATGACAGGGGAATTACCTGACGCGTTACGGAGATCAACTTTGAATGCATTTGCCAGTGGTTTGACATTTCCAGCGCTCTTTATTTATGTGTGCCTTCATTCAGGCATTCATGACGGTCAACTGAAGTCCATACTCAACTTGTTCTACAACCTCTCCTGGTTCAAAAAGGAGCATTACAGAATGAAGAAGTATCAAGGGCCCTCAAAGCTCGCCGCCTTAAACTCTGAGCAGAAGCAGCCAAGCAGGTGAGTCATCATTGTCGATCGAGATCAATGGAAGCCAAATTTGCATACTTACAAACGGCTTACGCTTTGCTAATCTGTTGCTGCTGCGACAGCGAAAAAGATTAATTGTTCAAGAAGCCGATCCCAAAGGCGGAAGTGACGTAAAGCGTAGAATTTCGCTCATTATTCGAAAATACATTCCCGCCTTCATGCCCACCTTGATTGAAGAGCTGCCCCGTGCTTTCCTGAATGAAAGTAGAAGTCGTTGCCTATTTCTACGTTTTATGAAGTTCACTACCTAACAACTTTGACAGCGAGGATCATTTTTAAAAATTTAATACATATTCTTGGGCAACACAGAAGATGCTTACTAGTAGCTCCTTATTTGGTCCTTACGCTGAGTAGCAGCAGTTGGTTGACCAAGTGTTGGCGGGAAAGATAGCCGGCGTGATATTTTATCTTTTTATGGTCAAAAAGGTTTTTTTTATATTTGCAGACTACCTACCTCGAAAGCGTCCACTGGACATGACAAGCTCAATTGCAACACCGCCATTCCGTCGAGTATGGCCGGTTCAAATTCGGGTCCCACCCAGATGCCAGCAATACCCGTACCAACGGAGAAGAATTCCTCGGCGAGCATATCGGGTACATCTCCTTTACTATATCTTCGTATATGGGGTTTTTCAGCGCCTCTAATGTATAAACATAAGTCAAACCTGTCCTTGTGTCGTCTAGACCGTCCATTTTCCTTTAGCAGGTTAACACATATAAGGCTGCTTGAGCTTCACTTGCCTTGAAAGGTCGTAGAACAGAGAATGTGAGTTCGTTCAGCCTTAGGTTTTGCTTCCCTCATCGTCATGGACACTTTCTCACGACGCGTGCTGCGTATTGTTGAAGAATGCGGGTCAGCTTGCTGCAAGCAGTGTCAGCCTTGTGAAACAGGCTGACGCTATGAAAATGTCGGCGCGAGAAAGTAGTGAAGGAATTAAAGGAGAGAAAAAAGGAAAATTCTGTTCTACCGCCTCAGGCAATCTGTCCTTGGCAAGGTCAGAGCATCTCGAAATTGAAGTTCTTTTCCTGTCAGGCTGTGACCATATCGTTGACATGTTCAATGGATAGTGACACTGTAAATAGTCATTTCGAAACATGCGGCCAAAAGGAGAAAGGGAGAATCCCCTATAGGGCTTTTTTCCCATTTTACTAAGTGTTTCATTCCTTCTTGAAGGTGTTCACTTAGCTAGGAAGTACGCAACGACGAGCGTCCTATAGGCTTCTATGCAAATTCAACTTTTCCATATAAGCAAACGCAATTACCATTAATGGGCATTATGGGGCAGGTATACTGGACGCTATTATTACTCTTCCCACTTCTATACCGCTAATTAACAGTAGTAACGTTCCTGCGTCAATTGTTTTCCGACTGCCGATTTTGAAGTGCGTTGTCCAACTTTCTCTTTTGCCCTTATTTGGTCGTCGGAGAAGACGAGTTTGCAGCTTAACTTTCCAACAGCACTGTCTCCTCTGCTCAACCTTCGGTAAAAGTGGAGCCCAAATCGTTAGTGCATATTCAAATTTTCTTTTCCAACCGTTGTATATAGCTTGGTGGAAATTTACGCAAAGACCATCGACTTTGGTCGAGGCGGCTAAAGCCGCCTCGACCAAAGTCGATGGTCTTTGCATGAGAAGAGCAAACAGAAATCGATTGAACTTTGATTTGGTCTAAAGTTGCAGATTGTTGAAGTAATCGACGGTCTAAGCGACTTACTTGGTCTGACTCTTTGCGTGACGGTTCACTGATTGCGCGCGTGCGCGGAAACCGTCTGGGAGACGCTCCGCCGTAATTGGCATTTTTTCCCTCCATCCATTTTTGGTAAACAATGTCACGTAGCGTTGCTTCGCGTATGGGCGTTGTATTCTCGCTTAAGTTTGCTTCGAAATGGCGAAACTTTATTCCCCCCGCTTTGCTTGACAAAGGATGACGAGCAACTCGGTCAATTCCAGCAGAAGCAGCCTTAGGGGCGATCAATTCGAAGAATTCTATCTTTGGTCAATCGACTGCGCAACGTGACGAGAGCTTGGCAGCTGCTTAAGCCTTTCTGCCATAGTGCCAATATGCATAAGTCATTGTTGGCTTGGTGGCAGGTAAGATTAGTTAACGCTTTAAGACGACCTGAGCACGCATTCATCTTTCGCGTCATTTATGGTAGCGTACGTTTGTCGACGTGTTGTGAAGCCGCGCATTATGAGCTATCATCTTTAGTTGATTGACATAATAATTTCATTTGGAATTTTTTAAACTCTCCGCGTCGTCATCAACTCTGCTGCTTTGCAAGTAATTCTAAGCAAAGAGTCGTTATGTCATATTGAATGTCATATGGTGATGAGCAATTGCAGAATGCCCTATTCTGAGGTAACCTCAAAATTTTTGAAGCGCACACGGGCCGTGTTGCTTCGGGAATGTTACTGCCCCACCTGATATCACCACGGTTGATAGGCAAAGTTGCATAAGTGCCAGCAGAAGTTGGCACTTTAAGGATTGGTTGAATAGTTGGAATTTTGCAAGCTCAGCTCAGCTCGTGGAGTCAACGGCGTCAGTATGTCACAACTTAATCCACTGACTTTTGCTCAGCCATAGTTTAACCGCTTAGGAAGGGGTTCGCCCCACCTAAAAGCTATTCAAGCGACAGCCTATTGCGATGGTGAGTCGGTCGTTTACTTTTAAAAAAGTGACTTCATTTACGGCAACTGGTCGGCTCATTGTTTTAAAAGTAAATTGTGCCGTCTTTTATCTGGGTGGGCACGTATGCGACGGACCTTTTTTTTAATGCGTAAGACAACCTGTGTCCTCTTTTTTAAAAAATACTTTGGCCTCACTTTGAAAATAGACACTGCGAAAGAAAGTCGATGCCTAAATTTAATCGCCAACAAACTACTATCCTTTCGACCTGCTTTTCTACAGTAGGCGTTTAGGTTGGTCCTCAATTCAACGTGGGCGCGCGCAAGGACCTGAATGATACGACCATTGCGCGTAGTAGCCATAAGGGCACTAGCTAAGCGGATTTTTCTCTTTTTTTCAAAGTGATCACTTGCAACTTGTAGAGCAAAGTTTCTTGTATATGTCCGCAGTTCAAAAGGCATTCCCGAAAATTTCATTTTTATGCAAATATACTCGCTGTCAGCAAGCTATCTTTCAAAAAGGAACCATTACTTACAGCGGGATTGGCCACCGCGTAAACGTGTAGGCTTCTCCATGTGCACACTGACGCTTAGGGAATATGGACGAGCTTATGCCTACATTTTTAAATTGCCTACATTTGCATACATACTAGCGGATATCCTTTTTCGGATATTGCGCAATATTTGAATTTTGGAGCCAATTCGGGATTAGCATAGAAGATTAGCTTGGACATCGCTTGTTTTGCCACATTCCAATGTCCCAAATCGAATGTTATGCAAATTGGAAGGGCTCACAATGCTTTTTGCAGCCGTCGTGACGCTTTGATATAGGCTGTGCACGCGCGTTTCGACTTTCGTCCAAGCCAGTAGTTGTCTTCTCGTCGGGCGTTTTCTGCACGTCGAATATTCGCATGTTCATTCCGAAACAGTCATTTTTCTTTGGGCGCGTTCGTCCTTACGGATGTCAGCAGGAATCGTTTGGAAAAAACCGGAATCGGCGATGGGCCGGAAAAAAACGTTGATTTGGCATCAGCATGGTTTGCCTATGGAGCAAAGGCGGCCAGCCGAGACTGACTGGCCATTCCATTGCTCCGCATTGGCCCTTTTGCCGAAGCATTCGTCCTGCGGCTCTTTTTCTGTAGCTTCTGCCGACCTGCTTGCGTATGCGATTAAGTTGAGGAATTTGAAACGTCTTCAAAATCAGTAGCGTCTACATGGTCCGTTCGTAAGCTGATATTTTAAACTGAACTCGCGTTGATGCTCTCTTCTCAGTGTGCAACAAGCGCTGAGCGTATGGAATGTTAGAAATGTTGCTATACAGACATAATGTATCAGTCCTTCTCTCTCATCCTCAGGTAAGACTGTCTCCCATCGAGAGGACCGTAGTCCGCCATGCATCTTATTATAGCAATCATTAACCTGTGTTTATTGAATATAACGTTAGATGCCAACACCTTTCTGTCATTTGCATATGACGTGCTGTTATCTAAAGTGAAGAATACTTTCCGGACATGTCAGATGGGACCATCTGGTTTTACGTATCCGTATCTGAAGGAAGGGCGCGTGCATTTAAGGCTTCACTACGTCAACAAGTAGGCTTAAGGTTGTTGTATGTTCGCATACAGCCAAAAGACTTCGAAACACTTCGTGTTGAGTAGTATACTGTTTTTCTAAGTTGTCGATTCGTTGTCCAACCTCTTTTCCGCTTCGTAAAGCGGAGAGAATTGCTCTTCCGGTCGGGCGTTACTTCAAAAGTTAATTCGCTGTCCCATTGCGTAATCTGTCAATGTAATTGAGTAATTATTAAGTGTCGATGGGTGACAAGTCATGCATATAGAAAATGTATGCCCCTTTTTTGCTCACGCTGCTTTAGCATAGTTGCCGATGACGCGGGTGCAATTTATGGATTTACTCTGATTGGTGGACGGATAATACCGGTCCATTGACGTCAGAAGGTTCAGCCGACGTTCGAGTTGTCCGCTTTTGTTCATCAACAACTTCTCCACCGTTAACACAAGCAGAACGGGGCTTCCGTTGGCATCGCTTTGTCAACTGGCGCTTACTGGATATGTCATAAGTGTTCTTCATTGCTTCCACCGACCCGACGGTGCCTTCCTATTCAACAAGTTGATCTCATCCCATTGAGAGGCCATAGATGATTTTGTTGTGATCAATTTCGCGAGTCGATCGACTTTTCAATGGAAGATTCTTGCAAACGTTGACCAAACAGCGTTCGGCTTCAATATGCGACCAGTTGGCAACAACTCCCTAAGGAGAACTGTCATTGTTGACGCATTCCCGTGTTCGCTTATCTCCAGGCGGGATTGGCTTTTACCCGCTGAGATTTCATTCCTCTCCATTATGTTCAATTTTCCGGTTTCACGCTGATGGTGCCTGGCGGTCATTTCCCTAAATGCTTTTCTAACATCAAAGTGGTCACCTACGGATTCAAAGGTCATAGCGATGACTCTGTCGCCCTACGGCCCTTATTGAGTCAAAATTAGTCTTAGAGTGAACAAGCGTTTTGTTGCGAATGTTTTCGTCGAGACACGCCTTTCAGGATTGATTGCTAACCATTTAGGCGTAGTCGCTGCCTCTGATCCGGGCGAAAAGGAGAAGGTCGCCAAAGTTGAAGCCCCACCGAGCAAGCATGAGCATACGAAGTTGTCCGGCATTCCAAGCTACTCTCAAAGGGCTACAACTCCGCGACAGCCGGCTGGCGCCACACTGAGCAGACAGGTCCCTTACGCTCCGTCGAAACTGCCTGGTGGCCCACCGTCGACCAGTTCGCTTGGCTATTCAAAAACCGCAGTCCCTGGACGAGAGGGCAAAATGCTGGACAAGTTTGGACTGTTCGGTGCCGGTTGCAAAGACAAGGTGCCGGAAAGGGCACCAGGTGTCGCTAAGAACGATTATATTGGAAAAACGTCCAAGGGTGTAACAAGAGCAACCAGCAATAGCAGCAGCGGATTCAGCAGCGCCAAAAGCGAGCTTAGCGACGTATGCAGCAGCGTCGAAGGTTCATTTCCATACGGTCAAACGCCGAAAAGTAGGGTCAAAGGTGCTACTTGCTCATCGGACTCAATTTCGACCAGGTCCGCTAGCAGCGGCGGAATTCAAGTGGCAAAAGGTGCCAAAAAGGGGGTTTTTGCCAGCAGAAGGCTTCCCGAAGTGGTCAGTAATACCAAAGAGGAGACCGAGCGTAACTCCGAAGGCTCCGGACCTTTGGCAACGCCTTCAACTAGCAGAAAGAGTGGACCAAGCACGCAAAAGTTAGAAAGATCACACCTGCCGGCAGCCGAAGCAGCTTATCCGGCTAAAAGAGCCCAAACCGTTAGCGGCAAGATAAAATACCAAGGCAACAATAGCCTACGACCTTTGGACTCTGGTCGACATCCTGCCAATTGTATTCCCCATGTTGGGCAAGTCAGTGAAAATACCGGATATCGACAGTGCCCTACTGGTGGGAAACAGACGCATTCCAGCCAAGGCGCGGTTAGGTTTGGAATACCGAAACCGACCTTGGCCGTCAAAGGGACTGCCAAAAATCTGACCACTGTAGCTAGGGAAGAGTCAGCGTCAAAGCAACCACACAGTCAGGAGAAGAACCACACGCGAGTAGTTCAAGTCGCCAAGGCAAGTACCACTGCTGACGGCAGCATGTTGGGACGAATATCCGATGACAGTTTGTCAAGGAAAGGGGCAACAGTGCTAAGACCTGCAGGTTTTGACCGACCCCAACGTATCAAAGCTCCTGAAGGAATTCCATCGCATGGCTTCGTTAAGGAACCCGTACAAAGCGCTTATGGTCCAGGAAATGTCGGCGGCGGGGCTGTTGTTGGTGTTGTATCTCCAATATCCCAACGGCGAACGTTGAGCGCGCCTTTTCAAAGTAATGAAACAGCGGCGGCGACCATTGCCGGCGACAGCGGTGAGCAAAGCGATTCTGCGTCGTCGCATACGAGCGAGAATCCAAGCGAAACGAATAGCATTATTTATTGTCCAACAGTTGAACCTGCGATTGCTAAAGAGGAATGCCGGACGGAAACCCATTTGGACAGTAGCGCCGCCCAGGGTCGAACGAAAAGTCGCATAGAAACGACGTTTCATTGTAACGATGGAGTTGTGATAACTCACGATATATCAAAGGAAAGAAAGGCGTTCGAATTGAGCAATTTCGACGATGAGGCGGTCAGCTCACTGAAGCCAATGGAACCCGTTTTATCTCCGACCGCTCAGGTTGCTTTATTGCATAATTTACTGCCACCCGGCTGTCATGGAGGCCTTTCGAAGCCTAATGGACACAAAGGATCACCGTTTCCAAGACGAGAAAGTGCTGGTAAAATCATTGTAGTTGACACATCGTCATAGTGCTCTTGTTATTTTTTCCTTAGGTAGCATATCGGACAATGCCCGTACTCTGTGGACCGGAAATAAAGAGGCGGTAAACTTGACCTATGGCTGTTCTTCGGATGGTGATCTGTTTCGCTTGGATTTGCCGCAAGACCAATGGGCCAATCAGACGGCCGGCGATTGTGATCTCACTCTTTACGTCCGCCGTATGCAGGATCGTTTCCGTGAAGGTATAGCGGCTGCCCAGGACGTACTTCGAAAAACGAACCCTCTCGAAGACAGGTACGTGATTAATAGAGATGACGTTTTTCTCTCTCTCCCTCTAAGCTTCCCTTTACGCGGCATAATCCTCTGTTGGCAAACAGTATGGCACACTTTTAGCTTATTATTTGATAAATATGTATGACACTGAAGACGGGTCCCGAAAGCTATGGTCGAGCAAAAGTTGTTTTCATACACAACTGTCTCATGAGTACAATGAAAGCGTACGCACCACCCATTGCGATCAATCATACTGTTACTACTAACAATTATTAATATTAATTATAGTAATGTTCAGGCAACAACTCTTTTTAACGGTTCTTTGGATTTTCAAGTTTTTTTCGCAAAATTTGCCGTTTACTGAAGACCATTAAAAGTAAGGAAGCTTTCGGGATAAAGTGTGGTCCCGTCGACGCCTTAAATCACGGGATTTACAAAAGCTCAATATTTTTCGAGAATTTCGATAGACGGCTTATTCTGTGTGTTACATTGTTACGCATATCCCATTTGTTGAACACTTAATTCAAAAGTTATCCGAATCTTTCGGGATTCAGATTGCCAGGTCTATTCTGTGAAGTCAACACGAAGTAGTAGTAGTAATAATAATAATTATTATTATTATTATCATCATAATTATAATAATATGAATAACTCGCGTTGATCTTACAGAATAAACGGGACAATCTGAATCCCGAAAGATCCGGATAACCTTTTCAATAAATAGGATATCCGTAACAATGTAACAACAGAATAAACCGCTTATTGAAATTCCCTAAAAATATTGAGCTTTCGTAAATCCCGTGATTTAAGGCGTTGTCCCGATAGTTTCCTTACCCTTAAAAAAAA
>KN538392.1:1024578-1048464 GCA_000797535.1 Trichuris suis | reverse complement strand
ATTATTATTATTATTATTATTATTAGTGTCATTTTTTATAAAGGAAGGATAGTGTAGCTTCATTTGTTCTGTAAATGCTTGATTTATGATGTCATACAGAAAAAGTGGAAATCAAACCGTTTCGTAAAACAAATGTTCTTGTTGTTGTTGTCCTTTTGCTTTAACATGGTTTTATTAATGGTTATGATTGTTGAGTATGTCTGTTTTCGCTAAAACAAATATCCAAAGCAAAAGAGAATAGAATTGAGCTTCAAAGTAACAGTGATGCGTGGAAGCTCTCAGAGTTGACTCAGTCCGTCAGCTTAACAATAGCGTAGCAAAATGAATAGAAGGTGAAGCTGTAACGATATTCAAATGCGAAAAAAATAAAGCGGAGACGCTGAGGACGGGAAAAGAGAAATTCCCAAAAAGTACGCCGAATAAAAACTTCTCACAACAGCTCAGCGGGTGACTTCCGCATACAGTAATACAATGAAGACATACGCAGCCGTTGGGAAGAATTATATATTTTCACGTACTAACAAAAAGTAATAATATTGTTAACAGAAATTTAATTTTTAACATCCAGTGTGCGCGTGCTTGCATTTTCTATCTCCAAAAGGGAAGAAGGCGCTTACCAGTGTTCCTACCTGTGAGTAGCCGCGAAATCAAGTAAGGATTAGCAAATTGAGAATACGAAGTCCCGTTTCCAACTTGCGCGCGCGTGCTTTAACGGAAGCGCTCAAATGGCCTGATTTCCGCTGTTGCAACCATTCCGGAAGACTTTCTCTTTTTCTCGTCAATTGGACAACAGCTTATTGTTCACTTTTCCCCCAACGACAAAGACCAACCGGGAGTTCTCGTAAAGCCCGCCGGATTTGGCGCCAATGGTCACATTGCCTCCAAGTGGCCGCAACCGCGCTGCCTGTTGAAAAACATTCAATCCCGCGCGCGCGCGCGCGCGTCCGTTTTGCGTCGAGCACAATCGATTAATTGCTTGCAAGTTTAAAAATGAAATTTCCCAAGTTTCAGCTTCACTTGACTTTCATCTGTTTTACTTTTCTTTCTTTATTGATTCTCTCTCTCTGTCTCTATGCAGACATAGTTTTTTTAAAGTTAACATTTTCACGCAGTCAGTAGTGTGTGTGTATGCGTGCAAAGGCACAAGGGAGTAAGTTACGTGTGCAGATGTAGATTGCGTTGGTATCATTCGACTCCTATTGAAGTAACCCCAACAGAATGCAGCCGTAATGAATCACAAGTTGCAACTTTTCATAACGCGAATGATAACGTACGTCCAATCTGCTTTTTATTCCATTTCGGGATAAATGCGTTCGTCCACTGAAGACAAGACGGAAAGCAATCCCGAAAGCATCATATCCTTAAAAAGTGAGTGAATAGGGCAATGGCAGCTTTCGTTGTGTTGCTTATAGTTAACATTAAAGCAGCAAGCACGCAGCTTCTCAAATTATTCTTATTTTGTAGAACTACGAAAGACTTCCGATGCGATACATCAATAATTGTGACAATTAAGCTGCTGTCTTATTTAAGCCATTGCGAGTACCTTCAAATAAGGAAACCAAAGCTGGAAAAGTCGTTGAAGTGAATAACGAGGCATCGTTTAGCATATATAGTCTTTCTTCATTGGAAAATTGAAGAGGCGCGAAAACTTTTCAAACCTACCCAATTTCGCACCTCACCTAACGCTTGTACAACTATCTTGTTTCATTAAGCAGATTGAATGGTAATTTTTTTTGGGACGTTGACCTAATGGACACTGACCCTTCTATTGGGCTCGTTGAAGTTGATTAATTCGGGTAATCTCCAAAAATGGTGGCGCGGATCAAAAGCGTTCAATGGAACCTTTAAGCTTAGTCGATCGACCAACAGCCATTTTATTGGCAAATCGACAAATGCCAAATGCCCATATTTGGTCGACCCTACGAGCTTGCTTATTAGCAACGAAAAGTGTCACCGCGTCCTTCTCTTTCCATTAGGCAAAGTGGTCTCTGTCCAAGCCAAAGCGAAATAATCTTTGTACGTTCTCAAAAAAAAGAGTGATCTATTAAGTAGTCGTCATCAAGTTGGTCGTTTCGCCGTGGCAATTTTCTTCGTATGTCGATGGGCGCGGCTGTTTTTCAACAACTGCATAGCGTTCGCTGTTGGACACAGTTCATCAATTCCTTTCTTATCCAGCGGATGTTGACAACAAACCAAACGACAATTTACTGTACGCTTAGGGTTGTCGAAATTAGCGACAGTGCCGCCCTCTATGTCTTCCTTGACCCAACATACCGCCGCCTCTATCAATGACAGCATAAATCACAGGAGTTTACCAGCTGCGCCGTCCTTCAAAGGCGTTAAGCAAAATGGGTCGCCAATGGACTCTTTAGTCCGCATTTGCTGTTCTGTCGTTTCGTCTTGGCTGGCGTTTGCATAAGCTTGTATCTGTGATTTTTAACATTAGGGCAAAGTGACGTTTTTTGTAATGAATGGCCTATATGTGTATGCTGTTTGGCGTTGACGGGCAGCTGGCGCATCACCAGCTGGTATAATTGAATGGCACCTGGTTGGTCTCGTGGCCCGCATGCAACTTCCGGCAGGCGCTTTCAATGCCGTCATCCGTTTGGTTATATAGTTAAGTATGCGAAGAGTTTGTTGCCAGACGGCCAAAGCACATGGAAGCTGACATATGCGCGCTAAATTCGACTAGGCTGTCCATTGGGAGGACTTGATTAGAGCGACGAGCAAACAGACGCGCGCTCTTCCCCCTATCTCTTACTTCACTTGCATGCACGCTGGCCCATCTCCAATGGTGCGTGAGCGTCTGACCCAACTGACGCGTGCGCGCGCTTATACGCTTTGCTCTTCTTCACTAGCATACTTTGTGTGTGAGCTTTTAAGCCGTGTCAAGCAATGGACGTCTGTAGGCCTATTACTGGCGACAGTTTTATGTCGCAACGTGCCGCCTACTTTTTCGCCGACCTATGGGAGACCATAGCCAAGGAGCTATCAAACCAGTAAGCCATTAAGGGCTCCATTTTCTCTTGATTAATGTCGATTAGTCGGCTTCCGTTTCCCTTTTCGCGATTTATCTTCTCCTTTTACCATTGCTTGTCGATCATAGGCCGCCTCATTCTGTTGCACTTGAACGCCCACGCATTTTTGTTATTACAATCCAGCTGAGATTTGGAATGTTGCAGTGTTAATTTTTAACTTTGACGACTGCCATTGCATTCCTGTGGGACCTTTTTCAGCCTCGAAGATAGTACGTCGTTGAGCAGCGGAGCAAGCGAAAATGCTGACGAGATCAGCACGGACGATTTGACCGGTTCGTCGTTGTCCGATGGTCAGCCAACCAGCAACGACGCTAAAGTCGAAACGAGCGATTCAACAACCGATAGCAAAGAAGAGCAAACGGCTATCGACCAACAGCAGCAATTGGTATCGGCCATTCCGGCCAGATATGGTCTTTCTCCGTCCTTGAAACCGAAAACGCACAAGGCCAAAAACGTTGCGCCGCCAAGTATCCTTCTCACGCAACCTTATTGTTCGCTACGTATAGGCTTAGGCGCATTTGTTGCAGCAGTGGTCTCCAAAGCGTACGGAGGAGAGTCGTATTCTGGCGGTTCGTCGATGTTTGGCGAGTACGGCCTTGTTGGACGGCCTCCATTGCATAATACGGTGGCGCCAGTCGGCTCCAGAAGACCGCAGCCGCCGTTCAGTCGACCTACCCCAAACGCGATCAGCCCAAAGGAAAGGAACGTCGTTCGAACTCAGAACACGATCATCGGTACCGCTATGGCCGTTGGATGCCACTCGTTGGATAGAAAGAAACAACTGCTGGCTCAGGCTGAGTCGCCCTTTCGCATAGTGTCCATTGACCACCAGCAGCCCTCCTACTACGACAAAGTGACATCAAATAACAAAAGACAAGATGTGTCATCCCTTTTGAGCATAGTGAGCCCGAAGCGTATTCCCTACGCTAGGAATGGGGCTGTTATGGGCCCAAAAATGGAGACAATATCAAAGACAGGTACGCTAACCTATTATTAACACTTTTATTTCATTATTGTTGCTTGCTAAATCTATTGGACTTGGGGACTTTTCAGCTCAATCGACTTCGATGAGTCGAAGCATGATTGATGAATTGAGCGCAGTTGGTGTGACATTAAAATCTGGTCGCGTTCAACAAAATTGTCAAAGTTCACCGGGCAGATCGTCGCCAGTGATTGCTACGTCACCAACGTCCATAGAGGCGACCAAACGAGGTAAGAGAGGCGGATAGGATTTTTTTTAAAAACTCACCAAACCCTCTTTAAGGTATAATGGACGTTGGCTACAAAACCCCTCCACTGCCAGTCAGGAATCGACCATCTGACATTGCTCAACCGTTGTTCCCTCATAGGTTGGGCGCGCGTGCGTCCAACGACCAAACGATGCTTTGCCACGGGTACGCTAAAGGGGGCGTCGTATAGTAGCTATGGGCTCGCATGAATAATTTCAGCACGGCCAAGTCGTGGACCGCCTCGCCGCTTCAGAACAGCGGTAGTGCCGGTGGCCATTGCAGACTTGTTCAAAGTTCCAACGCGTACGCAGCGGCAAACGGCTGCGAAAATCCGGCATGCCATCACCCGCAACCCTTTTCCTTAGAAGAACCGCACGGCTCGTCTTTGTCGCTTTCTTCGACCACCAGTTCGCTGTATTCATCCGTAAGTGCCAAATAGTGAAAACAGAAAGGTTGTCAAGGTTTTGGCTTGGGCTTAAGTAAGGGCAGGACAAGATGGTCAGCATGCTTGCGCCAGTAAGGAACCTGCGTTCCTCAGTTACAGTATGACTAATGGGCGCCTAATGAACGAAAGCTAAAAAAATATAAATATAAAACTACAAAGCGAAGAAACAAATCCGATTAATTGTTGAACGGAAAAATTAGAAAAGAGAGCAAAACAAATAAATGATGTAAGGCGTATTTTTAGTCGCATTTCTTGTTCGCGTTGTTCCGTCGTTTGTATTCATCCGTGTGGTAATAAAATAAAGTACATTTAGCGCTAATTAGCGTGGCGGTCGATGGATTAGTGTAGTTTTTAAATTTTTTTCTTACCTGTTAATCCAATTCAAGCAGAGCTCCATCATGACGTCGATTGTTGTTTGTTAAATCAACCGCTTTCAGGCTGAGGACAGATACCAAACGGAGATAAGGAAATTGCACAGAGAGGTGGAAATTTACAAGGAGAAAGTGCAAACGTTGACTACGCAGCAGTCGACCTACGTAAGCTGGATAGTCAATGCGATTTTCTCCTCCACTTAATATTTTTCCGAATGCTCGTTTAGGCTCACGTAGTTGCCGCCTTTGAACAATCGCTGAAAAGTATGACGAAGCGAATGCAAGCATTGACGGCCGCGTCGCAGCAGAAGGTCGAGTCTACTATACACGTCACAGGTTGATGGCGTTATGCTTTTAGGATTTCGAACTGTCCGGACTGAAGCGGAAGATGGAAATGCTCCGTGAACTGAGCATCGCAGCCGGCTTAAAGGTTGATCAACTGATCACTGCACCCACCAATGATCCAACCGCCCAACAGCATCGTCTCCTTTGCGCTCCAATTTCGGAAGGTCGTTCTCCATTGTCCAGACAACCGTCCTCGGAAAGTATGGTCAGCGCGGTTAGTCAACAGTCGAATTCAAGTGTTGGCAAGTCGTCATCGAGTAGTACAACGGCAAAAAAGTCCAAAGGCAGTTGGGTAAGGCGTGAATCCATTGCCTCTGTTAATTGACTCGCTTTACGTTCACTTTTCTTTTTACCGCTAACAGGCCCACAACGTCGAAGTTGCTCAGGTAGTTATATAGCTGTGCTCTTGTCCACGTGTTTGAGTCGCTTTATGTCCGTTGCTTGTCAAGTGTCAACATTGGAACGCCATTAGGGCGATCGAAAGAAAATTCCTCGTTTAAAAAAAATTTAAATTATTTCCAGATAAGGAGTTCGTTCAACAAGGCGTTCAGCAAGGCCAAGAAGAACAAAGCGAGCAGCAACTCGGACATTGAGGAGGGCACAATTCCTTCGGATCGATCTCATTCGAATAGTCCCAAGCACAGAGCCCGTTCGAGCACCGGTGGGACCAAGTGCGCTTCTTCTCTAGCGTGAGCACCCCATCCAGCTTGAATGGGCACAATTGTAAACTATATCCCAATTCCTTTAGGGTCGACGAAACTGACATAGAAGAATTAGTTTATTCCTTGAAGAAACAACTGGTCGAAAAGGACTCCGTCCTAACGGATATACGTCTGGAAGCTTTGACTTCGGCTCAACAAGTTGACCAATTAAAAGAAGCGCTGCACAGATTGAAGGTATAGCTTAAAAGAGAAGTTGGAATTTTTTTGCATAAAAACCAAACTTATTGAAATTAGTCGCGGCGGCATTATGCTAATGTCATTCCATTGCAGGGCGAGATGTTTACGCTTAAGGAGAACAATCAACGCCTTCAGAGTATTGTAACCAATATATCCCATTCGTGTAGTCATAGCTCGCTGCCACCGCTTTCCGACGACGAATGCTCCTCAGGCAAGAGCTCCACGACTGGCACGTCAACATCATCTCGTATGTCAAGCTTTGTCGCATGCGGAAAGATGATGAAGGTAGCATTTCTTAGGTAGCCTGCAAGAATGCATGCGGATTCGCGTTGCCGTCGCCGTGGAAGCAAAATGCGGTGCCTTTTTAAAGGAGGTAATAATAACCAGCCATTTGCGAAGACCCCAAAATGAATACATCTACTTTACCTGCTAGTCGCGTGAAGCTTACATTTTCATCGGATGTTGCCATATAAGCGGCAAAACGAAATGGGAACGCTGCGACTCGCTCATTGCCAAGGTGTTCAGGGTAAAGCTATGGATTGCCCTACCCAGCACAGCGTTAGTTGTTGCGGATTTTAGGAGTATCTGCTTCGAGTAGATCCCATCGCTAATTTGGGTCTCAACGCGGACAGTATCCTTCAATTTGATATTGGCGATTTTACCCTAACCGGCAATTGCCCTCCTGCCGACTGTACGCCTTATATGTTCGTCTCGAAGCCTAAGAACCGAACCGTCGTCATTCGGTTGCGCGGCCCCGAACAGAATTCCTTCGATTCGTTGGCCTTTGAGACGCTGATTCCAAAATCGGTCGTCCAACGCTATGCGACCATATTGCTAGAACAGCGGCGAGTAATCTTGTCCTGTCCTGTCCCAATGAATCTCAACGACTTGGCGCTTAGCTTAGCCGAATACTGCGTCACCAGGTCTGCTCTTAACGCTTTCTTCGTCTTGCCGCAAGGGCATATATATCTCCTGTCGTCTTCTTTTTTTCCAGAGTGGACCCAAGTCGCGGACGAAGCGCCATAGCCATTTTTAATGGCAAAAGCGGCGGTTCCAAAGGGCGAACCAATGACCTTATGCAAATGATACGACACGAAATCAAAAGGTAAATTCTTTGTCGCGACTCGCTCGCAATCGGAGCATTTTTAGCAAAATAATGAGAATCCTTTTCTGTTGTACGAACCTGACTACACTTTACTTCTGTATCGTTTAGTTCAAATGCCGGCAATCCATTAGTTTTGATCCTTCAAAACTGGGCCGAAACTGAAGACCAACTATCCGAGCTTCTTTGCGCCCTTGCTCAATCGCAGATGGTTTCAAATACTTACATAATCGTCGTGGCAAATCGGTTGGTCGCAAAGAAAACCACCGCCGCCGACGCGCAGTTGCACCAGGAATTTCGGTTAGCCGTCGAGCAATTAGGCATTGTTTTAATTTTTTTAAAAAAATGGTTCAGCTACGTCTTGTCGATGGATCAAGGCGAAGCGTCAAGGGATCGTCTGTTCAAGGTGCTTCGTCGAAGATTGATCGACGGCGAAGTTAGGCGACAGGGAAAACTGCCGTCCGAATTGGCCAAGGTTTTCGATTGGCTTCCCAAAATCTGGTCCTATCTGTACAAAGTAATTTTTTAAAATTGCATCCTTTGTTGCTTTGAGCACAGCCCCTACACGTGATTACTGTATGGGATTAACGCTTGGACTAAATCCACCTTTTCGTTTATGCCGCGTATTCTTTTACATATGACCCCTCTCCCATTGCAGTACTTCGAGGCATTTGCCCCTGGTGGTATGCCCTTGTCCCCGGACATATTCGCCGACTGTCCATTGGACAAGCAACAATCTCGTCAATGGTTCGTTGACCTATGGAACAAGGTGATTTTACCGGAATTGGCCAAAACAGTACCAAAGGCTTGCGAGGTATGCATAGCCGAGTCTCAGTGCCCATTGATCAATGGTGTTGCTACTTTTCAGCGTCAGGCACGTTGCCAAGATTGGCCAGAACCTTCAAGCTTTGTTGTAGATTCTTGGCCATGGACAGAAAGTCCAAATCCAGTAGAGTTACTTAGAACTTTATCGTACGCCAAGGCGGGTGGTACTCGTCGCGTCAATAGGGACGACAAGGATCCATTGGTGAGCAGAGGGTAGCCATCTTCAACCTCGTGTCGAGCACTCGGGAGAACAAGGCAGCATCTGCTAGCATTTGGTGTTGCTTAAGGATTAATCTACAGAATAGAAATAGATTCAACAGTTTACTTCACCTTTAATAGGGAACTGTTCTAAAGTATGCAAGGCTACTTGTGAATGAATTAGCGACACCCAGATAAGGTAAATGTACGTCACTTTCTATAGCGAATGCTTTTAGAGCACCCTGATTCGACTTCAGCAAAATTCGCGTGGTGATGCTCGTATGGACTATCGTACGAATAATTTGGCAAACTTTGCTCCTGGCGCTACAAGTGACTCCATATAGGCAGCTAGACGCCGTTGACGTGGCCAGAACCTACGCCTACCCAGTTGTGAATTTACAAAGTTACAAATAGAAACCATTTTACCTCGTCCACGTGTTTTACAATCGCATTCGGAGAGTTCGTTGCTAACCTAAAAAGGAAACAGGACGAACGCTCTGTACGATCCCGGAGAGGGTGGGGACGTCGTCCGTCGAGCTTGTCGTCTCAACAAGCCGCTGATGCGAACCGGTTGGCTAAGGAAGCCTACCTTGTACTTCGTTGATGCTGCATTTACGTTCGGCGCACTGACTGCCAATGCAACGCGAAAACTCTCATCCAAAAAAAAAACGCTGCTGACCCAGGTAGACATTTATTAAACGTTCAGTTTCAGCGAGTGCCCCAATCCGGCAGCGCAAAAACTATCCGGCTATGTCAGATTTGATTTATGTAACCTGAATTCTAGATTACTGTAATGGAGTGATCCAAAAATTGAACATAATCGACGAATAGCCGTTTATTATGTGCGTAAGCTCGGTTGGGAGCATTGCAAAACGTAAGCGCGTTCCCTACCGTAAAGCCTCAAAAACAAAACAGAGCGAACTAAAGTCGCAGACAAAAATCCGGAAAAAATTCGCCATCAAAAAGTGCTGTTCATTTCGCAAAGTTTGTTTTCATGGATTGCCCTTTTTTGGCGCCAATGGCAACAGGGAGTGTTCCGTTTTTGCGAATGCCCACCAGACGCTTAATCTGAGCAGACATTTCCCTTCTGGCAACCATTCGCCATCGCTTCATGGCGGTTGTAAATAACATTTTTGTTTTTGCTCATTCGCTTCGACTAGCGCGCATTAGGTCGATTGTTCGTGGCGCCAAGGCGACGTTGTAATTGCGCAGCGCAACTTGGCGCCCTCTTTTAACCGAATTAAGTTTTGCAAAAACTGTTGTTGCCAATTAGACGGTCGATTCGAAACGGCCTTTAAGAATAAAACGCCCCACTAAAGCGCAAATTCACAACGGCACCTGCAAAGGTGATTTTCGACGGAACAACAAATGACGCAATTTCATTCCTACAGTAAGAAACGTAACTTGAACTTCAATAAAGGGAACTTCGGAACATCGAAAGGTTTTAGCTTAAAGCAGAGCTTATCGAATTAAAGAGCCAGCAGAAGAAAATTTCCTACGTCCGTATGAGTTGTTCCTTAGTTTAATTATCGTTTTGCCTACGCGAAGATAATGTTTGCGCTGCTCGCAAAGCCTATCCTTTATCCTTGCGTGTCAAAAGTCGCATTTGCTGCATAACCATTTATGTATTGCCGAAAGGCAACGGACTTTTTATCATCTTTCGCACAGGCTGACGAATTTTTCCACATCCACGCTTCTCTTCGGTCAAAGCTAACAGCCGTCTTCCAATTGCAGCTTTGCCTTTACCAAACTATTCTTTAGGCTAGAGTTGAATTTTCGGGCAGCATTCCGTCCGGGAAAGATTGTGCGTCTAAAGATTGCGTTGGTCAACTTGAGTTCACTTACGTTTCTTTTTCCTACTGTATTGAGCATTCCAACTCAGCAAGCGACCTTCCCGGCAGGATAGACGTTTTGTGAAGTATTATCCGGCCATTTTTTCTTTCGTTTTAACCCCTCCAAGCGGACTGTTGCACTGCCGACTCGTTCGGGCAGTTGAAACGGGCCACCTATCGTATAACGATACTTGGAAGGCTGACAAGGTTGCTTTCAAGTTGTTCCTTAAGACGACGGTGCCGCTGAGCCTTGATACGATCGTTTAGTGATGTCCGCGGACACGGTTTTTGCCGGATTAAAAGTGGCTCACTTTACGTGTACTCAGGTTCCGTTCGCTTTTGGAAACCGGCTTGGACAATATCAACGCTGCCGATAGTGGCACTGCCGTTGCTCTATCAGGTTGCGAT
The DNA here is from genome assembly GCA_000797535.1 of Trichuris suis. Classification (NCBI taxonomy): domain Eukaryota; kingdom Metazoa; phylum Nematoda; class Enoplea; order Trichinellida; family Trichuridae; genus Trichuris; species Trichuris suis. The sequence continues at coordinate 1,037,772 of KN538392.1, read as the reverse complement.
AAATTTTTAGACGATTCCGTGCTATTCCACCTATTGGCCGGCCCAGCTATTATTGGTCAACAATTGTCGTTTCAGGCTTACCAAAAGCCGAAAGAATGCGTTGTTTGGTCGTTTGATTGTTGTTTACAATGGAGCCAGAATACGGTGTCAACGTCAGCAACAAGTACGCCGCTCTGGGCGACGAAGATCTCGATCCTTTCGATCTACTGGCTTTGTACGTCGAGAAGAATGCGAAGTCCAACGCGTCCGACAAGAAGAAGTCCAAAAAGGTTGTTGAAGAAAAGGTCACCGCTCCCGATCGAAACGCTGTCGCCTTGAATTTGGAGAAGAGTGCGCCACCTGGACGAAATGGTTTGTTATGTTGTTTTTTCTTCTTCTCGCTTTTTAAAATTCTTCTACACCACCTTTATCCGCATGTCAACAAGTCGCTTGTTCGCCCCGTTTCAAAGCCAACTTGTTTTTTTTAGAAAAAGTTTCTCGGGCTGCCAAAGTGACCGAAGGAGACAGGCGCGTCAAAACAACCGCTCCTGCCACCGCCGGTATTCAACAGCGGTTCGACCTTGAAGCAAGCAATCTACCCGCGAAACAACGATCACAAACCGAAAGACATTTGAATGGCAACAAGGTTGATAGTGAAAAAGTCGACAACATGCCGTTTGGGGAATTTGGAAGAAGCCGCGCTCGCGGTCGATCCCGAGCCAGAGGACCACGGTAAGCTCAAGTGTTTCATCCCAAAAACGCCCATTTATAGACACTATTAGACTATACGTTACTGCTATCTTTCCGCCATCGTTTAACTGACGCGTTAAACATTTATCAGCGTCAACTGTGGGCGCCCCTATAATTCCGCTTATCGTTATCCCCCTTCTCTTATCTCGCATTGTTTTGCAAAATTTACTATTGACCGTTTCAGGATTAACCGTGGAACTTTGCGCGGCGCTCTGAGCACCCACGAAGCGGTCACCGACGCAAGTGAGTTTTGAAAAGTTTTTTTTTTTGTAAACTATTCTCTTGTTTACGCTTTCCCTTCTTTTGCAGACGACAAATACGGGGATTCGCTGTCCCCGGTGAGAAATGATGACGTCACGAATTACAAAAGCACCGTCATGCGTGGTGGGCCGAGAATTGGGCGCCAGAGAGGCGGAGGCCGCGGTCGGACAGCTCCAGTTCGGGGTCGTCAATTCGACCGGCAAAGCGGTATGGAAAAATCCAGAGTACGTCCAATTGACAAGCGAGATGGCGCCGGTCAGTACAATTGGGGGACCGCTGCCGACGAGCTCGTCGGCGAAACAGAGGAGTTGCCAACCGAGCAGACTATCGATACGGACGAGGCAGCCAACAAGGACAGCAAGTGGGTTTCAATAGCGCCCAGTTACGTATATATAGCCGGTTTGTTCAGCCTAAACTTAACGGAGAGCGAAGAAGCAACGGACGGCGCACCCAAGGAAAGAGTGGAAGAACTGACCCTGGACGAATGGAAGGCTAAGCAGGTCAGCGGGCCTCTAATGATGACGACAGCCGGTTGAAGGGTTTCTCTTTTCCTTTTTAGGCTCCAAGGACAAAGCCGCAATTCAATACGCGCAAACCAGGCGAAGGAGATACAAATGCTACGTGGACAACGTTGGTTCCCCTACAACGTGATCAGATTGAAAAGAATGAATCGAACGAGGATGAATTCGACGATGAGGTTTTTAAGCGGGAGATGTGCCCCCCTTATAGCAGAATGTTGTTGTAGCCTCAACCACGTCATCGTAAGAAGGAAGTGATCGATATTGGTTTTTCATTCCGTGATGATGGCAGTCGTAGTCAAAGGCGTTTTGGTCGTGGTGTTGGACGCGGTTCCTATCGTGGTGTACCGAGAAGTCGCGGCGGTGGAAGTCGTCGAGGATATCGCGGTGGTTCAGGATTTGGTTCCGGCGGCTTTGGCAGAGGTTTTGGCAGTTATCCATCGTCGGATGGTGGTTTCACCGGAGGCGCCGCCGGTTTTCGCAATGGAACATTGGACAAAAGTTCGGGAGGCGAAGCGGACATTGGTACAGCAGTGACAAAGGAGGATCGAATGGGTCAGGAAAATCTGTTCGACGGAAGCAGCGTTACGTTCGGTCGAAAAAGCAGAGGCGAAGGCTTTGGGCGAAGCGAGGACGGCGGCTCCTATCGTGTCCCATACAATTTGGATGAGGAAAGTTTTCCTGAATTGCCGACAAGCCGGCATTGACTGACCATTCGACGACCATATTGTATTGTGCGCGTGTGTGTGTGTGTTGGGCTCTGGCAATGGGACGCGTGACGATTTTTTGGAAAAGAAAAGCTTCTCTCTACCACTTTCTTACTGCATGGACGGCTTTAAAACCTATCCACCGGTCCATTTTTTACTGAATTTAAAAAGAAGAAGGTTTGTCACCTCCATCTCTCTCATACTCGTTTTTCGAGCATACTTCATTACGCCTCCTCTATCTTCCTATTCTTTGGCTGCTTTTCATCGTATAGGTTTGTTTCTGTTTTCCCGATGCAATGCAGGTGTATTACGTAAAAGTGCGTCGCGGTCGTTCAATCACTTGAAGAACAGTAGGATTACCTTTTCAGCAGTGTACCTGTTTTGCAATAAAGTAAGCCGTCCTGCCGTCGTCGCCGCATTGCTTCGGCCTTTTTTGTTTTTTTCTCAAAATTCGCTGGCAGCACTATATTTTGTGTGCAGCTGTCAGCTCGCACAACAAGAGATCGCTATGTGTGTGTGAGAGAGAGAGTTTGTTTCAAGGCTATTCGTATGGCTGTGTTTACAGTCGATTCCGCCTTGGGCGACATCAACATGGGTTTGGCTGACCTGTTTTGCCAAAGCGAACGATAAAGTAGCGTTGGCAACTCTATGACAAACGAAAGGCACAGTGGCGCCAACGTTAATGAGCGGAGTTACTTGGTGAGACATAATGGAATTTACCCCGCGGAATATTCTCACTCTGTTATCCACTACGACCCGCGTGGCGCCGCTACCTTTGTTAGCCTATATTAACGTTGGCCATTCTTCCAACGCTGTCAAGCGAATTGGTGCAGAAAGGAATGGAACAAATTCATTATTAATAAGTTGTCTCTCCGCTTTGGTGTTCGGCCACGTTAGCCAATGACAAATACGGCTGCTGCCGTTCCGTCGACAAAGCAATTCTTCATTCGGTGTCTGACGGTGCGACGGCAAACGAGCCTATACGTCGCTTCACGTCAATCAATTCACTTTAAACGTTGTGTTCTCGTAGGGCCAAGTTGGCCATTGCGCGCAGCTTCTTTGCTTCGTTTTTGAAGCACGTTGCTCGTAAAAGCGCGCCTTTGCGCTCTTTTAGTTGCTAAAATCGGCGCATTCAAATATTTAGGTCGCGACGCAATCGGTACTTTTGAAAATTTGAATACTACTTAATCATTTTTTCCGACTCTAATGTCTTACTGTAATTCATGGCTAACAATTATCCGTAGCTTACAAATTAGCCGCGCCGCCGGCGGAAGGTGTACTTTTAACCTACAATAGCGATCACGTCGGAAAGCTTTGAAATCATGTTTTACGCTTATGCTCAAAGTTGCACTGCCGACACGCGCGCAAAAGTGTATAGAGTGAAATAACTCTAAAAATCAATATAGTTGCTATTTATCGAGAGGAGTTTTGATTTGGTGATGAACGTTCCTTTCTCTCAAAGCAATTGTGGCTCATTTTTTCTTTACTTTACTTGACTGGGTACGGTAGGGGAAATTAAGTAGTGAAGAAGCGTTAAAATAGGATACATTCGGGAAGTTTGCTTTTCGTGTTTAAATTTTGAGCGAATAAACGTATTTATGCAATAATCATTAAATATTCATCGTTTATCCTGCGTCTGTAGCGACTGAAAAGCGTTTGTTAGTAAGAAAAGCTACAAATCTGGAAAGGAACAGTTGGAGCCATGGTTATTTCGCTGACGACGAAGAATGGTGTTGTTCAAAAGCGCCGGTAGCCCTTCCAGGTTCGTCGCTTTCATACTAGTTAACAGTGCTCACCCGTTACGGATACAAGATGAGGTATTTCAAAATTGTTACTAAAAATTGCGTTCTCAAGAAAAAATACTTAAAGTTGGAAAAACTAGTGAAACAAGCGACCGTTGGGGCTTTTGCTTACCCCCAAGCGAGTCTTTTCCGTTACACGCCAAGGGGTACTGTAGGCTAAACTAAAATCAAGTCCTGCTGGTCCCAACAACCACGTGCAGCCTAAGCTGAAGCCTAAAATCAAGTCCTATTGGTCCAAGTAACCGTAGGCAGCCTAAGCTTAAACCTAAAATAAACCATTACTTTCGTTTAGGCTGCCTGTGGCTAGGTGGGTTAACAGAACTTAATTTCAATTCCACGCATAGAAGCCATCAGGCGTCTAATGGAAAACCTCCCTAAGCTTTTTGGAAGACTCTTCGACTAAACGGCTCATGTTTGTTATCCATAAAACGTTTCTGTTTAAGTGGTTCATTCAATTAGATTCCCTTTGGCTATCCGCTAAGGGCGGCTTACAGTCGAACCTGAGAGCTTCGGGGAAATAATAAGAGATGTTTTGTTCCAAAATAACGGAATACTACCGTAAAATAAAGACATACATATCCATGAAGTAGTACCACCCCGTTATAAAGAGCTGCGTCTTTAAATTCATTCAGTTAGCCTAATTTTGGCCTCTGGTTTGTTAGAATTATTCAAATGCACGTGAGCAATAGGTTAGCGCGGAGAATCGTAGGCGACGGCAAGACGGATTGTACCAGGTTGGCTTTCCGTAAGGTGTACCTGCATTCACTTTAATTTTCCTACTTTTTAACTGGTTCAATTAATCGCGCAACGGTGTGCTGTTGGCCAAATTTTCCAGTTGATCCGAAGTTATGCTTTGTAAGTAAACTTTGCTAGCATTTGTTTTTTCGGCTGCAAGCACATTTGCAGAGGGGATGGTTGGCTTGACGATAGGCCCATTTGGCAAACAACCATTTTCCTTAATCGCGCTTGCTGAATAAAGCTTTCATTTGGCAAGAAATGGAAGCAGCAACGTTGTCACGATGAGCACGAGCCAGGATGATAGGATGCGCTTTGGTGAGTGTTTCTACGACATTGCTGTTTTTGCGCTTAAGCAATCACCAATGTAAATAAGCCTTTCTAAAATCTGGCTGCGCTGTTGGCGCTAGTTGCGAAGTTTCAGCTTTTTTTCCTTTACCAATTTCGTCATGTGCACGTTCTGCTTGAACAGTTTACTTTAAAAAGCAGTTTTCAAACAACCCATTGACGGATGGAATTCGTTAGACGAGTTTGCCAACTCGTTGTTCGAATCCATTAAAATTCTCGAGAGTAGCTGGGTCAGCGCTTCGGAATGTTGACTACTCTTTTGTTCATTTCAATTATCCATTAGCAGCTGACGACGAACGCGTTCGAAGCAGTTGCACCCGTCGTAGTCTCTCCGCGTAACCGATTGCCGTAATGTTTGTTCGGAATGTTGCATTTGCATTCATGTTTACGCTTTGCACGTTGCCGCCGAACATTTCGTACACAACTGCCGACCACAAACGTTCAAAGTTGTTAGGGTCCCTTTTTTTGCCACGCGAAAATTGGCGCTTCAGCGCTACTACAAATTTTGCGTGCTTTTCGTGTGAAGCCCTTTTTAAGCGTATGTAAAGAAGGCTGAGTCGTCAATTCGGCCGCCCAAGCAAACTGCATTCACGCAAGCAGTTGACAAAATAGTGTCACGCAAAGGCACTGGCCAGAGCAAGTTGGCTTGTTGGGTTCAACTTAGAAAGACGAGGTCGTTCGAGGTGTACAAATGAAAACCGTTTTCCTTTTAAATTTAAAACAGTCTTACATTTGAAAAATCTCATGTAGCTCTGTCTACGTCAAAACAAATTATGTTAAGGCCTTACTGTAAGTGTTAATAGAAGTCAGGATGTCAGTTAGGCGTTCGCTAATGGCGCCGTTTAAATTTTCGCTTGCGTCGTGAATGACCCCGCTTTAAAATAAAATTCTGTTCCGTCTTTTTCTTCAATTGCGTAACTTTTTTTTAGCTCGCGGCATGAGTTGGCAACGCGAGTGACTTTGTGCTCGCCCTTAGCAGCTCCTCCGGTTCGTTCATTCCTCAACGGCCACCTCTCGCGTTTACCTTTTGTTCGGAGGAGCGGCAAACTATTGCGCAAAGTTGCTTTGCGCGCCTCTTCAGTGCCCTTATGCAAATTTTTTTCAAGCCCCTATCCGAAATCCGAAACTGACTTTCGGTGCGCACGTTCACCGCGTACTGTAAGATGCGGCTCACCCACTTAGTTACAGGAGCAAAAGGGAGTTTGAAAGCGAATTTTATGCTGGGTAGTCTCTTTAATAATATAACAGCTTAGCCACTAAGTTAACATAACGGTTTTTTAGGTTTTCAATGCCGGCTAAAATATTAATATTTTAATATTATGTTGTTGTTATCGTAAAGTGGGAAAGCCAAACATTCCAGCTTTCCATTGCAAGAGTTGTTTGAAATCCACAAGGTATGCATACTTGTATCGCCGTGTACGTTTTGACAGCCGCTTGACCCTAATTTGCATAAATTGAATTCAAATTCTTTCGGGCAAACTGTGCCAAGCCGAGAGAAATCAGCCGTTCTTCTTTTTCTTCTTATTTTATTGCAACGTTTTTTCCCTTTTGCTCAGCTGTAGGTCCTCTTCGACGTTCACCTTGAAAAAGGCAACTGGTTCGAAAGTTGACGTCAGTCCGCTCTGCGGGCGTGGCTTATGCAAATATTGTAAATCTTTTTAAACCCGCAGCGCCACCTGGCTAACCCATTTATTGTAAACTGATGGACAACGCAATGGTGACAGCTGGCCTTCAGTAGGCTGTATCCCAACGGCAGCGGATTTTCTAATGTTCCTTCAAAAGAGGCGGTAAAGGTAAAATTGTAATGCTTGTACGTTTTGCTGGTCTGAAAATTGCCATGACGAGCTGCGCTGTAGCTGCTGTGCAAGTCGTATTGCGCAAGACAGAAACTATTTGAATTCGCTACTGTACTTAGTACCTGCTAGCGGGGATAGTAATGCCCCTTTGAACTATTTGCAGCACGTTGTCGTTGCGACCCAGCCATGTTGGACGATCGAACTTTGATAGGCTACGACGATCGGTTGAGCATGTTTGCCCCGCAGTTTGGTGATAGATGTGCGACCTTTGTTTGAAGGTAAATTGGCTCTTTGCTATAAAGAAGAAGTAATGCGCGTATGTGCTCTTCCCCACTACTCAGCAATGCGGGCGGCCGTTTCGGTAGCCGTCAAGTTTTCTTCCTCCGGAGTTTCGTTAGTTGCCTCAGGCAAGTTACTTTGATTGTTTGGCTCTTATCCAGTGGGCCACTTGGTCTCATGCCTTCCTTGGTGTCCATTTCATCGTCTTAAGGACGAGTTTCCCCCTTATCACTGGAGATGAGCCCTCCACGGCACCAGTAAGCGTTTGGGAGGTTTGAGTCGTGGGATAACTGCTTGTAGCGTATGTTGCCCCAGCGTTTGGCCCGAGTCATCCTTTTTTTCACTTCCTCAACTGCGCTACTTTGGAGAAAATGGAACTCCGTTTCTGAATATCGCCTAATTCTTTCCGGGTGACCTTATTTCGCTTTTTGTCGTCACGCACGCTTCACGTACTCTCTCTCTCATCGAGGCACAATTATCTTCAACTTAAGACGACCTACAGTTGCTTTTAGGCGCCTATAATAGCTAACCGCACTTTCTTTTCCTGCGAAAATCCCAAATTTGCCTATGGGCTTAAGACGACGACTCGATCGATGATTTTTTCAAACTTAACTCAAAAAAAACAGAATGGGCCTTTTCAGTGCATGTTTCAGGATCGGATTTAGTGAGGCGGAGTGTATTCATGTTTTATGGGAGGGCTGCTCTTTGCTGCACGATTACATTCACAAAGCCCGTCGTCTTATCCGATTGAGGGCAGTAGTATTTGTGTAGTAGGGAAGAAGTCATTGATAATTTGTGATGTTGTAAAATTGTCGGCCCTTTTGAACTGTGCGAGGTAGCGCAGGTTCGTCCAGATGTTGTCAATTTCTTGCTTGCATCACTTTTTCACACCGCGGCAATTTGTGTCCTATATTTCAGTGGCCAACCAATTTGAACAGTGGTGGCAATTGTAGTTGTAGTAGTAGTAGTGTCGAGGTGGATGGCCATTCGGGAGGTTTGCTGCATTGGTGCTGGCTACGTCGGCGGGCCAACGAGTTCGGTGATTGCCTACAAATGTCCAGAAATACGCGTCACCGTCGTGGACAAATGCGAAGAGAAGATTCGTCAATGGAATTCCGATTGTCTGCCCATCTACGAGGTACAATTTATCTTCCATCCATCTTCGTGCCCTTTCATATCTTTTGTCGTTTGCCAAGTGCAGGTCATGAAACTGGGCGTTTGATTTGCCTTTTGATATTTCTGTCGTCGCCCCATGTGCGTCGTCGTCGTCGTCGTCGAAGGGGGGCGATCGCCATCGTTCGTAGCGCGTCAATAATTTCACCTGCTCATCAAATCTTCCCTTCAATTCGCAGTTGCACACATTCAATTTCATACTGTATTTTCTTATTGAACGATAGGTACAAAGACAAATCTTAATTTAACAACAGCGTCAGCCCTTATCTTTTATGACGTTTTGAGTGGCCGGCTTGTCTTGCTTCTGTTGTTCTTTCTCGCTGGTGTGATGACGGCCACTGAATTAATGCATATCGTCATTTTGCTTAATGATTGTTTGTTTTCAGCCTCTGCTGGACGAAGTTGTTCAAAAGTGTCGAGGTCACAATCTCTTCTTTAGCACCGATATTGCCGCCGCCATTGATCGCGCCGAATTAATTTTTATCTCAGTTAGTACGCCAACGAAAACGTACGGTTTTGGAAAGGTACAAGTTGTTTTTTTTTGACGTGTCGACGACAATGGAGTGTGTGGCGACATGGTCAGCCATTGGGGTTTGTTGCAGGGTAAAGCAGCCGATTTGACTCAGCTCGAAGCGGCAGCGCGCCTAATCTCGGTCGTGGCCAACCACTCGAAAATCGTAGTGGAGAAGAGCACCGTGCCCGTAAAGGCGGCTGAAAGTATATCGAAAATTCTCTCCTCCCATCAAAAGTCGTGCGAAATTTCTTTCCAGGTAAGCCTTCTAGGCGCTTACAAAAATAGCGAATGCTTCCTGGACAGGGGGCGCCATACCTTAAACGCGCTTTGCAGGTATTGTCGAATCCGGAATTTCTGGCTGAAGGGACAGCCATAGAGAATCTGCTATATCCGGATCGAATACTGATTGGCGGAGAGCAGACGCCGGAAGGTCTCGAAGCGGCAAAGAAGTTGGAGAACATCTATCTCCATTGGGTGCCTGCCAGTCGAATTCTTACCATGAACACGTGGTCTTCGGAGCTTTCCAAATTGGTATGCGCTTTATTTTGCATACTTGAAGCTGCTGTCCCATTTTAGCGCCGTTCCTTTTTTTCAGGCGGCCAATGCATTCCTTGCCCAACGAATATCCAACGTGAACGCCATTAGTTCCATATGCGAGCTGACGGGTGCCGATATCCGGGAAGTTGCCACTGCGATCGGATCGGATTCGCGGATTGGCCGAAAGTACCTGGAAGCCAGTGTTGGTATGACCCAGTCCATTCTTTCTAATTCAGTTTCCTTACTTTTGAATTTTAAAGTCTGTAAGACTTGTCGATTCTACAGTAATCCTGATAGGTAGGTTAGTAGCATTTGCTCACGAATCAGTGAGCTCCCATATCGAACTCCAACCAACCAGTCCAAATGTGGCGTTGAAGGCTTCAAGCGCTTCCGCAGAACGTTCACCTAACTTAGTAATGTGCGATATCTTTCAATACCTTAAATCAATGCGTTGGTATGAGTTTGACAGCATCTTGCGAAAAGTGCCCACGATTGAGGAAAAGCGTTTCACTGAGATAATTTCACGTAGCTTCACTCATGTCAGCTCCTTGTTGTACGTATGGTAAACTGCGTGAAATTGTCTCAATAAAAACGAATGCTTTTCTCAATGGTCGGCTATTGTCGCAATTGAAGTAAGCCGTGCGAAAGTTCTACAACATTTGACTCTTTGCGCTTTGGTCCGGCTGCCAAAAGAATTCAAGTCTAAAGTAGATTCGTAGAATTTTTTAAACGCACGGTCGTTAAATTTTCCTGCTGGCCAGTTGTCGCGAAAAATGTTTTCTTATTTCTCCAGTGCGCACCTTTTCGACTTCGCAGCCTAAGTATAGGTGAACCGGTTAATTGCGCAAGTGATTTGGGCTTCAAAAGGGAATGAAATTTTGAATTTTACCGTAAGAATAAAAGATTCGCAAGTTTTGTGGCGCTTAAACAACTACTGGTTGGAAAATGAAATTTTGAATCTTACCGTAAGAATAAAAGATTTGCAAGTTTTGAGGCGCTTAAACAACTAAAGATTGAAAAAAATTAACTTTTAAACTATTTCTACATTAAAGTTGTAAGCCGAAAGTCAAAGGGTTGCGTTCCTAGGTCCTGAATGAAATTCCGAGCGAACAATCGGTTTAAAAAAAGAATATGTCTCGTGCATAAGCTAAGCGAGAAGCTGCGATGCAATCTTGAGGCCATGTTGTAGGCACATTCCATTTTCCCACATTCTTTGCGCGTTATTCGCGCAGAGGAAGGAATGTTTGGATAAATATTGTTGTTAAGTTTGAAGAATGCGTATTCTCGTTAAATGCGCGTGCCTGCCGGTCCCGTATGTAAAGCCTATACAATTTCTAATTGTTAAAAAGTGAATCCTCTATGCGTGAAGAGGCATTCTGCGGAATGACCTTTTTAAGCGTTTCCCCTAGGTTCACTTGTCCACTTGTGACGTCACGGCAGACCGTCAAAAAGGTTACCGATTTTAGCGAATCATAGTATCTCTTCCTGGCGGCATTATATTAATACAACGGTAGTGCACTTAGCACGTCTTTCCTAACCATCGCGCATTGACACCCTCTGAAGTTGGGGAAGAATTTTTGTCCATATGCGCAGGCTTTCATTAGGTTAGCTAAGTCAGACTTTCGTATAAAAACTAATCGGCGAATATGAAAGGCATATTTTAATTTTAAATTCCTTTGGCATTGCGTATTACTGTTTACTATATGCGAGCAATCCTAAAATGGCATTGATAGCTCGCGGCACGACGGGATTTTTTCTGAAATTCGCTTTCTGCCTTTTAGGCTTTGGTGGCAGCTGCTTCCAAAAGGACATTCTCAACCTGGTTTATCTGTGCGAATCTCTAAACCTTGAAGAATGCGCTGAATATTGGAATCAGGTGGTGCAGGCGAACAAAAGAGAAACAATATCCGCCTTGATTTAAAGTCCTACTTTTTTGACGACAGATTATTCTTCTTAACGACTGGCAGCGGCGTAGATTTGCCAAGAACATTATTGACAGGCTGTTCAGCACCGTGCATGACAAGTGGGTGGCCATTTTGGGTTTTTCGTTCAAAAAGAACACCGGCGACACCAGGTAGACAAATTTGCCTTCGTCGGACAGCGGCGGCCAAGTTGCCATTCAAGGGAGTCGTCTAGCATTTACATATGCAAATATTTGCTGGACGAAGGAGCGAAATTGAACGTCTACGATCCGAAGGTTCCAAAAGCAGCGATTCTCAGGTTCGCGCCTTGTTCCCACCCCAAAGCGTGCACTTAATGTGCGCTTTAAATTTTCCAGAGATCTCGGCTGCATTGGGGATGACCAACCGTTGCGTGGTATAATTGTGCATATTAATCCTACGTCAAATAATTTATCTATGGCTTTAGAAAAGTATTCCGTCGAAGTGCACGCGAACGCGTATTCAGCCTGCGAGGGCGCCCATGCGTTGGTTGTTCTCACGGAGTGGGACGAATTCAAGGCAGACTTATTTTGAAATGTCGTGACGCTTTCTTATCATGATTTTATTGCCTTTTTATAGGTGTTGGACTATAAGCGAATCTACGCTCTAATGATGAAGCCGGCTTTTGTTTTTGACGGGCGACTTCTGCTTGATCATGCCAAGTTGCAAAGCATCGGCTTTGTTGTTCATTCCATAGGCGTTAAGTTGAACGAAGTTGGCGCCGTAAATGGCACCGCAGACCCTTGCCTGGTCAATGGTCACGATAACGTTGATTAGCAAAAAATTTATAGGATCACTATTGCGTCACTGTCATTGTGCACATCGCCTTATTCATTTTTTTACTTGCACCGCTGCTGAAAGGCACGTAGCCAACGGGAACGGTTTGATGGGTGCAGCCCCCATGGAGGGGGCACATTGCCGTTGTAGTGCCAATGCCTGTTTTATCTGATCTTCTGAGCGAGCTCACCTAATTGTGCGTTCATTTAACGATAGACCCGCATATACAGTTGGCCGTTAGCTCACACCAAGGCAGTGCTACTTGTCCGCGATTCTCCCTGTCTTTGTGCCTTTCTGCTTGGCAGTATCCTCCGTTGCCTCGCTCAGACAGTCTTATCCTCAAAGCAGTTGCGCATTGTTGACATTTTGCTCGTTATACTTGAAAAGTTGACCCAAAGCAACAAATAGAGCAATGCTGCAATTGACGACTTTCCTATTAAGCGGTCGTCTCTGTTTACTTATTCCTTGCTGCCCTCGATCCGGTAAAAAATTAATTACTTGCCTGCTCGTACTGTTGCGCAGTAGCCATTCCGACGGTTTAAGCCATGCTTACTTTGTATAAGTCTTTTCTTTGTCACTTCGGCGTTAGCAACGCAGATGTTTGCTTGTGTTTTCATCTCTTGGAGAGGAGCCGTCAATTGTATGTAGTTACCCTCAAAATGTTCGAGCATATTCGCAGCCTTGACGTCAACACATTCAATTGGCCCCACGCTGCTAGTATGGTAATTTTTTGTTAATTCGTTCAAACAGGTATGTACGTTAATCTGACGTAATCTTATTCAGCGACCATGGGCACCTGTTCGTGCATGCATTCGTCTATTCTTTATGGTCATCAGTAAGTGACTTGGTAAACTTTTTTCTTTATTTTTGATCAGAGAAAGTAGAAGACGCTTTATAGACGAAATGACGATAGAGGTTGAGCTCCAGTTAATCCCATATTTTTGTGCACCCATCTTCCATTGCTGCTATCAAAAAGGGCGACTTTCTTCTCGTCAGGTACGTATTACGCTTATTCAATTCCTTACTGGTGTCGTGGATAGGTTTTAAACAGGTCTTCAGCGATATATATATATATATA
>KN538392.1:1006883-1024478 GCA_000797535.1 Trichuris suis | reverse complement strand
TATATATATATATATGCTGCGCTTGTTCAAAGCCGCGTTAATAGTCATGTTCTTATAAGGCGCTCAGCCGCCGGCTCGAACTTAGGCTGTTCAGTCTTTCTTGCGCACGCGTCAGCCCGAATCATTTTTTGTTACCTTCTAGTTAGCTTTTACCTGTGCGAGCTGTAGAAACCGCACTGCGTGCAAGCGTATTGTAGAAATATTTACGATACGTAAAAGAAGTGATTGTTGTAAGATTTCACTATTTATATTTACGCATAATCTCTTTAGCAGAGCGTTTCTCCTGCCTGAGCTCATCTTAGGACCCAAGCAAGTCATGCTAATTAGAGAACTGTGGAGTGAATTTGCATTAACGAAAAGTGGAGCTTCTGCCGACTTGGATTGCGCGTAAGGCAACCCTGAGGGATACGACCTTTTTCAGGAAAACGCAGCTGACAGTTAGTTGCCTGTGAGCGACATCCGTCTTTTCACTTGCAACAAGCTTTAAATGCCCTCTGCCACCATTGTTCCGCGTTACAAAAGAGGGTCCAGTTCTGATCGAGATAACGAAAATCCGATGTTATGTTGTACCTATCGGTTTGCAAAGGGCGATGGTTGGATCTTTCATAAATCATACTGCCCCCCACCATTCTTCTACGCCCCATCTGGTTGGGATACTTTCCCCTTGAAAAGTCGAATTGAATCACGGGAAGAAGATTCACTAACTTCTTTGTCTGTTGTTTGGTTGATGTAGCATCGCCAACTTGTTGAAGCGTTGCATTTCCTAAATCAATTACGCGCGATTCTATTTCTCAGTTTGTCGTCACACGGGGAGTTGAGGCAAAAGCGAAAGTCCGCGGAGAACTTCTGTCTTGGCCAAAGACTACCATGTGAAGTGTTGATCTGATTGGCGGCCAATCAATAATAGTATAGTATGCTATTTTTGACGTTCACCCAAGCGGCAATAAACTGATTTGGTGCAAACTTGAACCGGAATTAATCACACTTTTTCTTTGCTGCCCTACTCTGATGCATATCCATCGACTTAATAAGCGATGGATAATAATTCGTCTATGCAATGTTGGAAAATCAATGAATTCCCTTACTCGTTGTAGCGTAAATGAATTGTAAACTTTTCAAAAGTTCACTCGCCATATCGTCTGCTACGGTGAACATATTCCAATTGTTCAAAGTTTACTCAGGCAAATGAGCTGCCCTGACGCCCACAGTGAGGCCTCGATTTATACTAGTGAAAGCTAAGCAACACTGTGCTCTTCTTCCCTAAGACGTTAGAACGCTGTCCATCTCAATGAATCAAACACAAAAACGCCTATGTAAGCTCCTCTATAATTTATATGGGGTTACAAAATTTGAATTAATTAGCTTCATAATGCATTGCGTAATGTCGGCGCGTTCAGCAGTTGGTCCTTGTTTCAGATGGGACTACGTGACGCGTGAGGAACATTTGATGCATTATTCAAAATGTCCTCAGCGCTTCGACGTGTTTCCAAGTGCTTTTCGTTCCTTTCAAATCTGTCGAGCACGTGAAACATACGTACAGACGGTTGTGCAAACGGGTAGAACAGCTGCATAGTAGTCGCCATTTGACAAATTGCCTATTGGCAGTATTCTTTCGGAATAAGCTAACTTGTGGTCCCTTTGCGAAGATGCGATTAGATTAGTTGGCTTTCAGGCAAAATGATTAAAGTGAACCAATCGACTGTCGCGGAAGGGTTTTCTACTCTGCTTAGAATATGCGGTCGTTGAATTTTCCTTAATCTGTACTATCGAGCCTGCGGGGACGTCTAGCAAACGAACGAAGCAAAAAAAGCAGCATCAATAAGTGAAGTTGAGAATCAACGTATTGCGCCCGCATACTCGCGTTCCGTTAGTCGCGACACAAATGCTTTTGATTTACTTCATTGACGTTAGTCTCCATTTTGGTTGACGAATTGGAATTCAGATTTATTTTTGGCAATGGTCATCTTTTTTGACAACGATTCAATAACCGCTGGAAATCCCTCCGCGTCGTCGCGAGGTTTCTCAATTGCGTGCGCGATAGGACGGAGACGCTCGTGATTCGTATCAGTTCAAATTTTTGAATTTCAGACATGACGCGCGCCAGTAGCCAATAAGCGCTGCTCAACAGGTTTTAAAAGTGTAAAAATTTGCATAGATGTAAAAAAAGACGCGTCTGCTCCAATTTCTTCCGTCTGGTACCAGCGCGACGCTTGTTAGTGGAAAACATAAAGAGCTTATTCTATTCATGCGCCATTCCAGCTTTATAAGGAAAGCGCGCGCCAGCCGAGCTGCAATTTGCTCCGTTAGAAATGTTTACTTTTTGGCGCTAAATTAAAAATGTTTCACATTTTCGCGGCTACAAGTCAAAAGAGCGTTGTTAACGTCTGTTTCATTATGTCAGCCGTTGCATCGGATAAACACCTAACGCATTGAGAGAGTGCACAACAGGCGGCTGTCACTTTTATTTTGGTGCCAATGTTTTCGTCGATACGCTCAGCTAAGACAGCGCGTCTTCCTTTTAGCCTGCATAGACTCGACGTAGCACAAACCTGTAACTCTTTGTTCCCTTCGCTGCGTTGCCGAAAAGTCCTTTCATTTTGTTTCCATTATGTCAATGTTCTTTTGATTCTTCAGGATGAGTTAGTGGGCGTTTTTTTCACGAAAAAATGACCGTCCTCCTTTGTGGGACCTTGTTTTCTACTGTAACCTAACATATTTGAGCGATTAGATTACTGGCGGCAAAAGCCAACGAATTGGGCAACAAATAGCTCTCTGATGAATAAGTTGAGCATGTTAGGTCGCATGCATCAACGAATCGAAATTCATTTAGCGTTCAAAGCACTAAGCTTCATCGTAAATTAAATTACGCAACTTGTCGCGTATTATTCCTGAATTAGACTCTGTAGTAGTTAGGTACCATTGGCAACCTTATGTCAATATTGGAATGATAAGTATTGATGGTTAGCGTACAAATTGATCAAGTTAGATTTGCTGTAGCCAAAGATTCAACTTGCACGATGGCAATTTCGCAAAAGCGGGCAACATTCCGATAGGAAAATTCTTTAACTTCATTTCACCCGTTGAACTGCCGGCATCGTCGTGATGCCTACGAAATTGCAGGCATCATTTAAACAAAGCTATTTACTAAGTGGGAGTACAGCGATGTGCCGAGAAGTCACTTCCTCTTTTGCGTACGCTCTCCGTTGAAAAGCAACGGTTGGTCCAATGGGTTCGTCGACTTGGCAAATCTTTTTGAAAAATGTTCGCAACATTTTGAAAAGTTGGC
This sequence comes from Trichuris suis, assembly GCA_000797535.1. Classification (NCBI taxonomy): domain Eukaryota; kingdom Metazoa; phylum Nematoda; class Enoplea; order Trichinellida; family Trichuridae; genus Trichuris; species Trichuris suis. The sequence continues at coordinate 1,021,192 of KN538392.1, read as the reverse complement.
GTTTGCTCATCTGATCAACACGTCGCCAAGGGGAGGTTAGGTTTTAAATGTTTTCATTTGTCCCCGCTTAGAGCTCACCACTTGGACAGCAATGGGATAACAAATATTTGTCATTTCTGCTCAACGTATTCGACGTTGCGTCGACATGGGAATTTTGATCAGCGTCTGTTACGTCATAGAACCGGCGGAGACGAATTGTAGCGGCTTTAAGCGAACTGCTATTTTCCAACCGTTCCATAAATAGACCTTACCGTCTACACTGCCAACTCCCCCTAAGGCATACGTTTAAACTTCCCTTAGTTGTTTCAGTTTGTAATCTTATCCTTACAGCCTGACTGCTAAAGGAGAAGTAAAAATCTTTCCGTCAATACGTTCGATCTACGCGAGTTGATCAGGTCAGACATTGTGTACTTCCATGAGATTATGCTGACGGCATAACGCCCAAAGTGCAAGTTTAAAAAACGAAAGACGATGGAGGGAAAGTTTTAAGACGACTTCCATACGACGCCAGTAGTCTGCTTGCGTAAAATGCATTGATGGCCAAAGAGAAACGAATAGGGTGAAGCTTTAATAGGGTGAAAATGAATAGGACCGTAGGATCGAATTGCCAGCCGACTGTTGAACCGAAAATCTGCGCCTTACAGTGGTGCTGCGATCGCTTGTAAACGCTAAGGAAAAAAGCGGGAACGAAGCGCCATTGCGCATGAAAAATAATCCACGCTCTGCTAATGAGCCTTTGCGAGCTATCGCTTTCAAAGCATGTCCATTTTTTTAACGTCGAGCAACGCTGGGTAAATTAAGGCAAGTCCGAAGTGTATATGTCCAAAGGCGCAAATGCCTACGCATTTTCCTTGCTTAGCCAATTTGCATTCAATCCAGTCGGCTCTTTCAAAGCTTGTCGACGAAAAAAAATTAAGTTAAAATGCAGTGCAGGCATTTTGCAAATGCGAACGAGCAATCGGAAATGCCTTTGCCGTTTCGGCGGCGGCCGCGTTGCGCCTCTGCATGGCGCCTATTGCTTCAAGTCGTTTGCCAAGCAAGCACTTATTCGTCCCTTTTTCAATTGTTGGAAATTGTGTTGCTCTCACATCGATTTGGGCAAAAATTGCAACTGCTTTTTTGGGAGGCAGAAAAAAGCTCCGCTTCGATGTAGTCGGCTTTTCCCCAATGTGCAGTCGCTTTTATTGCCTCCCTTGAAGGACTTTGGCGCGCAGGGGGCACATTCCTTTATCAACCATTAATACTTTGCCAACAAGTCATAATGCTTTCACGTATTCCAGTCGAGGAGGTTTTTTTTATTCAGCTATCTGTCACGTGAATATGCTTAAGCGCCTTAGAGGGACCCTCCGAGAAAGTTCGCCTCAAAAGCCGTCGTCGTCCAGTTTCCGTCAAAAGACGGAAGGCGCACTAACCCCTGCAAGGTCAACCCATCTGCGTCTACGCCAAAAAAGAATTAAAAAGTCTTCAGGAACTCGTTGGCTAGTAGAATAACCCATTTACATAGGAGCCCATTTGCATAATAAACCGATAAGCCCTTGAACATGAGGGCTCACATCCTTATTTCCTATATTTATTGTCGTTAGCCGGCTCTTTCAGAAAAGTTCTTCCGCCCAAAAGCTGTTCGATCGTGCGATGTAGCGATGGCGCTAAGTTTAGCTGAAAACACTTACGAACACCAACGGGGGTGCACCGTTGCTGGAGAGGCTCTAATTTGGCCGGTGCCCCCTTAGCAATGAAGTGTATCATCGGGCGGGAAAATAACAATACCAGTCATTGAGTTGGCTCTGCAGTCGGCTATCACTTATCGATAAACAAGTCCTCGTAGTTGGCGTCAAATTGCTGTCCGCATATTTTGCCTTGCTTTCGGCGGGGGTATCCCGCCGCCAGGCGATTTGTAGTTTTTTGATTCACTTCCGCCGGAACGAAACGGCAAAGCTGCAACTTTTTTCACGGACCGCTGAAGCACGAATAGCCCTATCGGAGCGGTTATTGCTTCGTATATGTTATCACTTCACTTCTCTGTCGGCTGCCGCCGACTAGATTGGCGCCAGCTTGGCGAAGATCGATAGGCCATCTCCTGTCAAACTGAGCCGCTGTGTTTGCTTTCTCCAGTAGCCATTACGCAGACTCAGTTGGGCGGTTTAGTTGTCCCGTTGACAAGCGGTCGCCAACTTGGTGTGGCCACTTTCATTTGGACACTTGGTGACAGGTATACTCGAACGCGTTGCATTGTCAATGCTGCTTTGATCCGTCGTTTCAGCGGTCGACCATTGACTACGTTTCCTCATCTGACTATTTGTTATTAAAAATGAACGTTGGCGACATGGTTGAGTTGAACGTAGGCGGTAGCCAGTATAGCATACTTCTGCGTACGCTACTGTCCGACCCTATGTCCTGTCTGGCCGGATATTTTGGTCAGTTGGCATTGAAGCCACCGCCGCCATGCCCGGGCAGTCAGGATTTGAACCATGATCGGATGGGTCAAGATTCGTCGCAGGATTACTCGTGGATTGTCAAGTTGTCTCCCACTTCCTTTTTCATTGACAGAGATGGGGAGATGTTCAGGCATATTGTCAACTTTCTGCGCAACGGCAAACTATGCCTACCTGAACGTTTCGACGAAATGCAATTGTTGCTTCAGGAGGCGCGCTTTTATCGTCTAAGCTCTTTGGAGAAGGCCCTTCGAGATTCGCCCATGAACAAGGAATTGTCCGTAAGCGCGTTGAGCATCCCGAAGGCTTCGTCATCAGCCGAACAGGGCCATATCTTGATAAGTTATCGCGGAACATTCAACTTTGGTCGAGGCACCCATTTGGACGCGAAATTTCGTAAACTCTACAGACTGCTCGTCTGCGGTAAGGTATCGCTATGCAAGGAAGTTTTTGGAGACGTACTAAACGAAAGTCGCGACCCGGATCGAGGAGGTAACAATCAGTACACATCCCGTATGTACTTGAAGCACAACAGCCTGGAATTGGCGTTTGATACTTTGGCTGAGCACGGTTTCACCTTACTGGCCGCATGTGCCTCGGGTGTCAACCCTGCCTGCGACCCATCAAGCCGTCGCTCAGCTGACAGCGAGGAGCAGCGGTGGAACCACTACAACGAATTCGTCTTCTTTAGACCGGGCGTTGCCTGAGCACCCACCAGCCGCGCAAACAAGCGATTAAGCCGGTTGTTGACATGCCTCTTTTGGCTATTTCAATTTCCCATCAGCGCCACTGTATACGCCGGCGCGAATTTGCCAATTTTGACAATATTCCGCCTTGCTTCCTTCTTCTTCGCAAACGAATAAAGATTTTGCCCAATTAGGCGTTGGCGATGGTAATTTTATTGAAACTGTCCTTCGAGGTCGTCGCCCTATGCGCGTTGGCTAACGTTGTTCGTTGTCCAACGATGGTCGGATAATTGATGGCGGTGCATTTTCGCTTAATAATCGCTCAAGTGGCAACCCCGACGGATGCGTCTTTTTTAGGCAACCGCGTAAATAGCTAATGGACCTTCGGGCTTTTGCTGCGCACGTGTTGCGCATGCGTATGTGTTGGAAAACGGACCTGCTGCCCCATTTCAACTGAACCACCCTTTAAGCCTGTCGCCGCCTACCAGGCTGTGCTGTTTGGCGCCTTACAACGAGACAGCGACTTGTCGATCATTTATGCCATTACGAATTAGCCCTATTATGGAAATGGAACAGTGAATGACAAAATTACCTCTGACTATTGTCCAGAGTTGGCACAAAGCCCGTATAAGGCTTCAGTAAGTTCTCAGGTGGATTCAAGTTGAACCTGTCGAACTGCTGCTGCGTTGGCTATGAATTGTTTTGCACGTTCGACCGTTCCTTAAACCTGCATGTATCGACTTGACCGAACCGCATTCCCTTAGGCTCAAGCCGTGACGTCGCGCCGAGTCTCTTGGCCCCTTCTTAATCCGTTTCGATTTCCGATTAGGCTCTTTAAGCACCAACTCGTCTGAACTGGCCTATCCATCCCGGCTCGACCACTTGGGCACTGGTTGTTCGTCTGCCTTTTATGCAGCTGCCTCGGCTTAGCTGTTGCGCCGTTATTGCCAGGCGCACTGCGTCAACAAGATATCCCTTTATTCCAAAATTGATCACCCCGTTAACCAAGTGGAGCCTCAAATTTAAGAATTCATAAATAAGCAAGTCGGGAGAAGGGTGAGCGGTCAGCCTGCTGCCGCTTTCTCGGATATTCATAGCCCATTGTGCAAAACGAGCAGTAAGACTTTGCAAGAGTCAAACTGAACCGGCGGCAAGTCGGCTGCCCTTCAGCAACGTTGGTAGTTTTTCACGCTCAGATGGGTCAAAGGCTGTCAGGATTTTGTCAGAAAACGATATGACCCGTAGTGGTTGGTTGATTCTCCAAGGACGACAGGGTCTTGTTGCCATCAACAGATGCAATCCATCTTGCAAAGGACAACTTCAACTCCCGTCTGGACGCTTTGCCTTGTTTTTCTTTCATTCACTTTGGTTGTCTTTCGCGCATAATCTATTCGCCCAGTTGTCGGATGAGTTGCGTATATTAAATGTTCAAAACTTTGCCACCGTGCAAAGTTGTCCAATTATGGGCATTCACAAGTTTCTAACTTGCGAATTGAAATGAAATGACGCGTATTGGCATCAAATGGGGCGTAATCGACGTGAGGTGCTTCTCCAATTTTGTAAACAGCGACACCCTTGAGGCATTGTCTACCTAATCGGGAGGGGCGTTGCGCGAATCGAACAGTTGTTGAAGTCAGGTGGGCATTATCGAATCGGCTGAATCGATTGAGCTCTTTTGTTGGGGCATCGCCGAACGAACCTGTACAAAACGAACGCGCCTACCTTCCCCTTTGACGGGCGGTCGATCAAAGCAGATGCTTCCATCGAAGCCATCCCTGGACGTCATATTCTTCTTTCCCGCTTCAATAGGACGTGCGTAGCTACGACAACGCTGAGGGCATTAACGATTATAACTCCTTTTCGCTAGACAAAGTGAACCCCAAAAAGTTGAGTGTCCGCTCGTCAATGTAGGAGCCGAACGGATTTAGCTGAGGCCATAGGACGTTTCCAAGAGGGTTCCCAGAAGACTGAACCTTTCCAGTAGTCAAATGAGATGAGTTGAATCTATGCGTCGAATTGGTTGGTAGCGAGCCAAAGGAATTGATTGTTCGTTGTCGAAACATGCCAAAACCGCGGCCACTAGTAGTAAATGGCCGCCTTACCCGCGGGAGGGAAGCCATCCAAATCCTTTTTACCTATTTGGGTCAGCTTAACTTTCCCTGCAGCTCATTGAGCTTTGAACTGCTCAGGAAAAGCTGACGCTTGACGAGCCCCTACCCGCCCGTGCCGTTATATACTCGCTCGAGTCCATCCTTCAACGTGGGAATGTGTCGAATGTCAGTGCGACGTAATTACGGAAGACCACCGGCGTGATCGGAAGGAGATGTCTTCGTTTTTGATCAGACAGAAATGCGTGCGCGACCGCTCATGGCAAAAATATGGGGTGGGACCAAAAGTGACACACGGAAAGTCATTTACCTCATTATGCCTTAACTCTTAAGTTTCCCCCTGCGCGCCAGTTGAATCTGAATGGTCTTTTTATGCAAATTTAGGATAAGATCAAACGTCCGAGTTGATTTTCAGGAAATCGAAATTACTTGGTTCCCGCTGACGCGTAAGAAATAAATGCGCCTTTGATTAAATCACATTTTTTGTAACCTCGGCGCCTCGTAATGAACTTTGCAACCGCTGGCCGCGCGGTCCTGCGCGTTGAAACGTCCCCATCGATGCCTATTTTGGTTTTCGCTTTGCATTGGCAAAATTGGCTTGCTCTCCTTCGAACTTCAATCGAGAAAGAAGCAACGTCAGCAGTGGAAGCAGTTAGCAAGTTGAAGAGAAAGAGGTCAGCAGCGTTGCTTGCATTTCGACGAGGGATTCTCCTTAGTGCAATTTAATCCATGGCTGTGTGACAACAACATCCTTTTTCAGCTCATGACGCAATGGACAAGAAAAGCAGTACAAACTTTGTATAGCACATTAGTAGCCTCTGCGGAACGGAGAGCTATAGCTTCGAAGGCGCTGAATGACAGCACTGCTTAAAAAGAGGGAGAAACGATGGAGCTTTGATGAATGGATGCACTTTGCACAGGCAACGTATCAACGGAGGCCAATTGAGAAGTGTCAAAGAATATGAACTGCGATAGTTTTCCGTGGAATTTAACAACCATCCGAGAGAGCATAATTAAGCGCTCAACAACGTATTAATAGTTTCTCTTATCGTCTTGACATTACTCACAAACAGCGCGGCCAGATAAATTATCCAAATGCGCAAATCAGAATTGATAGCCTTATCTCTAGTCGTACATTTGAAATCGAAGCAAGTTTCACTTAAGTGTGTGTGTGTATGCGGCGACGTACTAAGGCAGCGAGTAATGCGCTGATGCAAGCACACGAGCGTTCAAACGATTTGCCATAAATGGAATTCTTCATTGCATTCACCGGCTGCGTATTCGCAAGGCGTTGCCCCAAAGTGAGTGGAAAAATTGATTTGTTTTCCCTGCCACCATCCTTATGTCTGACACAATCAATACAGACTCATTGACAACTAAAGCTATGACATATAACAATGACAGTAACTTTATGCTTGACACAAATGAGGCTGTAGTGAGAGGACAATCCGATTAAGATGCTTTGAGGTGAAGTATGGGAAAATGAAGCTGAGTTTCGCCCTAATGCTTTGGCCTGTTGGAAGGCAACCTTCCAAATGTTTACGTGCAAAGGTTCTTACGTCAACTTTTTCCTGAAGCGCACGCGTACTCGATTGGAGCGTCGGAGAATTTATAACGCTTATGTTTTTCGATAATGCGTTTGCATACACTGCCAATTGCATCTGATAAACTGTCAATGCGCAAAGGTATAAGTGCGTTTGAATTTGCAATAATAACTTTGTCTGTTCTCTCAGCAACCCGAACTTTCTAACGGCCAATTGACTCAAAGTGATTGCCTTATCAATTCAGCATTGTTTTCCGGTAATAAATGAACGTTGAAAGCATGTGATCTTCTTAAGGGACAGTGCATTTCTAGTTAGTTATATTAATATGGAAAGTGTCCCGTTATTCGACAACCAACAATAATTTTATTTTCTACCGAAGCTTTCGACTCCAAGCTCGACCCGTCATCAGCGGTTGAGAGGTAATCAGAATGACACGAGGTCGTGTGAAAGGAGAAGGATTAAATGTTGTAAAATGTGCAATTTAAAGTGTAGAGTTTAAAACATTCCATGTTTGACATTTGTTTTTGTCCGCCGGCAGCCAGTAGCACCATTAATTGAGCTCTTCCACGCTTGTTGAGAAGAATCCGGATCTTGTCACCTACGTCCCCCACCATCATACTGTAATTTGATGACGCCTTCGCGAAATGCAGGTTCGCTTGGCTGACTCGTGACGTCACGTAGCCGTGGTGCGTAAATGCGCTTCTCATGTGCTAAGCGGACAAAGTGGATCTTGAAGGGACAGTTGCGAAATAGGACGGGATCGCGATCATTTTACTGATAAAGAAAGGTCAAATAGATAACGTTAAGTGGGAACCTATTGATCAGCTGAACGCTACTAAGCTGGCCGACGTTCAGGGGCAAACTACGTACCATTATAGCGAGCCGTAGTTATAGGGGTGAACTGTTGCCGAACTTTTCACGCTAGTTCGAGTCCGCTATGCGAACGGATACACAAACAGCATACTAGTAAGGACGGCTCAGAATTCTAGATAGACGAAAGAGCAGCAGAGGCAGGAAAGGTCTTCTATAGAACCAGAAATGGAAGACATTGCTGCCTACGCAAGTTAACGTCGTCCTGACCAACTGCCCCCGTCAATGTTCTTCATGTTAGGTTTAAGCTTAGGCGGCGTACGATTGTACTGAAGAGCATAATAATGCGTAAAGATAGCTACTTTGCACGATACGTATACTGAGCCTAAGCCTAAGCCAAAAATGGAGAACACCGCTACCTACGCAAGCTAACGCCGTAGGAACTGACTCCGTCATGCTTCTTCATGTTAGGTTTAGGCTCAGGCATATCACGGATATACTGGCCAGCAAATGTTGGCAAGTTTCATATACTTGACAGATCTGCGCAGCCTACGTATAACGCCAAAAATGGAGAATACTGTTGTCTACACAAGCCAATGCTGCCAAATGTTTCCTGCCTAAGCCATGGCATCGAAATTACAGCCGCTTCACATCGCAGCGGCGCAGTCGTTACGTCGCAGTCGCATGTCGGTTACGTGACGTCACGAGTCAGCCAAGCGAACCTGCATTTCGCGATGGCGTCATTAAGTTACAGTATGATGGTGGGGGACGTAGGTGACAAGATCCGGAATGTTTTAAACTCTGCACTTTAAATTGCACATTTTACAACATTTAATTCTTCTCCTTTCACACGACCTCGTGTCATTCTGATTACCTCTCAACCGCTGATGACGGGTCGAGCTTGGGAGTCGAAAGCTTCGGTAGAAAATAAAATTATTGTTGGTTGTCGAATAACGGGACACTTTCCGTATCAATATAACTAACTTGAAGGATCTTTCCTGTTTGCTGCCCACGAGCCATACTGTAGCTTCGTCAAAACTGCGAGAAATGCAGGTTCCTGAGTTTCAACTTTAGCCTCGTTCCTATTGGACGACCGTTTCTGACGCTGTTTTCCTATCTGCTGCCCACCAGTCATACTGTACCTCCGCCAAAAAGTGCAAAAAATGCAGGTTCCTGAGTTGCAACTTTAAAAATGAATGATTTAATAACGGCGTTTTGGAATTTCATTAGTTTTTAATTTCATAATTGATCTTGGATTCACGGTTTTGGCCCGTTTTTTGCTGTGTGTCTGTAAATGAACTTCAAACTGCCCTACCAGCGAATGGATGAGCAAATTGTCAGAGAGAGGTACAGAACAACGACTAACCGTACGTTTCGGAACTGCTCTTGTTCCGCTGACGACGGAGTCCGGTTAGTTCCGGTTAGTCGTTGTTCTGTACTTATCTCTGACAATTTGCTCATCCATTCGCTGGTAGGGCAGTTTGAACTTTATTTACAGACACACAGCAAAAAAACGGGCCAAAGCCGTGAATCCAAGATCAATTATGAAATTAAAAACTAATGAAATTCCAAAACGCCGTTATTAAATCATTCATTTTTAAAGTTGCAACTCAGGAACCTGCATTTTTCGCACTTTTTGGCGGAGGTCAGTATGACTGGTGGGCAGCAGATAGGAAAACAGCGTCAGAAACGGTCGTCCAATAGGAACGAGGCTAAAGTTTAAACTCAGGAACCTGCATTTCTCGCAGTTTTGGCGAAGCTACAGTATGACTCGTGGGCAGCAAACAGGAAAGATCCAATTTGAATTTATTATTAATACAATTGACCCTTCCTTTTATTTCTGTTTGCTCCTTTTTGCCAATGCCTTAAAACCTAATCTGGATTCAGCGACTTTAAGGGCGGGTACTCATGTTTGTAATTTCATTCATAAATCATTATGAATGAATGAACGGGAAACGTATAATTAGCGTTGTGAAACTATTTCTTAATGTTTTGCTTTGCTTATCATATGACTATTTGTTGCGTTTGTTTCATTCTTATGGTTTTTTCTTTTTCTTAAACCCGCAGTGTTAGCCATGTTGGATGAAATGGGTCTTTGGCTTACGAAGTACGTTGAAACCGATAGGTTAGTGCTTACAAATAAATCAGTCGATAATTTGAAAGCATCTATTAAATGGGTTGTGCTGTTCATTTACTTTCCCGGTTTACACACAAGCCTGCGTACACGTTAGCGTAATGCGTACAACGCGTCGTTAGTAAGGCTGTTAGTTGGCCGTATCGAAAGTCACAGTTTAGATTACATCCCCAAAGCCTTTAAAACGAGACGATTTGAGAACTTCATTAACTTGAACCCGGTAACAAATTGAGTGCAATCGTACAACCACGGGACGAAATTGGACGGCGTGCGTCAAGTAAACATACATCCGACGAACCTTAAAAGGCAATTTTAAATTCGAAAATTTGTTAAATATTAATTTGAACTTTTACCGCGCTTTTCTTTCCATTCTACGTGTGAATATTTCAACGTAAACGACGTCAGGCCAACCTGAGTCACCACGGTCAGTCCACGTTGACACTACCGATAAGTACCAACACAATTAACATCAATCGACGGGTACGAAAGTAAAGATATGTGCTCTCACAGCAGAAGGTGGTTGTTCCACTTCGTCTGCCAAAATGCGATAATCATTGTTACAACATATCCGCCAGTCGCTATCCAACAATTAAACGCCGTCGAACGATATCGTTCGCTGATTTCCGAGGTGCTAAATTCGCTTGCCTCCTTTTCGTAATGGATATCTTCGAAGAGCAGCACGCTCTGCGTGTAGAACATTATTCCAAGAATGGCCTACAAGAAACGTCAACTTAAAAATGACGTAACAACATTGTATGCAAATTTCAAAGTAGATCAATTGAAGTGACAAATTGCCTACCAGAAATATGGTGCCCCAAGCGCCAAACACCATACAGCACAACGAGCACTTCGGACCACAAATGGGACAAATGCGAGGAAGCGCCATTTCGGCTAAAAACAACGTTTCGCTTGAGGCATACAAACGTCGGATAATGGTAAAAAATTAAAACTTAAATAGTACGGCCTCTTATTTCATGCAAGACTTCGCAACGCGAGCGCACGGCAGAAACAAACAAGAGAGAACTACTTTTTATACAGAATGGTTAAACGATGCTCAGGTAAGGCCAATGGTACAAACTGGCTGGTAATGCTTGCCGATATACCCTTGCTCCTCTTCAGCAAGGAACAATTTTAGCCACTACAGTTTCTCTCAAGCCAATGGATAATAATCTAGTCCAGTTTTACTGTAAAAGTAGCAGCAATAAGCAAAAATGCTGTGTGACGTGTGCTACCGTGAGAACAGTGAACAGCTTTGTTTCTGTTTCAATCTTAGCAAGCATTTAACCTTTCTGGAAGCAAACAGCTTGAGCATGTTAGGGCATATGCTTCATATGCAGTTTGCATGCGTTTATTTTTATTTCTCTTAAACTCAGATTCTTTGAATACGCTTATAAGCTGCCCGTACGCGTTCAAGGCCGTTGAATAAAACCGTCGCCAAATAGCGCTGCTTGCTGGCTTTCGTTGTTTCCAGTTTTGGACTTAACCTGAGAATTATTAATTCAGCCTAACAGCCTCCAGCTATAACTGTAAGCACGTTCTCGGCTGTTTTGTAACGAAACTTGGCGAATATATTTATCTGTTAAGATAAATTTACACGCTTATCCCGTTTATGTTTTGATATCGATGGTTAGTTGACGCTGCCGTTTGTTGAAGACAGAATGCTGTCGCTGCCAAACCATTGCGTGGTGAGAATGAATGAAATTCGGCATTTTCGTTGCTTAAAAGCGACATAAGTTATGGTATTATCAAAACTGCGCTTTGTCGATTAAATTGTTCGCCGGGTAAAAAGCAGCGGTCGCTTTAAGCGCAAATTATTCGAATATTTTTTTTATTACTACCGTAGCGCCTTCTTTATTCGCAGGTTTCATTTAAGTATTCTTTATTCTCACTATCTTTATGTTAGCGTGTAGGGCAGTTTTAATTATTTTGGATTAGTTTAACCGAGCGGGACAGCCTTAGATATTTGAATCGCTTTCCTTTTGTCTAAAAGCAGTATCTATTACATATCCGTAATTTATTATCTTTGCTTTTGTGATTTTATTTTACCCATTTTACTGTTGTACTTTCTAGCTGCGTAGATATATTGTGCTGGAATGTTATTTAAGGGATACGTTAGAGATTGGTAGTTCAATATTTAATGTCTCGATGAAAGTGTGTACTGTATTATTCACGAACTGTTTAATTAACTTATTTCCCTCAAAACCAATTAATTTTCATCTTCTTTGACATTAATGGCCTTCTCTATTGTTTGCACGCGCTATCCTCAACGTTTCATAGCACATTTCACAGAGGTCAAGACGTCATGTACTTCGTACATTTACTATCATTTCTTTGGTACTGAAATTACAACTGTCGTCCCTGGGTGGGCTCGAACCACCAACCTTTCGGTTAACAGCCGAACGCGCTAACCGATTGCGCCACAGAGACGGTTCGAACGTTCCGCCTTAAAGAAGGCGCGCGAAAATAAAATTAATTCCTTAGATGTAGTTGCTGCTGTTACGAGAAGGAAGAGCAAAGATAGGCTAACTTGATTATCATTACAACTTATTTTCTTTCAGTTAGTTTATTTATATGTTATGCGCGCATACGGTGGAATTCATGAAACAAGAAAAAGCAGGCACGCTCAACTGACCAACTTTGGGGCATTTGCATTTGTTTACGTCACGTATAATGATTCTTAATTAATTGTCAATGTGCGTTGATGACCAGTTGCGCAATGGAAAGTGTGCGTTGGACATTGACTTACCGTTGCTTTTGACCATTGGGTGGTGATTGATCCATAATGACAAGAAGACGACAGAACAAGTTGGAAAGTGTAGTCGTTGGTGGCCTCGATGCCACTTTGACGTACTCCTGAGCAGCTGCTGTTTGTCAGCCAGGTTCATTGGTTGACTTTGAAAAGAATTTATGCCCATTTTGGCGAGAGGGTCGCGTGCTAATTCCGGAAAGGTCAAAGAACTTTATCGCCTCTTCGTCCGTGTCAAAATCGCAACGATACATGTCTCAACGAGGACAGACTTCTTTTACGTTACGCATGGCAAACTGCGCACATATTCCTTCACTCATATTCCCACTACTTATCGTCATCCTTAATAGCGTGCCAACGTTGGGCGGTAACTCCTTTTTGAGTTCTTCACTATAAGGACATATTTTAAAACAATCGTATAAAATCTATTTAGTTTTTCTTATTCTAATACTCGTATGAATAATTTTCCTTTCTTCCTTTAGATGAGATCAAAAGTAAATGCGATCCATTATCCGCCGCTATATTGCTTCACTGCTTATCGCCTCTCGTGCAGCAGAACGGAAAGGAGCCGTTCCGCGGTGCCGGCATGCAAAGCGTCCAAGAAGAGGACGCGTGCCTTGCCTATGCCCAGTATAAGCGTTGCTCAAACGAGGAAATGCGGCGACACTGTTACAACATGGTCAGCATTGTCGAATCCATATACGGCTTCGTATGTCAGTCGGATACGGACGACAATGTCACATCGTCGCTTCAATGTGTTCGTAGGTGAATTCATTTCCCAAGAAAAGGTGTTTGTATGCAAATATTTTTTAACCCGTCTTTAAGAGTGGAACACCAGCAGGAGGTGTCCAAGTGTTTAGCTCAATTTGGAGAAAAGCTGCGCCAAATATCCGACGGAAAAACTGACTCTCTTCAGGAGCACAACGATCTGCAATGCGCGGCCGTTCAGGAATTCACATTGTGCGCGCAGGATTACTACGTGATCACGTGCGGTCTTCACAGTTGGCTTTCCCAGCTAGAATTGATTAGGCGAGCCGCCGGGCTCACTTCCGACAATTGCGAACCTCCTCGGATGGTGTCCTCGTCTACGCGTCGAAAGGATGGCAAGTATAAGTTCAACATTTAACTGTACATATGTTAATATGCAAATTTCCCCCATCATTGCATTAGTACATTAGTGGTCGATTGCTTATGATTGTACGAGATGTGCGCGACTGAGTAATCCCTAAACAAGGCAAAACAGCGAAGGGCTAATATTCGCTGGCTAATTGTGTAGTTTCCATTAATACTTTTTTGCTGAATGGAAGTTTCTACGCGTAGGGGCGGATTTACTATTCAGCAAATATTTGCATAAAGAGTTGCTTGCCACTTTAGAATGCCTTTAAGGCTGCCTAAGCTGAAGGAGCGCTCCGCCTGCGTAAGCGCTCGCAGTAAGCTATGCGTACACCTTTTTTGCATATCTAAGAAAAATCTCTTTTCTCGGTTACTTGTTTTTTGGAAGTAAACGTTGTCGTTGCCCCGTGTTTGTCACATCTGAGTTAAAGAAGTGCATACTTGTCATGGCATAGTTCACCAAAAGGACAGTGGACACCCTAAAACTGGTTTACGTTTGCATTGTCAACTGTTTCCAAAGTCTGCTGTTTTTTATGATCACCTTAAACTACTTCAGCTTCCTTCCTTTCGCTCAGCTGCAATTGCCTGTGATGGAATGTATTAATAGAATGGAAAATTGAAATTTTCATCTACCATTAATAAACTGCAGTTCAATGGACGAACATTATGAAAATCTGATTTACACTAATAATAATAATAATAATAATAATAATAATAATAATAATAATAATAATAA
>KN538392.1:990141-1006783 GCA_000797535.1 Trichuris suis | reverse complement strand
TAATAATAATAATAATAATAATAATAATAATAATAATAATAATAATAATAATAATAATAATAATAATAATAATAATAATAATAATAATAATAATGGTTCCAGTAAGTCTCCGAATTCTACTTGACAATATTGTGTGGCGTTAGCTTCCTTTCACAAAAGGAATTTTGTCCATTACTGATGCTGAAGAGCGAAGTTCAGTTAGATACTGTAAATATGCAAATGTTCTTATAGTTGCTATGTAAAACTGCCTTTTATAGAAGCTTTAAGGCAAGAAGGTGCATTCTTGTTAAGCGCTCATTTTTTCAGAGAGGATAATCCCTCAATGCGACCAAGTTGGGCATTGCAGTTGCCCTGATGGATATTCCCTCCGTTCTCCGCATGAATGCGCAGGTACGCATCAATTGTTTTTTCCTTCTTTTGGGCTTCGCTCCGTATTGGAAACCTCCCGCTTTAATATAGGGTGGTCCGTTAGGCTTAGTGAAAAACTCTTAATGGAATTGCCAAGACGGTTGGTCGGTTCGGCGCCAGATTTATTTAGCGCGGAAGTTGTCCTTGAAAAAAGGGAAACGTTTTTGCCATGCCTGAGCAGCCGCTTGTCAACAACAAAAGGTTATAGACGCGATTGCTTTGCCATTAGACGAACTTCTCGTACCAGTTTTTCTTGGATAGAGAGAGACTTGACTAACTTTCATTTCCATCTGTAGGCCGCCGCAATAACCTCTTTTAACTGCTCATTTAAAGTCACGTGCAAGAGCAACTGCTCAAGGACAATCCTTCACAACTTCGACCAGAAGAGGCTTTTTGGCAACGACCTTCGACGATCTTGAGCACACTTTTACAGTATATTTTGAACAATATTTGATAAGCAGGTTGCTTGGCGTGACGAATCAATGCTTTTCCACACCGTAACTTGTCCTCTTCGTTGGGAAACGCTTGTTGAAAGGGTGCTTTCAAAAGGTGGTTACGCTAATTGCGATCTGTCCGCCATGAGTTACGAGGTTTTAAGGCTATCGGTCGCCTTTATCGAAGCTTTGGCCTCGCTAGGTCATCGTAATAACAATTGGACATTGACCGGACAAAAGAGGATTTGGCGTCCGGCAAATCTTGCAAAGGTCAACGCATTGTCGTTCGCGTCCACCGTAAGTGACTCTCGTTTAGAACAATGGAACAAGCTAAGAAAGGGCGTCCGTCTTGGCGTGCAAACTTTGCCCTAAGTAGATTTCGCGCGTTTGCTCCGTTTGTTGTCGTTCCTTTTGGTCGGTGTCCCGTCGCCTCTTGACCTCACTTTTTGCAGATGGATTACGGCGGAGCAATTGTCAGCGAATAAATATTTTATAGTGTGACAACCCGTTTCGGTTGACCAGCCGTCGCCTACCATCTGTTCTCTAATACGATAATCTCGTAGACCAAATAAGGGGCTGAATAGGCACGCGTTGCAGCTGGTTTTTTCTTACCGAATGTTTTTCACATTTGTCTTTCTTGCAATGCCAATATGGGCAGTTATGGCTTTTTAAAATTGTTGTCAACTCAACAGGTGGTCTCTCTCCATTAACAAAGGCCAACCTTCCCATTGACGAGCAGTCGTAATTTTGAGTAGTCGCTTTATTCAGTCGAACAAATATGCTCCATTGTTTGCTGGGTTCAAAAAATTAGCATTTAACTCAATTAGCCCTATATCCAACCTGACACTGCTTTGCCATTTGAAAGCAACTAGTAAAAGTACGCAACGCGGAAAGGATGCAAAAATTTGCATAATGTGTCTGCCTTCATTCGGACGGAAAAGTGGAAATGATTTTTTAAAAACATTCCCAAGACGCTGCAGTGTTCGTTGGTCAGCGCCGAGCTCGTTGGCTTGGCGGAATGCCCAAAACTGGCGATACGAATTGGTGCAATAATTTACACACGTCCAATGCGGACGAAATGAATGAACTGGCCAGTTGAGGCGTGTGTGTACG
This sequence comes from Trichuris suis, assembly GCA_000797535.1. Lineage (NCBI taxonomy): Eukaryota > Metazoa > Nematoda > Enoplea > Trichinellida > Trichuridae > Trichuris > Trichuris suis. Next base: position 1,004,828 of record KN538392.1, on the reverse strand, counting down.
TTCATTCATTTTAGCTAATTGAGAAGAATTTTTCAATGAAACCGCGCGCGATCCAAAGTTCCATCTTATCAATTCGGTTCTGAGCTTACGTAGTGGACTTTGTTTGCACAATTTTCGAATTTATTGTTCTAACGGAGCGGGAAAATAGGCTTCACGTATGCAGGCGGCCTTTTCTTGCATTCTCTTTTCCGTCTACGCCTTATTGTAGACAAAACGCTAAGAGGAAATTTTGTAAGAAAGAAATGAAGAGTTCACATTGCTTTGCTAAAAAGTTGCTGTTTACTTTTCTTGCCAATCCCAACGTTGCAACGGCCTTCCGGCAAGCTGAATGGTGAACTGTTCATTCGGAAAAACGAAGTGAGGTGTAAAATCCTTTTTTTTTAAATAACGAGAGAGCTTTTCAAGCCGTCCTTTTTGGACAATTTAAGCTTTATGCTAATTTTTATAGCTCATTTCAAACGGCGTAAATTTATTGAAGGGCAACTATTTAGCGTGGCCAACTTCAATTGATAACAATTGGTGAATGTATGATTGTCTCGTTCGCAAAGGCTGAATTTTATTTGCATTTTGCAATGTTCCACCGAGACGAAGTAATTTGCTAATAGCTTTGTGCTCTGTTTGTATTATTATTATTATTATTATGCAAATAACGAGAATGTTTGCATCTCTGTGATTTTTATCTCATTGAGGCGTAAAACTCGTCTCGTTGAACGAACGCTGTGCTTTGCTGGCTGGTTGGTTTGATCGAACGAAACTTTGCTATTAATTTTCGAGTGGTTGAAAAATGACCACAGCCGCCATTGATGTCCATCAGTTGCCGACTGTCGCTCCACTTTTTCCAGCAAATATATTCAAACTTTTACTTTACAATCCGAAGCGATCACTCATTTCACGCTTCATTCAGACGTTCAATTCATTGTCTCGCTTATAATAGTTTGCTGAATGATTGAACAACGAATTATCATGTAAAACAATAGTGCAAAGGCGTTTTCGATTTCTTGTTAAAAGTCCATCGAAGCGTTGGGGGACGTTCGGCGGCTGCTTGCCATTGAGTTTTCGTCGGTGGGCGCGCGTGACTACAAATGGCTTCCTTGTACATACATGGCGAACGCGACTTGCATTTGAACGTGTTTTTAAAACTGGATGATCGCCGCTGTACTGAGAGATTAACTGTCAACTTCGCCTTTTGCGCAAAGTGGTCGACGCTAGTTTCGAGCAGATTATAAATGTTACCGATAAGTTATATTAGTTTGATTTGGCTTCGTTCACTTAGCGTTGCGTGCAATTTTTCTCCATTGCTTCTTCGTGCCGTTATGATTGATGAACAGCCGCCGCCGTACTTAACATACGTCGGCTGGTCGTGGTGGCCGATCGAACCTTTGGAGACAAGTTGCGCTCTTTTCTAGACGACCTATCAATCAACATGACAGTTGATCAAGGCTTATTTCGAGCCGATCGCTTAATTGCCTTTTCCGTTCTTTGTTGAATGGAAATTTTCACTTTTGCCTGAAATTTTCAAAAAACCGAATAGGCCAACTCTTATGACAACGTTGCCCGCGCGACAGACAATAGCGCACCCTTTGTTCACCCCAAAAGGGCGCCAATTTTTGAAAACAATCGATCGCGGCTAACCAAAAGGAGGATCCCCCTTAGCCGATTCCCAATACGGAAGTTGCGCTTTGTTCTTTTGTTCCTCGGTTGAATGTGCTATTTTGCTGAACAGACATTGACGAATGCTCGTCGGCCGTTCCGCCCTGCTCGCAAAGGTGTTTGAACACTGCCGGCTCCTATAAGTGCCTTTGCGACGAAAGGTACTTTCTGCCCGCTCACGATGGTCACTCGTGCATTCATAAGGATTCAAGTAAATGAAAACATACTATGCATTTGTTCATTGACAATTTGGCTTGAACGTTTTTTAGACGTATGGCTATTTTTCGCTCATGGTCAAAGCTTGTGGAATATCTCATTGGACGGAAAGAATTTCCAACTATTGCGCGGGGGCATTCAAAAGGCCGCCATGCTCGACGTGGACTACAAGGCGAGCCTGTCAACCAAGCTGATCATAGTGTTTTCGTCACCCTCCATACTTTGCAGGAACAGATGCTTTACTATGTCGATGTCGGAGCGGACAAGCTGGAAAGGATCAAATTTCACGGCGCCTTCCCGCAGACCATTCAAGATGGCGGTATTGCCGGTACCGAAGGCGTCGGCGTTGACTGGATAGGCCGAAAGTTGTACATGGCCAAAGGATCCGATCTGATTGTCCAACAGTTGGACGGACGTCATCGATTGACTCTTTATCGAAACGTATTCAAATTGCCGCGTGCCTTGGTGGTTCATCCGCAGTCGGCGTAAGTTGATTGGTGGATTTTGAATTTTTGAAAAATTTGCATATTTTCAAAAAAATACTCCTGCAGATACGTGTTCAACTCGGACTGGGGCGTCCAAGCGTTTATCAGCAAAGCGGCAATGGACGGCAGCTCCTTTAGGCGCATCATCACTACTGGACTTGCTTGCCAAACGGTCTAACCGTTGATCACTACGCTGATCGTCTCTATTGGGCCGACGCATTTTTGGACATTATCGAGTAGGTGACTAAATATATATATATATATATATATATATATATATATATATATATATATATATATATATATATATATATATATTTCAATATTTCCAGTTGTTACAAAAAAGGGGGCACACAAGTTCTTACGTTCGCTCTTTTGTTTAGATCGTCCGACTTGGAAGGTCACTCGCGTCGCGTTGTTTTGAAGGATACGAATTCGATACCACACGTATTCGGCTTGGCTGTCGCCGACGAGCACTTGTACTGGACCGATTGGACCTTCAGGGGCATCATGAGGTGCAACAAGTTAAATGGGCGCAACGTGACGTTGGTTGCTCAGACTGCGCTTTTGCCGTACGATTTGAAATTGTGCCACGCAGCCGCTCAGCCGGAAGGTAGGAGGAGGTGATCCTCGATGGCACCTTGAGCGATTTCCAAATTGTAGCCGACAACCGTGGGTGCACTTCGAATAACGGCCGCTGTGAACAACTGTGCCTTTTATCCCCCAGTGGTCAGGGTCGATGCGCTTGCGCCGACGGATTTCGCTTGGCCAACGATCATCGTGTTTGCATAGCGAACTGTACAGCCGACCAGATCGCCTGTTTGGGTGACAACGCCAAGTGCATCAGTCGCATCTACTGGTGCGACGGCACCGGTCACTGCGCCAACATGGAGGACGAACGAGACTGCCGTAAACTTAGAGACTCTTTTTCCCTTCCGCAGCGCCCTCTTTGTTTCTAGCTCGGCGCATATGCAGCGTTGGACAATTTCAATGCCACAGCGGCGATGGCTGCTTGGCCGCCCATCAAATCTGCGACGGAGTGGACCATTGCGCCGACCATTCGGACGAGAAGTATTGCGGTCATCGTTTGTGAAGGAAGGCCCACTTTGCGTACAACGGAGGTCGCTTGATTAACACAATCTCGCAACAGTATCAGGTTAACGAAAATAACAGGAGACTGCCGTTTATTTTTTCGTCGCAACAAGTCGCCATGCGCCAACAACAGCACAATGCGAAGACGCACAGACGGGTGGGGGGCAGTGCGCGACGGCTATATGCTTCATATCATCATCTCACACGCTGATACATCATATACATATGTATGTATGTGTATGTACGTATACCAACCGATAGGCGGTTAAAAGTGACAGAGACTAACGATGTGGCGGCTCGGCGATTAGGTCGATCAATCAATCGACGTCCAAGTTTATCGACAAAATCCGGTCGCGGAGAAGTACGAGCAAAAATCCCGACCGCGACGCGAGTATACGGCAAGAAAGAGACGGACGAAGTGGGAAGGAAGGGGAGAGAGAGAAACAGAGAGAGAGAGAGAGAGAAAGAGAAAAAAAAGATAGCGAGCATAGGACAGAATAGGCGACGCGCACTAAAGGGCGCCCAGCGCCGTGGCTCCCAAAGGAGGCGGCGGCGGTTGGGTTGGCACCAACTGACGGTCGGCGGCGCCACCTCGACAACAGGAGCAACGATATAGGTAAAAGTTTTGCCAACTGTCGATCGTTTTGCTGGACCATATCCAAAAGCCGCTCGTTATACCGACAACCAAGGTCATCAGGTACTTAAGCATAAAGGCGACAAACTCCGGCTTTGGCAATTGACCATTGTTGGCTCCGCCAATGGACCACGGTATGCGCGGACAGGAAGCCGGAAAGCCGAACAACGATTTTGTCGACGGATTGCGACACTGCATGTCGTACCAGGTGACCATCCACTGGGTGAACTTGGTCACTTGGATCAAGTCGCAGGCGATCAAGCAAAGCGCCGGCACCGTGTACAGCACGCTGAAGACGCTGATGCGAATGATCAACTTTTCAAGTTTTTCAATTTTGCCGCCATCGTGCTTCATGAACTTTCGTATTTTGATCAGCGATATGAAGCCGGCAACCAAGAAGAACGTGCCTAACGTCAGGCAAATGAACAAGGGCAGCAGTACGAAGACGCGCCGCGTTTCTGGATCCCAATTGCCTACGGAACATATGCCGCTAAGGACGTCGCCGTCGATGCTCTGCGTAGCGAGTACGACGATCATAAGGACGGCCGGTAGGCCCCAGGCGGTCAAGTGAAAATAGTGACTTTTCGATTCGATCGCCTCGTGACCCCACTTGAGGCCGGCGGCCAAAAACCACGTCACATTCAAGACAATCCACCAAACGCTTGAAGCAATTGTGAAGTAATACTCTATGATGGCTAAAATTGTGCAAGCCGAACTGCGAGCGCCCTGACGAATAACGGATATGATGATTGGTTCGTCCAGATTGGGAGCAACTCCATTTGAAGAAGAGGACAAAAAGGAAGAAGAAGAAGAAGAAGCGTGAGATGTTGGCCAGTTAGCCATCACATCTTCGACTGGATCAATGCGACCCACGAGTACGGCATTTGCGTTGGCGGTCGTTGAGGCGTCGTGAAAGCCCAAACGTCGACAGGCAATGCTATCGCGCGAGACGAAGCCGACAATGTAGACGATGGAAATGATGAAATAGCAGCCGGACAAACAAATGATTGGTCTTTCGGGATACCGGAAACGACGCATATCGACAAGGAAGGTGAGCACGGTGAATAGCGTACTGGCGGCGCACATAACGGACCAGACACCAATCCAGACGCGCACAATTTCAACTTCTTGCCGAGAGAAGAACATATGATCGCAGGGCAGCACACACTGGCGCAAAATTTCGTCGCCAACACGCACCTGGTACTCACTTACGTCCTTTGTGGTCAATTGAAGCCTTCGGGGACACTGGTAGGCAGAGCCAGCGGTGCTACCATTTGAATCGCCTTGAGAAAACCACAAATCCGGCGAAACAGCTGTACTGTACCTTGAAGGCAATGGAACAAAGTCGACGGACGGACGTTGAGTCGAATGGGTCTTGTTTTCTCCCACGCAGAGACCTTCCTCGGGAAATTTTTCGCAATTCAACGTGTCCGGCCATTGAAAGCCGAAACGATTCATCAACATTTCACAGCCGTTCTTTGCCGACAAGCAGAGGTGACGACACGGAGGTATCGGCTCTTCGAGAACGGTGCATACGGGTGCGTACATGGTGCAAAGGAAGAATTTCAAATCGGCGCTGCATCGTATTTTGATCAGAGGAAAGAATTGATGGACTTCAAGGCCGGCGTCCTCCTGTTTTGCATGATTGAGCAGATTTGGAAAAATCGTCATATTGTACTCGATGTCTTGACACAACGGGATCGTGATTGGTTCGCATTTTGAACTGGGCGGCGCGCCAGGTCCGCCAAAGTGGTACGGATCGCTGACCACCACGCTGCCGGCGTCCGCTCCATTGGCAAAGGCGTACAGCAGACCGACAACGACGACCGACAGCGCGAGGTGGAGGAAGTGCGGCGACGGCGGCAAAACGAGGCGCGGCGGCGGCGGCGGCGGCAGCGACTCAACAACGACGCGCAACATAGAAGCAACAACCAACTGCCTTATGCACTAACAACTCCATAGAAGTATAAAAGCGTCAATAACAGCGCGCGCACGCGCGCACTCGTCAACCGTAATCCCAATTACGCTCCGGCAACCAAGCTGTGACCAACGACTATACGACAACGGCAAAGATGACACAACGAACTTCAACGACCACCGACCGAACAATAACGCCAATGACAGTACGCAATTACATATACGCAGGTTCTTCGCATACTGTATTCTACTAAGCTTCAATTCAACCGCCCAACCTACCTGCGCGTAGACTAGCTAGCTTTTCAAAATGGCGACGCCGAGCCATCGGTAGAAGTTGAATATTTAAAAAAAACATGCTCAGCCCGCGACTATGTCATTGGAATAAGAAGTTTAAGAGTAGCAAAAGGGCCGACCGGCTGAGCGGTGGGCATTTTTGAAGGAACTCCGAAGAAAAGAATGGAAGGCCGTTGGCAGGCACAAGTCATTTGCATTTGCCTGAGAGAGCGGCATTTTTTTTAATTCGCACTTTGTCTTCTAACGTTTTCCCGCCAACGCGTCGCCCTTCAACTACGCTTTCCACTTTTCCAAACGTCGGAACTTTCCTGCTACTGATTAAGCACCTTTCTAGCTCTTAGAGAAACCAGCTGGCATAGATTAAATAAAAAGGGCGTCATTTTAGCGAAACGAAGTTTATAAACATTAGCTGTATGATTCCTTCTAAGGAGCGTTTTGTTGTTTGACCGTTTTTTGCTCAGCTTTATTTTATGCAAAATAGTCAACCGCGTGTACGCAAAAACGTCTGTTTTGATAAGGAATGAATGATGTACCTGAAAACATTTTAAGCATTCAATTACTAACGCCACTTACTTCCGAATTCGGCAGTTTGACCTACATTTTACAGTCTGTCATCGTCCAGTACTGCTCATATTGTGTTATGTGGCTATACGAAGTCTTTTGTTTCACAGCTTCAGCGTTAGTGCTCTATAGCTCACGTAATAAAGACTTCTGGCATACTGTAGGCATTGCTTTCATTTGAAGTGTCGAGAAACCTCCTATTCCGATTTGAACATTAGTCTCCAAAAGACCAAACTGCCCATCAGCTTAAAGCCGACAGTTAGCTATGTAAATGAAGCAGCCTGCGGCGAAGGAGTCAAATTCGCCAGCCGTTAAACCTTCCCTAAAATTGATAGTCAGCCTATTATGGGCACAATTCGGTTTAGAAAAACATCCACCGATCAGCTTTAATCGTTATGCTAAAGTGGGGGTCTACTGTTGGCAACTGCAAATGATCTCTCGCGAGCCTAAGCGAGACGGCAAAGCACAAGTAGAAAAGTCATTTTTTAAAAATAATTCCGCATCTTCTGGCAAGCAGACAGGCTATGAAATGCATTTTTAATTGTCGACGTTGCAAATAACCTTGTCAACATTGTTCTATCCTGCGCATCGTATTTCACGTACTGTAGATGTGTTGCACAGTTGGTCGCGGCGCTTCGATGTGTATCGGTTTTCGTTGAGCGTTGAAAGTAGAAGCGTTTTTTAAGTCAAATCGTTGCCTGCTACCTTAAAGCAAAAGATCGAACAGCTTTCAAGTCCAATCATGTTTCTCTTGTTCGAAACGGCCGCGGGCTACGCCGTATTTAAGGTAGGTCTTACTCGTTTGCTGTTTATACCCTTTCGTTTGTTCGCCTAAAGGTCGTAGCTCTTAAAAACAAAAAAGTTTTTCAATTTTTTATACCTATTTCGCAATTTGCCTCGTTGCTTTAGACGCGAGTTTACTCCGGCTTTACCTACGCGGAGTTGCCAGGAGGTCTACTCGCTGTTGACTTAGTGGAAGCCCGTGTTTGTCGTAGAATAAAAGTTAAAATAATGTTCACAAGTCATTACGAATGTCTTTGTCAGCGTAGGCCTCTACAAGCAATCAAATTCTGTTTACTTTATAGGTTTCGGACAGCTTGGAAGCGGTAAAGCCAGCCGAAATATGGAAATACTTTGAGTCGAGCGTTAAGGCGAAGCAAGTGTACGTGCTTCTAAGCATTATTGCTTCTTTCGGCGCCAGTTCAGTTGGCAACTTGATTTTCAGGGTCGATTTGGTCTGCTTTAAAAAATTCAAGAATATGACTCAGGCACTGCAGGGTACGTATGCAGTAGTAAATTTTTTTTGACTAAATGAATTCCCGCAGCGTTATGATGCACTGCTTAGCTTTAGTTGAATTTCAAATGATAACTACTTTCGTCACTACCACTGAACGCTATAGAATCCCTTCCATAATGGGTTACTGTATGAAAAGTATGACAGTATCTCAAAGAGCGTATTTTTCTTTGCAGCCGGCGTTGCCATGTCCGAAGGCGCTTTAGGGAAGCCGTTGAAAACATTGATGAAAGCTTTGGTCAAAAATAATATCGAGTCTTTGGCAGTGAATAATCCAAAATTGGGTGCCTTGATCAAGGTTCAATCACTTGTTTATGGTCATCATTTCTATTAGCATATGCAAATTTTTTAAACTTTAGAACAAGTTTCAAGTGAATTGCGTAGCGGACGGTCGAGTTGCCGAGCTGATGCGCGGTATTCGTAAACAACTGAATTCCCTGATCGAAGAGGAAGTGGAAGCACGAGAATTAGCCGCTATGACACTTGGACTTGCTCATAGGTATTCCCTTATATATACGGTGCATACTGACTAGTGATGAAATGTTTTTTTCAGTTTGTGTCGTTACAAGTTGAAATTTTCCAGCGACCAAGCCGACACAATGGTCATTCAGGCTGTCGGTATGTACAAAAGCCTCTTTTGAACCTTTTGCTTAAAAAATATTTTAAAATTCCCGTTGGTAGGCTGTTGTTTGATTCCTATTATGCAAATGACTTTATACGACGTTTTGCAGGTTTACTGGACGAGTTGGACAAGGAAATTAACGGCTACATTATGCGCCTTCGTGAATGGTACGGTTGGCACTTTCCCGAGCTTGGTAAAATGCTAACCGACAATATGACTTACGTCAAAGTAGTGAGTCGCGTTGGTAAGTTCCCGCCTTACCATATGCAAATTTTTAAATTCTTCTGAGGGAATAAAACAATGGCAACCGCAGTTGGCACTCTCTTAAGTCGAAGTGACAGTGTCTTTGATACTTAAGCGCGCCATTATAGGGCGAGCAGTTGGGAGTGGTCCAAAGTTTCCCTAATTTGGGGTTATACGCTGTTATCCATTTTGAGAACGAAGCTGAGCTTTTTTTAAATTTAAAATGACGTTTGCCAAATTTAGGCCGCCGCCCGCCCTTGGAAAGTTTGTAATGACCTTATGGAAATGGGCCCTTATTGATTATTCTTATAATTGGACAAGTGCTTTGCTTGTTGCTCGCGGCGGCGCCCACGTTGGAGAGCGACAGCTTATGTTCTCTGTTAAGGAATGCGACAGGGTTTCAAGGCGAAGCGGCTGAAGTCGTTGCTATCCGAAGAGGACATTGCCGAAGTGCAAGACTTGGCTTTGCACAGCGTCGGAAGCGAAATAACCAACGAAGATAGCGACCGTATAAAGGAGTTGTGTACTCAGGTTCAATCAGACTTGTATTTCGCATCCTTTTGACCGGAGACAATTTGTTCAATTCAGATTATCGAACTGGACAGTTACCGCGATTCGCTGAACGAATATATGCGTGTTCGAATGGCATCGTTGGCGCCAAATATGACTGCGCTTGTTGGCGAGGTGATGGCTGCAAGGCTGATAGCTCGATCGGGATCGCTGCTCAATTTGGCCAAGTCGGCTTCGTCGACGGTGCAGATTTTGGGTGCTGAAAAGGCTTTGTTTCGAGCCCTGAAGAGCAAGCGAGATACGCCCAAGTACGGTTTGATCTATCATGCTCAGCTGATCGGCAGCGCTCCTCAAAATTTGAAAGGAAAGGTGGGACGAGAACAAATAGGCGCTCCTTTCCTTGTCGCATAGCTTAATCGAACCTGCATACACAGATGGCACGTATGCTGGCGGCTAAGTTGTCGCTTTCGGCTCGCGTAGACGCTTTCTCGGAAAGACCCGTAGTGGACACGTCAATGGCTTTGGGTCATCGTGCGAATTTGGAACAAAAATTGAAAACTATGGAAAACGTGGCCGCCGTACGACTTCACCCTTTGTTCATTTGGTCACCCGGTGCTTATTTGGTTTTTTTTTTTTTTAAGTTCAGCCAACTTCCGGCCTCCGGCAAAACTCCGAAGCAGTGTAGTAGTTGGGCGCCCAAAGTGTAGGCCTACCGACTCTGCATATTTGTTCTGCGCAACGTTCATTGTTGCAGGGAGAGTAGCGGTTACGACAAGACGGCAGTATTGCATGAGCGTAAAAGACTAATTCAGGAAATAGAGTCACCTTTGGTTGGTGGCAAGAAGAAAATGAAACACGACGAAGGGTTAGCGGCGCCTGCTACGCCGGCTGAGAGTGCCAAGGTGGTATCAGTGAAAGAGGAGGAGAGTGAATATGTGCCTGAAAAGAAGTCCAAACGTGCTGGTATTATTTTTGACAATTTTGCATATTTAAAAACGGTCAAAATTGTATTGCAGATGTCTCTTCCTCCGCGGAGATCGTTAGTCCGAGAAAAGGCTCTGAAGATGTCTCAACTGGTACAGTGGATATTATGAAGAAGACCCACTCGGGATAGGCTTAACACGTCAATAGTTTCAGGATTGCAAGAGATGCCCATACCAGAAGAAGGCGTTGTTTATTCGTCCTTCCATGAGGGTATGTCGATGTCCATTAAGCGAAGTGGCCGTATGCAAATATTTTTTAAAAAAATTTCAGACGAGGCATTGAGAAAAAAGCAACGTCGCGCCAAGCGAAAGGCTGCCGCTATGGAGAAGCTGAAAGCAAGTGAATCGGCGACGACCGGTTTGCCAATTGTTGAGAAAATGCAAATTGGATTAACTGTCTGTTTTTCTTTTTTTAAAGTTGAATCGCACGAAACGTCATCGCAGTTGTTCGAGTCAACGTTGTCTGGCGAACTGCCGATCGGCTTCGTTGAAACGACAATGGAAGAAAGTTCAATAGGTTTCTGCTTTTTGCCCAAATTGTTTTCGTACGTTACTCTTCTCTGCGCTCCTTTAGAGGAGGGTAAAAAGAAGAAAAAGAAGAAGAAGAAGTTGGAAACAACCATCAGCGCCGCCATGGAGGAAGCAACGACTTCGACGGATATCCCTTCGACTTTGAAAACATCGGAAGGTTTGATTCTTTATTTTATTTCATAACTGATGGCGTTACGCCTTTCCATTAGCAATTAAAGAGAAGAAGAAGAAGAAGAAGCATTTGTCGTTTAGCGAAGTACCATCGACCTCATTCGAAGCGGCAAAAGGTTGGCACATTTTTTTTAAAAAAATCCCTTTTTATCATTTTCAATCGCTATTTGACTATACGTTAGAAGAGAAGAAAGAAAAAAAGCGAATGAAGAAAATGGCAAAGTCGCTTGAAGCTATCGACAGAGAAAGTGCGCAATAACTTCGTTTCCGCACATGTCGCCGATGGGTTCGTTAATAAAGACTGAAGTTTTATATGGCGTTGGCAGCGTTTCTTTTTGAAAACAAAGAGATGTGGCAAACTTTCTATTTAAGCAATAGTTGGCGAAATTGCTCTACAAAAGAAAGATTTGAGCATTGTAGCGGCAGAAAGTTGCGGCAATCTTTCAAACGCTACTTTTTCTTCTGCTTTTAGCGTAATCTACGATCGAAAAGTGATTGCCGCAACTTTTGGAAATATTTCTCGAAAATAAATTTAAATGGTACCTGAATTCATTTTTTCAAATTTTTATTATGGCTTTGGTCTACGCTATCCGCTTTTTAGCATTTCTACGCGGGTTTAAGGTTTTAGGGCCCTTAGGTTGGACGGGAAAAGGTGCGAAGAGTGAAGCAGTATTTTCAATACGTAGTTTACTTTGAATGAGTGACATGTTTTAAGGTACAGTGTTTTGATGCGTTAATTTGCTCCAACGAGCAGTTCTCATCGCTTCGCCGTCTTGCCTGTGGATTCTGGGTTTTATTTAAGAGCTACGAGTTTTACCGGTGTTGTGCAAAGCGATTTATGGGCTCTTGTCGAATGCACAGTACGACGGTAAGTGAATGCAGGTGAAAAAATGAGATGATCTAAATTCTTGTTGCTCGTAGTTCCCTGTTGGTCACAATAAGTGTACATCACGTACGTTTAAGCCAAAATGACGCCATTTTGACCAAGAGGAATCAACTTTTAAGGGAACATTTACCGTAATCGAAAGTGACGAAGAAAAAACAATCCCGGTAAGGGTCGCGCTCGTCAAGCAGGAATTTTAATTTTCTTTTCGTTTCACCTGCATTGCAGATGGCATACTGTACGTTCGGGGCGCATTTCGACGAGACCGCGTTTTGACCTTTGGGGCGCACTTGTTATGCGTTGCCGAATATTTTCCCAATACACAAGTTCTTGAAACTTAACGTTGCGAGTTGCCAACTACTCCTAAAGTTTAGTCACGCGACCACTTGCAAGCGGCGCCCTTATTGAATGCGTAAATGGTAATTTCAGTTTCCCGCTTGTGCGTTCCCGAAATTGTGTGGATTGACAAGCGCTTATTGATTATGTGGTGTCACGCAGCAATTGGCGCCGAAAACGCGTTTAGCGTTGCTCAAAAATGGGCAGCGCGCAAACAAATTCGGCTACTGGGGCTTCTTTTCAAGCATACAGTAGTATTGTACTTGCTCACCATTTACTGTACCCACTGTTGACGTTTCCACGGGTGACTGGTGATCGTGACGTTTTCAAGCTGTTTGTTGCGTAGTCGCAGGATTTGTACAGTGAGTAAGACGTTTTCACATGTCAAGTGTGTCACGATGCATGGGCTAGCGGCTTGTCTGCCTTAACATCGCATGTCGCGTGCATTTGTAAGCATCGTTAGCGCGTGTCGATTATCAGTATTCCGTAGGAAACAAGCAGCAGCATTTGCATAATCCATTCCTTTAGGAACGCATTGTCCGCAATGGCCATTGAAACGCGAGACGACTGCCTTGGACGCGTACCGTTTGCTTCGCTGATAGCCCTTACGATCACTTGGGTCGGTATGGCCGTCTTTTGCGCCATGACTTTTCGTGGTGTCAACGCAAGTCTTCAACAAATGAGAGCGACATTCCAGGTAATGTTTGGCCCTTTGCGTCTTTGTTCGCGTTGTTATCTAGCGTAGGACAAATTCCTAAATTTCAATAGTCTTAATGACGTCGTAGCGTATCGTTTCAGGCGGAATTCTTTTGGTTGAATAAAGTTCAGTTGGCCTTCATCTGTGCCGCATTGATCATGTTCGTTTTTGCCGGCGTGCTGACAATTGTCGGTGCTTTTGCAACCGGGTCGACTAGAAACAAAATGTACTACGGCTGGAAGGCACGTTTGGGCGGTCGTGTGTCAACAGCTCTTTGCTTGGCCTTAACTTACATAGTATTCCTTTGTTGGATTGTTATCTTTAGCATTGTGGTCATTCTGAGCGTCGTTTACGTCATTCTAAGTCAACTTTGCGGCGAAGTTCCATCCTACACGCCAAGCGACTGCTTAGACTTGACCATCCTTAGCCCTCTGTTCAATCATACGTACACGAATCAGGCATGGAAAGTTTGCGGTGTTGCCTTGCAGCAGTTTTGCACATTAACGGAAAGCGCCAATAGTCACTTCATGGTCGGCTACTTTGCCACAGTGGCAATTCTGCTTGGTCTTGTCCACTTTATGATATGTCTGGCGGCCAATTATGCTCACATAAAGGATGGATTCAAGTACTTTGAACTCAAGGAGATCCAGTATTTAGAGGAGAACGAGTTGAACAAATACCACAGGGATCCGGCAGCTGTCTACTAGATAACCTTGGCTTGCCAAAACTGTAACTTCAATGCGGCGGTTGTCCTAGTTAAAAGAGAGAGTCGATCTGTTCATTTGATACGGTGCCCTAATCGATGAACATTGGTCCAGAAGGACGTTGCTTCCTTCCATCCTACTACTTTGTTGACTCTCCTTTGCGGTTATTACCTCGTCCATTAGTTGCAATTGCCGCCAAACAGGTTTTACTTCCTGGTCGTGCCGAGACGAAGCTATCATTACTGGCTATTGAGCAATCGTAAAACTTGACCTGCACACGTTGATTGCCTGACTTGTTCGTCTCTGCTATCCTAAGCCAACAGTCACTGTTCGGCGTCGAGGAGGAGTCCTCGAAGTGACGTATCAATTACAATGGTTGTAAGTGAGAAAATTTGCTCAGTGAACGAGATTACCTGCATTCACTTATCCTTATGCTCACCTGTTAAAGTAAGGTTATTTAAATTAATAAGTTTTGGTCTATACTTTATTCAGCTGCAAATGCGGCAAACAACACCCTGTAATGGCGAAACTACGTAGCATTTGTCGAGCACTGAAGAGCTTCATTTGAATACGAGTGTTTTGCCGTATTTGCAGCAATCAAGTTTATAAGTGCTCAATTGCAAGCGACGGCGTCTTCATTAAATGCTTGAAACACTTTCTGCTAAAACGTACGAAATCAGTAAGCTGTCGCCTACTACCAGTGCAATGAATAGACGTTAGGAAACTGTACGCAAAGGCGAGTTTGCACGCAGTTCTTAAAGTTGGTTTCTTTGGGAGCGTTTCACTTTGCCGTGCAATCACTAGGCCATACGCGTACTTAGGGTTTCCTCGACTCGCGCAGAACTTGGCTCCAATAGTTCAACT
>KN538392.1:974171-990041 GCA_000797535.1 Trichuris suis | reverse complement strand
ACGGCAAAGTGATTCCACGGCAAAGTGAAACGCAGCCGGTTTCTTTCTTTCTTTGAAAGGCCATTTCGTCTTTCCTTGCACTGTAGACGTATGTGGCACTTTGCTGTAGCGGTCTTTTCGGAAAGCGTAAAGCTACGGTTGTCAGATCGGCAGTTTGTTTTTTTTGTTTGTTGTGTGCTCCAACGCCAGCTTTATGTTGCCTTAAATGCCTAAAGTATTTAAGCATCGGACGTCGATAAGCTGTCCGTTTGCTCGCCTAACATTAACGCCTTGCAAGGCACGAATGCAGTTAGTAGTGATTGAACGGAATGGAAATATTAAACCTACTTTTAACAGTTCGCCTGAAATCAGTGCAAAACGAATCCCGAATGACCGTAAGACTAAAAACTCAGTATGAGTTGTTACGCATGTCTGAATCATAGATACTAATTCTTTAAGTGTTTTTATGTAGCTGCGCTAGTTTAGGCTCTTCCAAATCGCCGTAACCAGTTGTGTTTTGCAGTTCTGTTTTAAAAAATACAGGTAACTTGCTCTGCGCGCAGTTTTTAAACGGCAATCATCCCTTGTACCTGAAAATCTTTTTTGTGACAGTACACTTTCCAAATATTCATGTGCAAACGATAACGAGCTGACATTTTAAAGTCGGCAGACAATAAGCAAATACGTATAACTTATGAGTACCTTGTTTTACTACTTAGTGACCATATAAAGGCATTTCATTGTTGGAATGTCGCTTTTGGCAGCTGTTAAGTATTTTGTAACTAACAACGGTAAGACTGGCACGATGTGGTACATTATCGTTAAGCCGATTAATTTCTGCTTTCCAGCAAGACGTTCAACCGACGCGCTCCTTTATAATGCATTTGTTTCGTGGAATTTGAAGGGAAATTCTAAAGAAGGCCAAAACGAAAATGCCGACTGCATTCGCCGTCTCTCCGTCGCTTTTGCTTTTTTGCTAATGCATTCATTACGTTGAAGGCCACTTTTTTTGTCATCGCGTTTAATAACGCGCGTTGCCACGGTTTGCTTGGCAGTTCCCTTTGGACACGACAGTGCAAGTTGGAAATTTACGTTGCTCACTGCAAATAGGTCAACAGTTGAAAAATACTTTTCAAATTGGCTCCTGGCGCAGTCCTATTGTTCCGTCCTTAGATTTTGAGCGGGCAATGCCAATCTTTCTGTAATCAAGTAAGAATGAAGTCAATGCGAATCGAACGGCAATTTGCGTCCGCAAAGTTTGACACTTGCTTAGGGTTGAAACGTCGATGATGTAAGGCTGCAAGTTGCCAATGGAATTTTAAAACCGTCTGCCGCAACGCGAAAGGTGGTCCGTATATGGTAATGTTGTTCGGCCAACTTTTTTTTCCAGTTGCCAGAAGATGCATTATTTACGCTTTAGCAATTGCTCAGTAGGCTATTGCTCAACTGGTACGACACGATGGTATAGCGACTTTAATGAATAGACTATTTCGGCATTTTCAACATTTGCGTAAGCTGATTGATGATAGGGCTGCTTGGGCAGCCCAGATGCGTACCTTTTGCAAAACTGGATATCATTTTTCCGGTTGACCGGATGTCAACTTTGAAAAAATATCTTTTTTCCTTTGTTTTAACTGGTCACGTTTCTTTCCGCGTTGGAATGCCGTAGTGAAGTGAATGAATGGATCAAGCGTATCGCATCTTGCACGTTGCAATGACGTTTCGAATCCAGCAGAGCTGGAAAGTTTGTAATTCTATTGTTTTTCAAAAAAAACTGTTTCATTTCGTGAATTCTATTCTAATTCACTTTTCGGGCGTCTATCCTTCTTTGGCCCAAGCTAAGGCAAGATTTTACGCAAATAAGTTTTCAATATTCTTGTTTGGGTGACGTTTGGTGCAAAGCTACGCGAAACGCTACGAGTCGACCATTGGCGTACGATATTGGTCGGACGTTAGCGAGTGTTCGCTCGTTCGTAAGCGTAGCCTAAGTTTTATTAATTTGCTTTTGTAGATGCTAAGCAAGAGTGTGCGGTAATCAAATGCAGCCGTTGGTGAATTCCGGGTCTTCGGCAAGTGACGAACTTGTTAACGAGGTAGGTTAAATTTTCGTTTGGTTGTTTACGATGTTTCCGCTTTTCTTCGTTTATAAGGTTGATCGCCGAGCGCATCACAATGCCTTGGAACGTCGAAGGCGTCACCACATTAAAGATAGCTTCGCTACTCTCCGCGCGATGTTGCCCACGTCAATGGAGCCGCGCGTAAGTTGCTTCCACTTGCTATAATCTCTTTTGTATTGGAAATCTTGACAGGCTTCCCGCGCGTCCATTTTGAACGCCACCGCGTCCTACATTATGACTTTGAATACAATCATAGCCGCGTTGAAGAGTGAAAATGAAAAAACCGAAGGGCACATTCGCCACATAGAAGTATTGTGTAAGAGCATTTGTTGCTTTGTCTTTTCGTCCAGCCTATCCGTTGTTGTTGTTGCGTTTCAGTTCAACAGGCTGAAGAGGGTTTACCCAACGCCTTGGAGTCTCTGCTAGCCTACATTAACCAACATCTGGACTCGAATTTTTGAAGACAAATTGCAATATCAGGTTTAGTCTCATGAGCGGAAGTAAATGTAGAAAATTGAATTCCATACTGAGTTTATAGGTGCTGTATAAAAAAAGTGGTCACGTAAGGCGAGCAGCTTCTTCAGAAGTTTGATTTTGACAAAATAACTTATGCGGTTGCACGAATAGATGACCGAAAGAGGAGAAAAATGACTCTTAATCCCCAACGTGGTGTTAAGCGAAAGTGTAGTTTAAAGGAATGAACGTCCTCTGGTCAATGTTTACTAGACGTGATACCTTCTATTCAATTTTGAAGTTGTGAGAATTGGGAATGAATCAACCATAACCAGTTGTACTCGATGTTTTCGTTGAACGAGACAACAGTGCAGACAGAGTGCTCTAACTTGCGACGTGACCTTCCTATTCATACAAAAGTGCTTTGTTCCAAAATATGTACTTTGCAATGTCACCCTGAGAGATGAATACGGGTTGTCGGAGACGACGTCTTATTCGTCCAGAAATAAGTTATTGTCTATCCATGAATGGTTCCTTATCTTCTCCGATAGTAAGCAGAGGTGAAAGAGTGGACCTAATGCTTGAATGAATGATCAAAATTAGCATTAATGATGATGCTCGATAGTTCTACTCTTCTCGTAGCTTTGAATTTGCATACCTCTGTACTTCAGCTCATTGAGAATAGATTTATTAATGAGCTTACGAGTGTAATAACCAAAGCGTGCGTTGTCAGTATCGTTTCCGTTGTTTCGTTTGATTGTTCTTCCTTGTCAAAGTTCATTAAGTTAAGGCTTTATCGTGTTTGCTTTGTTCTTAGAAAGTTTTTGTTTGGATATTGAATATTGTCAGCTCGTCGCTAACTAATAACTCTGTTGGATAAAGTGGGCGGCAAATATTTACTTCACTGTCACTTGAGAATGCTCATTGATCTCTAAAAAGTGTCATAGCGAAAGTTTAGTCCAAATAGCTTTGCTAAGACCACAGTGTTTGCAACAGCTGCTATAGCTGAGCGTCGGAATGACGAGCGAGCGTAAGAATACTCTGTTGCCTTTGAGGCGTCAGCGTAAGCTTAAGCGACTGTTGTGAAATTCGAAACGGTGCTGCAAATGGTTAAATTCGACATGCTGAGTCGTATTTTGTTTTCAGAAAGCAGACGTCCCTTTGCGTCTGTTCGATGCCAAAAAATGCTTTGGTGTTCATAAAAATCCGTGGAAACCTTAAAAACTGCACAAAGCGTTCTTGAAGTTTCAAATTTCCCGCGCTTCCTACTGTTGAACGCAAGTTCTTGTAACCGCAATTGTTGCAGCGTAAAGCGTAGTTTTCAAAATATACGAAATTCAATACTGCTCGCGACAATGAAACGCCTTTTTCCCATTTTCCACTGTCAAGACGGAAGCTTTGTAGAAATATGAACACTTCACGCCGCGCACTTTAATTGTTCTACGCAGAAAAATCCCACCTTCCTCTCCAAGCTGACTTTCTGGATGGTCCTTTGGTTATTTGCGTCTAAGGTCGTAAACGCTATTTCATGATAGACCGTTATGGCGAAGAGGACGTAAAAAGCTCCTGCCTTGCGTTTCATTCAGTAAAGCCGTTTCGTCCAAAGAAAGCAAGATGTCCTCGCGTATGCGTTGTCAAACACGGCAGGAGATGCATATCGAAAATGCCTGGATGTTATTCAATTAACAAAAAGCGTGCTGTTATTTCACAGGGTAAAAACAATGTCTTTTTTGGCAAAAGAATACCAAACCTAAAAGAGATTGCCGAGCTTAATAGGAATTAACAATTGCTAATTTACGCTGACGACGGAAACAGATGTCCATACCCATTTGCTGAACATTCCTGTCGGAAGTTCCGTCTTCGGAGGTCGCCCACGCTTAAAAGTAAGCATAAATGCAGGAACACCGATTTTGAATTGGTTGCAAGCCTTGTCGTACCTGAGTACATTTATGCTTACAGTAAGAACCTTTTATCCGAAATTTCATTGCATTTACTTAGGGCTAATTTAGGCATTATGAAAAAAGATTTACTCTTAACACGAAGCTTTCGCATTTCTTGCCGCATTGCGAGCGTGAAAGTGTTAAATTCGTTTTGCATTCGGACTTCTTGGCAATGCGTCGGTGCAGTTTTACGTTAAGGAATCGTGCTTTGTTTCGTTGAAACGCCTTTGCGGAAAGAAGCTTAAGGAACGTGCCGGCAGCGGCGGAGATAAAATAAAAAATAGTGTTTACGTCCGAAGAGTGTACGGGACGAATTGCCGCCGCTGAACCTCTTCGGGACAGTAACGAGTGAAATGGCGATAGTCTTTCATGTCTAAATAAAGCTGCGGTCCCCAATAAATATGGATTTTTCCTGCTCTGTCATGACCAATAGGTACTAATCTGCCGGCGAGAATGTGCGTGGGCGGCTCTGTATACAGGGGGCGCTCTGTTCGGTTTAGCTGAGGCAGAGGAGACAGTTAATGAGCGCAAGTGCTACACACAAGCGCTGCGCTGATAGTGGTATTGCACAGCCGTTCGTTACTCGAGTTGCAATCATTGACGAGTGCTACTGCTCATCTGATCGGTCCGTCGTCGCTCACACTGCTCAGACGTTTAAGGTTGGAAGAGTTCTACGACCCACCTCATCACTGGTATGTATGTCTTCAGACTATTGAAACATCGCAATGTAGAGAAAGTTCCCTTCTTTGGGTTCACACTACTTTAGGCCATCCGTAGTCCACTGAAATTTAATGTGCGGTATAAAGCAGCACCATATATGGTATTTAGAAACTGATTTTGTTTCTTATACACAAATTAGGTCTCAGTATTATGGTTATGGGTAGTGTTTTCGACAAGTTCTATGAACACATGCATTTCGTACTTTTGCACTCCCACAGCTGGTCGCTTGCTAAGTAGGCCCATTTTTTGAAAAAGCTTTGACAAGATATCAGACGTTCAGCTGTGTATAACCTAAATGACGATGAGCATCAGAGAAGTGATCTTATACATAGTACATCCTATTAGAACTAAGTGGTTAAAGCATCTGCACAGTGTCGTGACACTCGCTGCCCCACTAAATGACTTCCGGAAGCAACACAGGGAAGCCTGGTTACCCGAACTTTCAATTTAAAAGACTTTGCTGACGAGAACAACATTGATACAGTATGAATTAATGATGGTCAAGCTGTTAGATGCTATAATCTTTGTATTGTTTGATATTTGAGACACCGCAGGGGCACCACGTCCGTGGCCGGTTGTTTCGATGTTGAGATGGCTTGACGGCGCCCACATAATACAATCACCTCGTCCGCTGACATTCACCACATACATACATGCAAATGCGGCGAGTGTTAGAGGCGAAGATCAGCACAGGAAAAGATATTTTCAAAACGCCGATATCTACAGAAGCCTATCACCACTGCAGCTGCAGCTGTCTGTTCCACATGGCGTGCAAGGACATTTACATAGTGCCTTAAACGGAGAAATTCTGTACGAAGCGTCGGCGGTCATGTAATTAAGGTGCCTGAAGATCAAAATACTGCAGATCCACTTAGACGGCTACGTTGGTTGGCAACATCTGCGGAAGAAGCTATAGATCAGTGTTTCTCAAGCTCAGATTCACCAGCGCTCCCTATTCTGATTGGTCAGTTTCGAACGCGCTGATTGGCTGGACCGATGGACCCCAGGGGCTAGTCGGCTTTCAAAGTCGGAATGCACGCGTAGCATGCAACTTTCTCTTAAGCAGTACGCACAATACCTGATCCGCGGACCATGCCTTCCTGTGTACTTCAATACGATGGCTCAGGTGGGACATGCCCCAAGCGCCCCCCTCTGGGCGCATGCCCCATCATGAGAATCTCTGGTATAGATGATACAAATATCCTCCATTGAAGGGCGGCGCGAGGGTGCCCAATTGTGATTTCCCGAACGGGCGCAGTGAAAGGCGACAACTCCCATACAAGGAAATTCACAGTTAATGCCTATACAAAAGGCGTTACGGTTTTGCCATTTCGCTGTACTGCCGCGCTGATCTAAGTAAGCTGACTTCAGTGCAATCATAATATGTTTATTCACTGTTCAATAAAATAGAGGCATGTGTTCACAAATATCTTTAACCAATTGGGTACAAAGTGAACGCGTAGGCTTCATCATACGGGAAAGCAGAGAACAAGTTTCAAATCGTGCCGTAGTTAAGGCGCTCAGCACGTGAACAACTCCCCTTTATGGTATGTGGCAAACTCTTTCAAACGCTTGCCTTATTTTCAATAATCTATTTTTGAACAAAAGTTTAGATGGATAGCGCAGAAGATCCTGCGCCACCTTAATGTTTTCAAAGGACATGCATGCATGTCCTCTCCGCTTTCAGCAAACGTCGCGCAATTCTCTCTCTGCCATGCACGATGGTGGTAACAGCGCTATTCTTGTTCTTCGGGGGTTCTGCGAGGCCTCTTTATACAACCCATAGATAGGCTGTACACATGAACGAAGGCTACCAGAACCCATAGCTGCGCTACTCTTTCTTCTTCTGCAAGGCTTTGACGCTTGCCATCATTTTGTTCTGCTATACAACCCATACATAGGCTGTACACACGAACAAACAAAGAAGCCGATCGCTTCCACTGGGCGCAGACTTTGGATGATCATTGGACGTTCACGTTAGCTGTTTCCAAGAAGTCGCTAAGCGTCTTAGCTTGCCAACGTCAGACTGTGCCCACGCAACTCGCCGAAATCGACCAACCTACGGCCAACTCCTGAACCTCGCGCATATCGTTCGTTCAGGGCAACCTTCCCAAGCGGTAAGGGTAACTGTCAGCACTGACCCTTCATATCATTGGCCGTTGGACAGAACCTACAGAAGTACTCTGTTTGCTCATGTCCATTAACGGCACTTGCCTTTCAGTCTGACGTGACATGAGACGTCGCCCGCTGAACAGATCCTCATATATATAATACGATCTTGTAGTTGGGATGGTACAGTCTGATATCGTAGGCGTGCTACCACTGTACACGTTACCAAGTAAGTCTGAAATCGACGGCGTAGGCTCACACTCTGCGTTCAGCGTCGCACAGTATGGGATCTGGCCAGTAAGGCGTGCATATCATTACTATAGATGGGGGAATTGGTCAGTATAGATCAAGAAACTGAGCCAACACATTGACATGATATCATACAATGCACCAGATGCTCTTCGCTGACCATGCAGCGTTCATGCGGCGCAGTGTCATTTCTTGACCGTCACACCGCCACTGAAGCCAACAGCGGCTGCAGCTCCTATCATAAATGGAATTGAGGAACCATATCTTTCCATCCCCAGAGCTGTTGAAGACCATCCGGCCATGTCTCCATATCGTTCATTAGCATAGGAAGGACAGGTCCTCATGCCGCCAAAGCCGAATAATATCCGGCGACCTGTGCCTAGGAAATTGATTACTGCGCGAGAGCCTGTAGGCTCAGCTGCGGGATATCATAACCTTTTCTTGTGGAGCCGCCACACGATCGATACTACATATCATTGTCGATCGTCGGCAGACGTCATTGGCAGCGACACTAATCTAGCGTATCTTCATATCATTCGTCTTTGCACCTCGTCTGCTCCTGCATATCATTCTTTTTCTCATTATCAATCCTGCTCCATTGGCTGAGTTCAGCATGGCTGGCAAAACAGGGATCGTTGGGCGTTCTTTTACACAACTGTTATTTCCGCTGTGCACAATGCAGAGACACCCAATAATCCTGTTATCAGTGCCCCGCAGCCTATTAGATGGTGTGAAAAAGTTCCCTGGGCGACCTTCTACACAACCGATTCATCAGCTGTGTACAATGGCAAGTCGCCCAAGAAGAACCGTGTTCACGTTAGCCACGTGAAGCTGCACTGAACAACTTGAAGGAACTGCCAGCATTGACGGCTGTAACGTATCTGTCGTCAGCCATGCGCCGTAGGGGGTAATATCTTTCATCAATAAAGAATTCTTTAGTCAGTCTCGTCCATCTGTGGCAAACTCTAATCCATCGTGAGAATACACATTGGATACTGTTTTCTCGGAAATGCCAGACGAGAGAACAATGCTGTCAGCCTCTATGGGCAGCCGGTGAATTTGATTGTCCCCATATGGTGACATCATCATCCTTTAGTATCAGTCCTGCGCAACAATGAGCATTCTTTCATTGCTCTTCTTATCATGGTGTAACGTTCTCTACAGGGTTCACTGCACTATCCGGGTACGCGGGGGTAACAGAATGAAGCGAGGACAAGCCGAACAGAACAAATCATGCTGGGGCCGGTGACTACTGACTCGCCGGCTAACCCTGCGAGATTTCTATTGGTTGCCAATAACTGATCAGCAGGTTCAGTGGCGCAACCTGAATATCACCACAATTCTGCTCGTTCCCTTCCCTCAGCGGCTCCAATTGAACGCTTTCCTGTCCACCACTCGTTGCAATGGGATGAGCGTTGGTCGTATTGACGATTAACGCACACTATTGTCCCACATTAGTCGTTGTGTATTCAACCGTTGCCCACGATGAGAACTTGAGGCGGCCGGCCAAAGGGTTGAATATGTCGCCAACGCATACCGAATTGAGTAGCGACCACATGTGAAACCTACAGTTAAAAAATTCACAGGTTACACTACATTTGACGTGACAGCATTGGGTTCGCTAATGCGACACATGAAGCAATTATGTCTTGTTGCTCATTGTATGGAATCAGTTGATTGGCCGCGAAAACAATGATTAGCTTACTAAGCAGGCAGTGAGCTTTCGAGCCAACTCGTCACCTTCGACTTAGTCCCATTTGTGCGACGTGAAAGACGTCTTTTTAAAAATATCCCTCACTAAGGAGGCCTACTGTAGGGAAGCTGTGTGGTTGTTTTAACTGGTTAGCATTAGGAGCACATGATATGGGTTCATCAGCTCTCTGATGTTCATAATTTACGTTATACATAACTGAACATCTGACGTTATGGCAAGAAGTGACTGCCCTCAAGTTACCGTAAAACCTGTGTTCACGGGCTTTATAGAAAACCAAGTAACGCTGTTGTATGACTCAGTGGCCACTCGAAAACTGTTCTAATAGTTTGTCGTCGTAGTGCTTCATTGAATATTCAATGAGAAGCTGCGCTTGTGATTCATCTGAATGAAAGGTAAACAGCAACACTGAGCGATATGTCTGGACAACACACCGCCAGTAGCCTTATCTACGTTTCATGAATCACCTCAGACTTAGTTTAATTTTTCTCCTATGATGAGAGCAGCTCATACGACTTTTATCACTGAGGAATGAAGCAGCGTTGCTTACAGTAGGCAACTGAAAACTGGGCGCTATGGGTCACCGCAATTTCAGACTCAAAAAAGACAAAAGCTAAGGAGCTATAGAAGTCCCCTACTGTCTAAGGTTCACCTTACTCTCATTTACGGTTTCATAGAACACTACACAAACTGGAACCTAATCGACGCGCAAGAAACAAGTCGCTATGACGCTCACATCTCAGCGCACTACATACTAGCAGATTTTAAACCTAACCTACAGAGCACCTTACGACCTATGCCAAAAATGCAACCTTCTCTAGGAAGGTAGGCCTAAGTAGAATTCAAAGACACTTACCAATGCTGAAGTCGGTGGAAGATCCATTGACGACCAAAGCGATCAGCCATCGAGCCAACACTCCATCGCACCACGAGCCGCCGCCGCCGATGATTCAAGTGACATGTCCAAACTAGTCGAAGCGCACTGTTTATATAGCCGTTGCCGGCAGTAACTAGCCACTCTCACTTTGCAAAAGTAACCAATAGGAATTAATCTGCCCGTTGGAACGTACGCGGGCGGATATATGTCGAGGAACCAAAATGTTCAATTTACTAAACTCAACATGGATATACGCGTCGTACTGAGCCGTTGTAGCAGCGCTGAGCTTCGGAAGGCCTAAGAAATGCTGCCCAGCAGCGTAGTAGCCGCGGGATTATCCGATTTGGTTGTAGGAATCCAGCTGAACCTGCTATGCATCAGTTGTCTATCCAACATGAATGTACCAGGAGATTCTGCTGCTCTTCGCCTATAGTTATCACATTTGATAACGGCCAATTTTTGGGTGCTGTGTTTTGTTCATTTTTGAGCGGCCCTTGTAGCTTCAGGTTCGGAAACTACAAGGGAAGACTTTTTTGTGAAATGTCTATGCGGCAGGGTAGTGGTGCCGCAGTTGCAGACAGAGTCAGCATATGGAGCTGTTGAAGTGCTTCTGTGATGCCAGAGCGCGCCAATGGCTGTTACTATCAATGGTGATGCGACGACCAAGAATGATCACTGACTGTTCGATGGAATGGTTCCTACCCACGCCATTCGTCGCTCCAATAGGCCCTGTCGAACTGACACGCTACACATAAGCGGTTAAGCCACCTTAAGCCAATGGAAACCAAGAAAAATAAGTGGGCTCTCCGTCGACCCTGGATCACGTGCTGCGGCAATGCTAACGGCCACGGTACCATTGAAATGTGCACTAGAAGTTGCGAAGGCTTATGGAGACTTATGCTTCAATCCAAAGCATTACCAACCTTCGCGGAGTACGGCCACATCCGTTAGAACGTGGCTATGCGGACGAAGAGCGAACGGACGCAATGCCATTGTCCAGTGCGGTTCTTTGGTGATTCCGTTTTGTACACAGTCGGAAGACCGGTTGTGTAGAGGAACATCAAATGGCCTGTACAGCTGGAATCCACCACGTTTGGCGATCGACAAAGATATGCTGTATCGATCGTTCTGCTATTATTGGAGAACGACAGTGACAGCATGATACCATCTCGTGAGTGCTCGTTCTCCACAATGGGAAGTTGCACTCGTGGTGTTCAAAAGAAAATTGACGATATGACTGCGTCAACGATGGTGACTAGATACGTGATCAACGTGTTGGCTCAGTTTCTGAAGCTACACTAGTCACCATCGTAAGCATTTGCTATATAAGATATGAGGATGCGCTACTAAGCAACAGCCGTATATATGATATAGAACGCAGAGGCAGTCAAGCATTCCTCATGAGTCAGCGTCACGTGTCCAATAGTGAAGATATGAGACACGATGACTGGGAGGAAAGCGTTATTTTCCAACCGGCAGCGTAACCGCTCTTCCAGTCGCTGCGTTCCATAGCCGCTGTTGTACTTAATGAAGTGTAGTGAGCTGGAAGAGAGAAATTATGATATGACAGATGAAGACATTTTTTGAGTGGTGCGGGACAAATGAATGTTTGGTAAGTTCGTGCACTTACCCGTATGGCAGACGGAGGCTAAATATAGGTGCGCCTGTTTCGATTGTTTCCAATGCTGAAGAAGAATGGGAACAGAGACGGGAAGATATGCTGCGGGATAAACAGAGAGAAATGAGCAACTGGGAACTGTCCTCCCATTTGATTCATACCTCTGCAGCGGGGCTGTCTGAAGCGCTCACGTTGAAAGCGCATCGTCAGTGAATTGAAAGGCGTTACAGTGAAATCGCTTCAGCGCATCAATGGCAGGATAAGTGCCGCTATGACATATGCACCTTTCTGTTTCTCCTCACAATATGAAGGAGACTTATAAGGAAGAACCGCTAATGGACAAGAACCAACGGGCAATGTGACGTGATTCGTGTTCGCTCATCGACCATGCTTTGCCGGGCCTGTGTATCTGTTAAGTGCGCTGAACAAATGATATGGAAGTTTTTGTGGCTTGACCAGAGCAGAGCGGAAATGACGAAGAGCAGCAGTTCTCCGCTTGGTACCTCTGCATGTCCTACACGTGGACTATAGAGTTTTGTTGCTACCGAAATGTCCCGTTATTACAATCAACAACTGTCATCGCCGGAACTGTCGATTTACGCCATAAGCCGTCTTCAGCGGATAGACAAGGGAACGATATGAGTTAATAATAAAGGCGTCGCTGGAAAGTGCCATAGTTTTGTATGTTTTATACTGTGACGATTGAAAATAAAATTGGTCTCTGAGCGCCACATTGTTCCTCTGCATATCTCTCAAGTAAAGTGCGAAGCGTTTGATAATTTGCATACGCATTCAAAATCTTTCCCGCCAGCGAGTTCTACACGAACGCTATTATCGCAGAACGTCAAAAGTTGAGTAAATTGTCCTTGCAGCTTTTTGGCTACCGTTTCTCAGCAGTAGTACAACGGTTTTTGGGTCTCTTCGTCTATTTGCCGCAAATAATACCGTACTCGGGTAATAGTCAGGTTTGCTCTGCTCATAAACATACAGTAGGACAAACAACATCGATTATGCGGTTATGCGTCCTCCCGTTATACTGTGACTTCGCCGGCCATCCTGTCCTGCCCTTACCTAAGCCTAAACATAAACATAAGGCTTTTATTTTGGCTTAGGCTTAGGTCAGGGCAGAACAGGATAGCCGACACACTTGCCAGTAAAGGCAGAACAGGACTGCCACACGTTTAAACAGAAAGGAAGCATGTTTTTCTCAGACATGACGCGCGGAAAATCAAAGAGCGATATTGTTTATCGTACTGCATGGAGCAAACCTGCTTATCGTCACGATTACTGTATGTTTGCGGGCAAATGGAGGCCCGCCTTTTCTCTGCAATATTCGAATAGGGCGCTTTTACTTGCCGTTTGGTGCAGATTATTGGCTGCGTCCAATCAAGGTGCGAATTTCTGACCTGTGAAGCCCGGACAATAAGCAACCCAGGTAGCATAACGTTGCGCACACTTATCGTACCTACAGTTACTGTATGTGCAGGTTCACGCAAAGTGAGGGCTGTTCGTCTGTGCGCGATTATGTTGCTTGATCGAATAATCGAAGTGCCATGCTGTTTTCGATCGGTACGTTGAAAAAATTGACGTTTTTATACGTTAATTCTATTAGGTTCTTTTGAGGTTGTTGGTTATTTTGGTAAAGTGTGCGCGCCTTATTTGCAATCTCAATAATGGGTGACGGGTCCGTATGGTTCTTTTAGGTTAGAGTGCTCGTAAGATACTTTGAAATATGCTTTTCTGTATACTGTTGATTCTTTCATTTCCGATTTCTGGGAATCTCGCTGATGCTGTTGCTGAAATAGTCTTTTATCAAATAGTAGTCCATTCAAGCAGTAGCAATGGTAATATACGTTTGAAAAGCCAGCTGGTTTTTGTAATGCTGTTGTTTAGAAACCTTTGAGTTGTCTGCAGAGTGATCAAGTATGCCTTTTTGCGGGATATTGCCTCTTAGCTGCTCCACTATCATAGTGCAAGTTTGCCGGCTAGGTTGTTCTGTCCATACTTAAGCCTAAGCGTGAGCATAAGTCTTATATTTTGGCTTACGATTAAGCTTAGGTATGGACAAGCTGGCCAGCATGCTTGCGAGAAAGGGGCCTGCGTTTTTCCGGCAATGGGGCGGCTCAGAGGTCATATCCATTTCGTGGATTCATGGGATTGGTTGAGTTTGGACTTTGCAAGGTAAATGTGCAGCTTAAATGGCCATTTGCATTAATGGTAATCGTAGGGGCAGCGACTGATTCCGATTTAATGTCCCAATGAAGGACCTTAGTAAAAAGGTGTGCTGTCGCCTGGTTTTCATAGAAGAGCATTAATTCCTCGAGAAATCGATTGTTTCTAGAAGTGTATGCGCATATAGCAGTCCGTGCTCTAGTCTATTTCACATTTTTACTATAGTTGTCAGTGTTTACAGTTACGTCCTTTTGGACCTTCTGATGCGCAAGGCGTGTTACCGTTGGTCTTAGTAATTTTATTTTCGAAGCATACGTGAATATTGCTGCTTTGCAAACGTGCTGTTTCGTACAGAAGAATGGGGGATTAGGAATTTAGAAATTTAGTTACCGTATTCTGGTTTGCAGGTTACTTGATAGAATCGTTTTGAAATCAACGTACACAAGTTCATTCGAACACTGCTGGGCTTTGGGTCTCTACAAATATTAGATTGTTTTAATTGCGACATATTGAGCTGTCATTCCTTTAGCGAAGGTTTATATCGTTTTCATTTTCCGATTGTCCGTGAAAGTACTACTGTGCCCGCTTTGAACAAATTCGAAATATTGTTTCGTCTCTGCTTTCTTCTCTGACTAAATTGCTCGCGTGAAATCCGGATAATTCGCTGCGCGCAAACGCAGCAGTAATGTGGTCTCTACCTTTTCCTGATGGAAAAATAGGTGGCATTGACCATTCAAATGGTCGCGTTAGTGAAAGGGAACGTGCACTACGCATCTCAAGGGTTTAATGAAAATGCGTAACTTTATAGCTGAGAATAGTCTCCGAAAACTTGGAGGGATGATAGTGATGAAGAAATAAGTAAAAATTGTCAACGACTTCTTGTCTGCCTGTTCCTTAACGGTCTTGGCGCCTTTCTGAAGCACGAAGGAGACTTGCGACGAGTTGTGGCTATCAGCGCAATGGCAGTTATCTTTCTGATGTCTAAACAACAAAATTTTTAAATTATGCCTAATGGCGGACTGATGTTATGCAAAGTGTTGTCTTAGTTTATTAACTCGAAGTTGAGCACTTGTGCACGTTTCCGCTTATAGTTCGAATGCCAATGCGTCACGCTGTTCTGCAGAGGCTACTTTTGGCTCTGTTCCCGTAACGTGCCATTAATTAGAATAATTGTTCACCTGACCCTGTGGGGGAGTCTCTAAAAGATGGTGTCAAAAGATAGCATGGTGACATGGCATCGGCTCTTTCAAAATTAGCATAAGAATACTCAGTATTCGCAAATGAGTTTCCCAATTTATTCGAGGTCTTGCTTAAATCGAATTGGATAAGTTTGCATACTTTCTCTACGTCCCGATTTGGCATGTTTTTTCTTTTAATGATAAAATGGTCGAGTGTGTGTCAGCTTTAGGCGATCTAAATGCTGTAGCTAATATGCTGTCTACTTGAGCTGTCATTTTAAGTTGTCATTCATTTAAGCATTCTCATGCCTAGTTTTCTAGCGACTAGTTTCCATATAAGGAAATTTTATTTCAATGAAACTATTAGCATTTTTAGGTTTGAATCATTTGCTCATTGCTTCCTGAATTTTGAGCATCTATGAAAGGCGGCAAGATTGACGGTTCGAGAATCAAGCGCAGAATCCCACAAGGAAAGCAGGTAAGGTAAACCCTATTAGTATTGTTAATGAAAAGTATTTTCATTCAGTTAAACGAAACTGCCTTATTGCTTTATTGGTAGTGAGTGTGCTACACAGTATGGAGCTTTAGGATTAACACTGCTGTCATTGATTTACTGCTTTATGGTAATATGACAACTGTCTTTCCGAAGGCTCCATATTTGTCTAGCGCTCTTTCAGCCTATTTCATAGGATAACGTAAAACTTGGTTGCCCGTTTCACGAGGTACAATTTTTAATAATAATAATAA
>KN538392.1:960632-974071 GCA_000797535.1 Trichuris suis | reverse complement strand
ATAATAATAATAATAATAATAATAATAATAATAATAATAATAATAAACTATATCCACAACCTTCATTATTACCTTATGGGAATGCTGTCAATTACTCTAACGGTTCCGTGCGCGTAAATAATGCAGGAAATTAAATTCCAGAGGCCGTCAGAAAAATGCTGGCTTTTCAAAGTATACAAACATGGGAAGTTGGTCACAAGTCTTTTTGATACGGTCCTATTTGTTGAACAGCTTTAGTGACATCTTGTTCGTCTTGCGTCCCGGAAGTGCCATATTTGTATTGCATAGCACTTGTGCTTCGAAACGGCCGATTGAAATTGATTTTAAAGACCGTTCGGCACATCATTGACCATTGTCAATTTATTGCGTCACACTGTGCGACATAGATTCGCTTCGTGTATCTATTGCTTTCTGATTAACTGCTCACAGAGGAGCCCATAGGAGCGAAGGCATTTATAGTTGTTAGTCGGTATGGCGGCGGCACGTTACAATCTGAGTTGACTGCAATTCTACTCATTTAGATCGTTAGTAAAAGGAACGCAAACTTCAACCTCTTTCTAAAAACGTACGCTTCAATCATGAACGAAAACATATCTGTTTACTACAGCTGAGGTGAACAGAACGGGCAGCTCAATAATGGTTGGTGCCTTTACGGTACAATTGAGTACTCTTCATTTATGCCTAATCAATGACGTGGGTCTATAAAATTGTCCGATTTACAAGCTGATTTCAGTGGCACACGAAAATTGCAATCTTTCCGGTAGCTGCAAGAGTACGCTGTACGCTTTTTCAATTAGTTTGCCAACAAGTTCACTTCCCATTGGGTGTATTGGTGGCTCAAAGCACAGTCGTAGAGCCAAAAGGCCGACAGTACTAAATGCTACGACGTTACGGTCCGAAAAACGTATATTGACCATTGCTGGTCACTAATGGCAACCGGATGTTCAGGTCACACTGTGAGCTGCTGTGCTATTACAAAAATTAATTGGGGGCAGCGTCAGTCGACTTTCCGGCGAAGAATTCTAATTTCAAAATTAACAGCACACCGTTGACGTGGGAATCTTGAAAAGTGGATTGAACTTCAGCGTCAGCCATTTTGCTTGCTGATGCACCTTTCAACTTTTCAATATTTATGCACATCAAGTCGTCGACGCCCATTGTCCGAATCACTTTGCTAATTTAGAAGGGAATGGACGTAACCGCGAGCTAACGTCGAATATATGCATATTTTAATTTTCATATGATCTCCAAACGACTTGCGAATGCGCTGGCTTCGCATTGCGGCCTTTCTCGTCATTGTCGTTTGGGGCCACGTGTTGCTCAAGTGCTCATCTCCGCCTGATGTGGAAATTGAATATTTCAAAGTCGCGTAGAAGCGCGCGACTTGGCTAACAATTTTTTTAATGCAAACACTGATCGCAGGACACTGTCAATTCGAAGTGGATACAAAACGCCTTAATGGGAGGTACAAGAAAACATTCAGTTGTACGAGAAGGAAGAGGGGCATTCAGGTGGGCGACAAGGTTAAGAAGCGAATATGTTTCCATGGGGCCATTGGCCAAAAGCGCTAGCCAAACATGGGCGGTTGGTAATCCGGAAATCGCTTGCCAAACATCAATGGCCTATAGTCGCGGTCTTCACGGTCGAATTGATCATCTTCGCGCTTCACCTGGGCGTTATAGTACGGCAACAGAATCTCGCGCTTTAAAAACTGTCGGGGCAGAGGAGGAAGATTCTTATAGAGTGGCATAAATCCATTGCGATTCAGCTTCAGCGATTGTTGCTGGTTAACCGCCGACCGCGCTTGTACCGTCAGCAGCATCAAGAAGCAGATAAAACTTGCCGAGATCATCATTTTTGCAGTGATCATTCCGCAATGTCCTGCAAAAGCAAAAAGCTTCCCTTATAAGGCAGAAACACTGATTATTAAAAAAAATCACGACAGCAGCAGCAAGTACAGTTCTCCCGTTTTATTAAGATTTCATAATTTTCCACTAAACGCAACGCGAAGCTACGCAATTAATAGTTCCTCCGATTAAGCCTTAGGTATGGTCATATTGTATTCTCCGCCTCAAAGCCTATTCGTCGTCCTACGATAGCTGAAAATGCATAACATTTGATCAATGAAGTTTTTTTTTCAAAGACGAAATGTTCATGCGACCATGTTTTGCTGCAGTGATTTGCTCAAGCGAGCAAATATGCTAATTAGCTAGTTGGGATAGAGGATTAAAGGCGTCTATGTTGAGCATTAATCTGGCGGATGATGCTTTCATTGCGCCTAACCAAAAAAAACAAGCGGCTTTAATGAAAATGGAACATTTTACGGTCGGATAAGCCGACCGGATGAGAAGTTTAAAAAATCAGAGCAAATGCTTACTGCAGCGGAGCTAAAGGGTTGTCAAGGGTAAGGAGGGCGCCTCTTGTGTTGTCGTCGAACGTTGATCCTCTTTGGTAAGCCGACTGACGCAAACCGATTGCCTAATCGCCGTGTCGAATCAACTGTTCAGCTCCAGTGGCCTTTCTGCTAACTGAATTCCGTTTGAGGACAATTTAAAGCTTTGCCTGAAGCTTCGAACGAAGCAACTAGTGTTTATTGGCCCCTTGTGGATTCAACTACTTACGGCGTGGTCGTAAAGTAGACAATTGCGAAAACAGTTCTCAACATTCAATTGCCGGTTGGCCCCTTAAGGAATCAAGAAACAGACTGCTCCCACCCGACTTATCACAACGACTGTTGATGCTTTCGGAAAAAGCAACGCCTACACTGTTCTTCCCTAACGGAATGGATAATGGAAAAATGTATTTCCTTAAATGGCTGAACTCTTAGGCTGAGTTGACGCATATCAGCGCGGGAAACGAAATCGTTTAAAAATCTCTTCGCGGGTCCCGGTTGGCAATTCAACGCATCCACAGAGAAGGTGGTGTGACTGTGGTAGCGGAAAGGTTAATTTATGCAAGCCTTATAGGACTATGCGCAAGTCTTCTTTCTAAAAGTGGCAATTCGCCGTTGCCTGTCGCGGACGGGCTTATGTGAAGTTCCACTTTCCTTGACAGTTAACTATGGCGCGAGAAGGGATCGTTTGGGGTAACATTGGCGCCAAAAGAGGTTTCTCACCTAACAGCCAGATTTTTCTTAGCCGAAAGCGCGGGAAAAAAGTTGAATGCGAAGCAGGTAGCCAAAAGAACACCGCGTCCATTCGTTTTCAAATGCAGAAAATAATTTTTAACCGTTTGGCTGTCCAAACAAACACGTAACGTTTTTTTATAATTTAAAAGGCCGAGCGGGGAAGACTGCACGCCGTAAATTCCTCTAAGTCATCTTAATGCGTGGCGTAGTTGGCGAATGGGCTTAACGAGCGGAGACGAAGAATAAAAGAAGATATACGCACGTGCAAGTGTTACTTGGAGCGGAATTCTTCAGTCGTAGAAGGAAGTATGTGACCGTATGCGTGGGTGGGAGGGGTGGGGAGCAACAATTAATGTATGCTAGCGAAGAGGAGCAAAATTTAAACAATTCTCGCGACTGAAAAGTTAAAAAACCAGCTTGCACAGCCTCCTCCTATGGGAGCGTCGTATGTGTATAGACGGCGGGCGGTTCCGTCGGGAGCAAAGTGGTGATTGACCTTTTCTTCTTCGCGAGAAGTATGACGCTTTGCCAACAGTTGAGGCGGTGCCCCTACTCGCCTTCTCTATCAGAACTTTTCAACTTTGACGTACTCGCGCAACCCTGCAGAGACCTCCGTTCAAATAAATACGGCCCTGTTCAGCAATGTGGGAAGTTCTAAGTGAAAAATATTATAGACATCGAAAGCTAAAGTTCTTCATTACCCTCCTATTATGCAACTACAGAAGCAATTTGGCTTAGACGCGATTGTTTGTTTCGGTGTTGGCTAATTGAAAATGGCTCTTTTCCCACTGTGGGCCCTTTTTACTCCCCCAACGTCTTGGCGTTTTCGGCAGGCCGTATATACAACACTATGCTCACGTGATGAACGCTTGAAGAATGGCACGTTTGGGTAAGCAACCGCTTGAACGTTCATTCAAGCGCTGCCAATCAAAGGGAAAATCTTTAGCCTTAATGAACAACGCCGTCCTGCGCACACTACCCTAATTAATTCCCATCACTAACTTCCAAGTTTGGCTGAATTGTTTTTCCGCCTCGCCGAATGGCCAACTGTACTTTTGGCACGCGAGCAGCAAAACAACCAAAAAAGGATGCGCGCAATATAGCATTGCCGAGAAAGTTGAAGCGTCACTTTTCAACTGTGAAAAGCGAACGTGGCAACACGACATGATGGTTTCGACAAATTCAAGCCTCAACGAGCCGTCCGAAAGTGGTTGCGTCGATGCGCGGTAGTGCAATGGCACTTTTTTCTATGTCCTTTTAGGTGGAACACTTTTTGCCAATTTCCATTTTGAGAAACAGCCTTGTCGTTGATTACAAAAATGGCCATTCAATTTCCCTTGACCCGCTGCAGCTGTTGTTGTCGATGACGTATAACTTTTGCGATTAGTTCCGAAAAGATCGTACAGCATCTTGCATTCCACTTTTCCTGTCCATAGTAGGCTAAAGTTAATTAAGCTTGGCCGACAAAGGTACTTGCGCAAGCGGTGCTGCATTTTTGTATAGACACGGTCGATGACCATACCGTATTTGGAGTGTCGAAGAAGGAATGTTTGTTATTTGGAAACAGACATTATTAACTCAAAGCCCCTAAATGAAAGATGAAGATAGTATCCCTTAGCATCATGCGACAATGCCCAAAATGAGTAAACCTATTAATACCAAACATGGACGCAAAGAGTGCGCTCTCAAGTTGCTTATGCCAAGTGCAAATCAAACTCAGCGTGGATTGCTTTTGGCAGATTGATTTACATATGCAGATTAATGGCGTCCATGATGCATTTGACGGATGTATTTATCGCCACCCGACGGACGGAGTCGTCCGAGGTCACGTGATTAATGGCTGGGTGAACCATAGCTTAATTGAAATATGAATGAGTCAGTTGTCGTTTGAAGACTTCTCAGTACGCGGTTACCAACGATGCTGTTCGCATTAAGGCGTGGAAGTACGAATGCCGTATCGCAGAGCGTAACCTAACGAAAATATCACCACGAATAAGCTGGAAACATTACGCTTACAAAGTATACCATATTGTAGCGTAGCAATTTTGGATCTCCTTGCTGTGCTCGTGCCGCCCTCTGCCCTCCTCAGTCTTAATTTGGAAAGTTAGTGAGACGCGTACTCGGCGACCCCTAATTGGACTAATGAAAAGGAACACAACGTACTGTGTGCAGCTTGTAGAAACGGAGATGTTTCTTCACGATTGCGGCATAGCCTTGAGACGCTGCACAGGAAAACAAACGGGAACACTACGTGGAGGCCAGTAAAAGGCAGAATGTTTAAGTGGAAAACCTTGAAAGAACGTTAGTCGCGTCGTTTGGCTATATATGGTCAAAGTAGGTCTTCCATCCAACATGTTTACGCTGAGACAAATCTCCCCCAGTAGGCCAATCAAATGGCTTATTGTATTAATGTAATAATTATGAAACTTTCAAGCTTCGATTTGACGCACCTCCTTAGAAATGGTCAATCACTGCTTTTACCTAAATTGGTCAACTTCTCCCAACTGCAGCCGGTGATAACGTACGAGACGCTGATACTGATCTTAGCATTTCCAATTTATGGATTATCAAAGCTAGTCAGAGTTAACCATTAATAATTGGATTATTGAAAGTGAATGGCTATCATATCCCCATCTATGGAGAAGCAATACGGGCATGCTACGTGCTTGAATGACCTTTTGTTAATAATTTTTCGTCTGCTTGCGACCGGATGCGTCGACATGGCGAGCTCATATCGAGCCGGATTAGATAAACAGTTGGCAGGGTGATTTAACATCTTATCTCTTAGGCTAAGCCTTCCTAATGCAGTCAGTTCGTGGCAGATCCGCGCATCCCGTAAAACGACATTCGCTTATCCATACCCAATGGTATTATGTTGCAATTGTTACAACATCAATGGAGCTTCAAAGCTTGAGACTACGCAAGCTCAATCGCTTTTCAGGATCAAGTATTGGGCCCACGGTCTAAAAGCAAGCAAGCAGCAACCATGCAAGCCGAGAAAATTGAAAACTTTTTCAATAGTTCCGTAAGATTCCATCTTGGGCAAATTGGCATGACAAAAATGGAAGATCACCAAGTTTGGGCGCCTAGTTTGAAGGCTGATTCTTCTTTACGCATTAGACCCACCAGCCCGCCCAGCGTAAGGCAGAGTGGCTATCAAAAGTGTTGCGTTGCGAAGTAGGCTGTTAAAATGCAAATGAACATTCAAAATTTGGAATTGCTGTCATAAATGATCCATTAGGAGTGTCAGATGAATAAGAGCTGGTACGCTTTGGACCAGGGGCAAAATTGTCAACTTAATCCTTCGTTACGTCATTGGGACATTGCAAAAGGGCTAAGGCAACAATTTTATTTAACCTTATTCAAATTAACGCTTTTTTAAATGTCTACAAGCGAAGGATGTAGCAGAGATGATATGCTAATGATTTTGCCATGCGGTAACTTGGAAAGAACCAACAAGCAACTGTATGTAATTGAAAAATGTTTTCCGGGAAGGCAGAGACGTTGCTTAGCTTGCTTTACAGCAATCTCCGCTGCCAAGAGCGCCAAGGGATCAATGAACAGACATCACATCAGCTTCTTTGACCATTTGTGCTTATGTTTTATAAAGCTGCAAACGATCTCAATTTGGAATCTCATCCCTTCTTTGTAAGCGTGGAATAACGCGGTTTACCACATTTGGCTTAGTGCACTATTCGCCTTTGAAGGAAAGTCAGGCTGGCTTTCATAAACTGCCCTTCTGCCCATTGTCACATAAGGAAATGGCACTTCAAAGAGTTGGCGTACAGATTTGGACAAATACCAGAGAAATGGAGTCTATATTTGCCAGTTGCAATAATTAATAATTATGATGCATTGTATAATCAACTGCCTGACGGGCTCAGCGAAGCGATGTAGTGACAAATAAGGTGTACGATGTTTGCCGTTGTCAAAGCAACACGCTTGTACATTCTGGCAACTGTTGTTCTGCGTAGGCGTTCCTTCTACTTGTCCATTTATGATGGAGGGGAATACACAGCTCATTTCCATCAACGCAGCGCTGACGTTCCTGACCATTGCCCACTTGTAAACAAACGCCAGGAGGAAATATGCTAATTTTTGCTTCAGGAAAAAAGTGGTAGCGTAGATTTTAGCGTTTGGACGGGATGTAAATTTCTTGCAATTCTCAGAGGTAAAGTTTGCGGATTAATTGCGAAGTGTTCGATCAAGTTGACAACTTCACGAACAGCAGCAGCAGCCGGAGTCGGTGCGCTTGTAGAGAGTTCGTTTTGGGAAATTTTCAAAAATAGCCAAAACACTGTCCCCGATGAAATAGCGATAGTCAATAGTTGGCTGTTCCCGGCGAGAATGCGCGTATTACACCGGGGAGAGTGCCTTCTTGCATTGGCTAAGCGAGTGGAGCCAAAGGAAACTTTGCATTTGTGAAAATTGATTCCGAGTTGCCAACAGAAATCCGCCAGGACAAATGTTTACCGGCAAAAACAAATTTCCACCAACGATGGGGGGCAATTTCCATCGGAATGCCGCAGAAGCGGACTTTTAAGGACAATCGACGCGCATTCTTGGAAATGGCAGACTTTTTCTTGGTCCGCTCGCGGCTGCTCAACTATGATAAGTTATTTAAATATTTTTTCAAAATTCGCGGGGCACCAATAAACTTAAGCAAGACGCAGAGCGTCGCGCAAATTCCTTTGTTCTCTCATCAATTGCTTGTCATTAGTTGAAAGACGCCATACCGCCGCCGCCATCAGCTTATTATGCTTTACAAGCAATAGTTGATAACGCGTTATCTTCTACACTTAAGACTGTTTAAAATTTTTCATACCTTATCAGTGGAGCAATCTTAAAAAGCCCAAAGCAAGTCAGCTTGCCGAAAGAGTGTCACGTCATAAATGGGAGCACAGAGAGAGAGGGAGTTTGAGAGAACTGTTTTTTTAACTTACCGGTTTTAAAGTCGATCTGCCTTAAAGGCGGGAAAAAGCTACTCCGTCGCTGCTGCACAAAGCGTAAAGCGTAATTGGCAAGTATGAAAACTATGCCAGAGACTATCAGCTATCATCTACGAACTTGAAAAGATGAGACACCCTATTGGACCATTAATGTGTTCATGCGCGTGAAGCATTTAACAGAAATAAGCTTGTTTGAATTATGACACTCGTTGGCGATAGCGCGACATTGCAGGTAACGGTGGTAATAAAAAAATTTTCATTGCGTTCCAGAGAGCGAGAATAAAAAAATAGGATCACAGTGCAAAAAGTTTGCCTTTCGCGTTGGGAAATATAATAGGCTGCTTTTACCCTATCCGTGACAGCCGGCTGACGCTTCTTTTCCATTATGGCAAGCGACATGTACATACTTAGCAAAAGAATTGATGGAGACCAACCTTTTCAGCTGTAACTGTCAAATGCCATAGAACCTCGATTACCCAATTATTCTTGTACAAGGATGGGTCGGATGATCGAGTTTTTTGTTATTCGTCTTTTTGTAGGGTATATAATTTTATTGTTACGGAAGTGTCCCGTTATAACGGTTAACAACTTTGGTAATCGGAGCTTTCGGGTGAGAAGGTGATTGCCCCCTTCTCTATGCGCTGAAGACGGACCCGCAAGTTCCCTTGTCCCGTACGAAAAAGCTATATTCGTCTTTTTGTCTTAATGTTTAAGTACTGTATGCTTTATTCCTTCAACTCAACCTCAGCTGTACCTGAGCGCTCGAGCGTCACATTTGAATTTTTAAAAAAATAATAAAAGTCAATTTTTAAAAATCTCAAAGGCGCTCCCGCTTTTCTTAGCATGCCTAAATCGGTAGACGGTTTTTTTAAAGTTGGCAAATAAGATGACGCTGGATTGGAGTTTCCTTTTTTGAACTTAATGCGCTGCTGCGTAGTTGAATGTTTGGAAAAATTGGTTTCTCTCAAAAATAACAAAGGACAAAGGAAAGTGAGTACTCAACGATGGCAGTGAGTTCGCCTGATGGCTTAGACGTATACAATTTCATTGGCGAAGTAATGAGCTTGCAAATTAAGAATATTTCCAGTTTGTCAAAGGCATATGTGGCATCAGGCTTCAATTCAGTATGGATAGGCGTATTCCTTTTTTGTAATTGATTAGATGTGAACACTAAAGCAACAGAGTTTATTAATATAGAACACACTCCCAGTGACAACATGATTTTGCGAAGCGTCATTATAAGTAACGTTGGCACCCTAAAATACTGCTGTCAAAGAATAAACTTGAACCAGCAGTATACGTGTTGGAATTTGTCGTACGAGTACGCGCGGGTAACTTCTCAGAGGTAGAAGCAGTGTTGATCAATTATGCAAACAACGAAAAGATGTTTACAATTAACTATGACGTAAGCAGCGGAAATTGGCCGCGAGGGATTTTGGAGATAACCAATTTTGCTTGGGAGAACTCATCAAGCATCGAACGTTATGTAAGTTAGTATTCAAAGCGGCATGTATTTCCGTAAACAATTGTCTTTTCAAGGAATAATACTATTGGAAGCGAACAGCATTTCGCAGCCAGCAATGGCCTTCTTTGAACGCTTGAACGTTAGGATGATAATTGAAAGGGCAGAAATGGGGTGCTCACTTTGGCAAGTATTTTAATTAAAAGCAACCAATGCCCATTTATGGTTTTGTCGGCTCATCAACATAATTGGATGGTGAAATAAAGCATGTACGCTTCTTCTTATTATTATGATGTGTTCAACGCGGCGAGATCAATAAGTATGGGACACACTGTTGATTTGTGTGCTATCAAAGCAGTTTCGCAATAGGTGGCGAAAAATTAAGATGTGCACACGCGATTGACAATGCAGTTCACTTTCCAACGAATTCGTCATGTTTGACAAACGACAGCATTGCCATCGCATCAGCAGTTAATGTGATGCATTGCTATTGGACAAATTAGATTTACGGCTGTGGAAATCGTCCCACAAAAATGGACATATATTTCCAGTCGGCAAAAAAGGAATAAATCATACGCCATTTAAAAGTTGACAACTTAATACTGCCACAAACATTGACAAGCGCCTCATTAATGGCTTCCGGCACGCACGAAGCTACCTTTGACCGCGTGTTGTTTCACCCATCGTATTGCTGCCTCCTAAATGCAGCTTTTTACAGAATTGGCTAAA
The DNA here is from genome assembly GCA_000797535.1 of Trichuris suis. NCBI lineage: Eukaryota > Metazoa > Nematoda > Enoplea > Trichinellida > Trichuridae > Trichuris > Trichuris suis. The sequence continues at coordinate 963,804 of KN538392.1, read as the reverse complement.
CCTTCAGGCTTAACGTAGGCAGACATGCTTAAGCTTACATATATAAGTAAAGTCCTAAACGTAGCTGAGCATTGGCAGCACTTCTTCCAAATATGGTATTAGCATTGTCGCGTAGGTTTTCTACCGTTATGAGCGCCTCATTTCATTTTAGTATCTCTTCTATTTGTTGGTACAGCGGAATCCCGTTTGTAAGCTAAGAGAACCACCGTATCCTGCGTTGCAAAAGCACTTTGTACTTGTGTGCTCCGGTAGATTGCAGTTCCGTACGTAAGCTCCCTTTTCAAGCAGGATGATGAGTCATGAGAAAAAAATTTTAAAAATTTAAGCCAAGCGACTTAGGGCACGTAAAGACTAAGTAACTTTTCATATTTTCTTGGGAAGGTTAATTCCTGATTGAAGCTCATTCGAAGGGTCAATTGAGGGTGCGTAAGTGAATGCTGCTTAATAGTACGCAATAAGCTAAAGCCCAAATAAGGAGAAAACCAGTGACTTACTAACTTGCTAATGCAAGGCAAAGTTGTCTTAGATTTTGAGTAGAACTGTTCGTCGAGTGGCTTTTGACAACTGCACTTATTCGAAGCTAATGGTTGATCGGAAGTCTCCGCCTATTGGAAATTGTCAAGACGGGGTAGTAGCTCGACTGTGAACAAAAGCTTAAAAGGTCACCGTCCATCAAGCAACCAAATATGGTGGCGGAAATTTCATTTTCTACGTCCAAATTCTCTACGCCTTTTCTTCATTCACACCCTACGCGTAGCGGTATGCCGGTGGGCTTTTCGCCGTGCACATTCTTGAATTATGAATAACGAACTATTGAGTGACCGAAGCTCACACGTGATTGATGTCATTCAGAGCTTTTATTGAATCGCCGAATTTTTACGCTATACAATATTGGGATTAGGCTGGTGCACCTCTGTATTATTTATTCGTCCCCTATTTTACGAGCGCAGTTTTATATGTCACATTCAGTGTATCCAAGCGTACAATGACTTATGGCAATGGGCTGCGTAAGTGCGCTATGTTCACTACGCGTATGTAAATGCTTGAAGTGAATACGATCGTAAATTTTATGCGCACCGTTTCAGACAATAATGGCAAAATGCAGTGCAAACCCTCCCTTGCCCGTAAGGAGAGCAGACTCTTCAAAGCACCTTTGAGCAAATCCAGCATTTACAAGCTCGGAGCGGTCTGTAGGAGATTTTCAAGTAGTCCAAATTTGCTATAATCGTATTTACCTCATTTTCATATGAATCGACCAATTTGGACAGTTTCACCGCTGACGTAAGCGTCATTTTTGGCGTGGCGCCTTCGCTATAAATGGTCAACAATTGAAGTAGCAAAATGTGAGCTACCACAAAATGGCGCTTATTGATCTTAGCTATTATTTGATCATCAGTTTCTGTAATCTTTCTTATCCAAGTGAACTATGAGTAATTATGAATGGATGCACTGCTCACTGCTTTGCAGTCGAAAATGTGGAAGAACAACTTTTCTTGACCATAATGGAAAAGGCGAACCATTGACAACTCTTCCTTGTTTGGTAGCGTGTGGTCGATTTGCAGCTTTGCTCGCGTAGCTTCGTGCTTGATTACGTGTTATTGTGTCCAAGGAAAAATGGAAATTCAATGAAAATCAGTTTTGCAATGTAATAGTATGAGAAGAATAACAAAAGGTGACACCGTTCTTTGCCAGAGTAAAACTGCATGGCAAAACTCGTAACGAAGCAGTGCATGAGCGTACGGATGAGCTAAACGATACCCTCTCCCTTTAGCGCTCCCGCGTAGGAAGCATTTTGTTCTCTAATTACGGATAGTATCTTATTGGAAGTTAGAATTGTAGATATTAGCATATATCTGACTTGTCATAAGATGCCTGCGACTATCAATGCGTCCATACAATTTCACTGTGTATATTATATTAGCCTGTCTTGTATAAATCTTTATTATTTCAAAGTTTTTGGATCCTTCCTAATCAGTTTAAAGCGTGTATGTGCTTCATGGTCAGTTTAAAGTAAACCGTACCCACTACTATGTAGAGTAGGAAATCTCTTGCTTTAAAAATTGTCAAGTTTTTCTATTTTTCTCTTTTATCCGCGTCCGCGTTTTCGTTATGTGGTTTTCCAGCAGTTTGTCTTGCTTGTAAGAGTCTGTCCAACTGTTAGTGAAATTCATTCCTCCGTCACGGTCGTAAACATCGTTACGTTTGATGTCGAATGCTTCTTTTACCTTTCTGAGGAAAAACTGTCTTTCAAGGAACGCGTCAACTTTCTGTCTTATGGAGAGAAAGGCAGTTTGTTCTCAGAGAGACAAAAGATGCATTCGACATTAAACATAACGACCATTACTACTGCAACGAAGGAATGAATTCCAGTAACAGTGGGACAGTTCTGATAAAGATGAGCAGTAAATTTCGAATGATTATCTGCAAATCATTTTGAACATTAATTTTGAAAAACACATTCTTGCAATGGCCTGTTGAACTTTCATAATTCATTCGCGGATATACGTTTAAGTATTGGAGCCTTAGGGAGCCGCATGGTCTCGTCGTCAGCGTTTAATGCAAAAGAAAAAACCAAATATAAGTAAAACCAATACCGCATAATAATTGGTTACATTTGAAATACTTCATTTTGAGTAGGTGAATTCTAGTTCAACTTTTAAATCTTGAATATTACGGGAAATACGTGAATCTTTCATAAACACTGCGCCTGTTAATATAAACAGTGGCAAATAGTGTGCGCTAGAGAAGAACATCTCTGAGCGAACACTTTTAGCAAACAGTGGAACTACCATACCAAAACTTAAGCACAACAACAAGTCTTCCCTAAGGCGTACAACGCTGAACAAAACGTGGATACAATATTGTATCCCTAATGTGATAGCGTCCGGTAACCCACGTCACGAAGCGTTCGAGCCCTAAACCGTATCCACCGTGTGGACAAGAGCCGTACCTGCGCTATAAAAGGAAAAAGCGCACAATAAGGCGATGTGGTGAAAACATGCTGCACACCTGATCAGTAAACCAATAGTAAGGATCAGGATCAATGCCATGACGTTTAAATGCGTCCATCAATTCTTGCTCTTTCCAAATCCTCATACTGCCACCAACAACTTCGCCAACGTTTGGCATAAGCAAATCAACCTAAACACAATATGCATAATAACAATTTTAA
>KN538392.1:945090-960532 GCA_000797535.1 Trichuris suis | reverse complement strand
TATATATATATATATACTTAAGTGTAAAGGTAAAAGAAAGCAGCTCACTTCCTTTCCCTCTGGAACACTTGCCAACGTTCCAATAACGAACAAAGACGACTCCTGATTGAGCATGATTGCGTCATAAGTTTGGCACTGAAACGTTGTTCAATGGATCAGAGTGAAAATGATAGGTGCAGCGGAAAAGAAAACAGATTTACGAGCTTGCCGCTAATGATGCACTGAAGGTAGCCGGTGCCGTCTCGCAATACGACGAACATGAGCTGTTTGCCTTGACGGCGCATTCTATGGACCCATCCGAACACCTTGACACGCTTTCCAATCATTTTAGCTACGTCGCGAATTTTCACTACAACAGGACTTGGAAGGTTCGGATCCTCTTCGACCACTATGCTTTTTGCCGCTTCAAGATTTTGGTCTCGTCGAATAGCATCTTCGAGCTGTTCAAACGAGTCTAGTGACCTATATGGCTTCTAAGGGTTAATGGGAACCTCTTTGGAACTTCGTTCCTTAGATTTGCGCAACTCCTGCAGCCATAATCGATGGTACTTTTTAAGTTGCGATTGCGAAACGGGTTTCCATCCCTGAAGAGAGCAAAAAAAGAAATTACGAGCAACAATGCTGCTGGCGGTTGGTGTTTGCCCACTTCGTTCTCGCCGGCGACGTCGGACAAAAATGTCGGAAATGGTTCCACGCCGACGAACTTCATTGCCTTTTAAGGTAAAAGAAAAAGAATTGACAGCAAATAGATTTCACAAAAGTGTTCCGCCGTAGCGAATATACATGAAGAAGAGTCTTGAATGGCTTCTTTGACGTCCCGTCGCCGGTGTCGTCACTGCCCGTACTTTCGGAAATGTAGATTTCATTACTGGCTGCTAAAGTTTAAAAAAAAATATTTCATTCGCGCGAAGAACAATGATCTATGAATGCTTTGGCCTTACGGACAACCATAGCTATTGGAGCACCGACGATCGTCGATCTGCTGCTAGCCACTACTGCAGTGAATAAACAACAGACAAAACACCTTAAATGGAATCGTCAGAGCGTGTTGTCAACGTCACGTCTAACCCCGCAATAATTAGCCATTCAGGTTGAACTTAACTTCATGACGTAAAAGAAGAGCCAAATAGAAAGCGCCTATCGAAAATGCTCACTGTCAGTCGCGATTGCTTGACATAGGATGGCGAGTAGGCGCTGTTGGCTGGGCAAATATTTTACTACTGATCGAATAACGACATAGCAATGGAACAGTTCTGCTGAAATGCATCAGCACCTAACCATCTATGGGAAATCGTGCTGAGAACGATGGTAAGTCTTTCTCCTTCCGGTTCGTTTGCTCAATCAAACAGTATAGTGTATAGGCTAACTTTGCGCTATCTTTTGTTCTATTGATAATAGGCTGAGGCTTAGGGTCCAAAGTGTTACTAAGCTTCGCTTTCTTAACATGTCGCCAAAGGAGCAATCAAAATTTTCTTATTACATATTCCTTTTGAGTTTCACTGGAGGCAAAGCGATCAGCTTTGCATAACGTTACCTAATTGCCAACCTGAATAGATTATACGTAACAAATGAACCGTACTGTCATCACGGCGTCCACCCATTCTTCTTAGCAGTGACGTTAAGTGACGTGGAAGTTGTTGGATGGCAGTTGGACAATTGCCTGCAGGCATAGTTGAACTAAAACTTGAAGATACAAGTCTCTATAGACGACTGAAGGGCAGAAATGGGTTAGCGAACTAATACTGCTCAAACCTCGTCAAACGGAATATGAGAAAGTGGAGCAACCGTTATTTCGCTCACTCTGCGTCACTTCGCTTCTGCTAAAGGATTCTGTTAGCACCTGTTTTCGATGACGTAAAAAATTTGAACATGTCCGCTCCCAAGAAAAAGGCGAAAAGCGAACTTACGCGTTTAGCATTTCCCGCGCAGCGACAGTGGCGCCACCACTAGCCTTGAGTGACGGGAATGCTACTTGCTAACCAACTTTTAGCATCCGCGAACGATTGGAAGTTTTTCTCTTTTAAATTGACGTCATATCGGCTCGGGGAAACTTTCATAGGAACATACTTTCGGGTATCCTAACATGGTTGTGCAACCCGTTAGCCGCTGACTGTGGGCTTAGCTGACCAGTAGGAAGTATATTCGGATTATCAACGTTTGCCCATGCGAAGTAGTTAGTAAACTGTCTGTAAGTGTTAACATATAAGGAAAATTTTAACTACGACTTCTAACAACGCTTTAAGACTGTTAGGCTGGGCAATTCGGAATCGTTTGCCTAATATGCCTCTGCGTTTTGGCGGCATACGGCTTTACATGATAAACTCAATTTCATTGTTATGCTGTACAGAAATAACTGTTTTCCATTTTTTAGTCGAAAAGTAAATAAACCGATGTTTCCGGATCAGACAGCGTTGTAGGCGATGACGTCAGACATCATCACGTAGCACGCCAAAAATGGCAATGTGTATTCTTTGGTTAAACGGTTGTTTCTGTACAAAATAATAATAATGAAATTGAAAAGATTTCAAAGGAGACGCAAACGAACAGGAGCGCGGTGATCTAAGTGTTAGGGTCGGTGATTCAATTGAACATTTGAGTCTTGCAACTATTTGTCTCATATTTTACGTACAACGGTTTGACGACCTTCTTTGTTGTATGCTGAAAGTTTTGAACGACAACTATGAGCAGCGGAAAACTTGCTTGACGCGCCTACGTAACAGCATAGCTTCAGAGATATTCCTGTTGCAGATGCACCCATTGAAAAGGAAAAAGCCAAATTGTTAATATTAGATCTAAAATAACTCTGAAATGGTTTTTTATTTTTCCATTCAACTGTGTAGGCCTAAGAGGCTCTCATGTTGTTATCTACGTGATATATACTGCGCGGTTTCTAAGCGAACGCCCACACAATCGGATCAATATATTGCACAGAAGATTTTATTGTGGTCAACATTTGACTACCAACGCAAAGTACTTGCGCATAACTATACCAGACGATAGACAATCGCCTTCTAACGGAATCACAAATAACATTCTATTCAGCTGGTGTTGAAGCCACTGGGTTTACTCACCGCAACGGTTTGACGCAACATGAACTACGTCTGCTGTCAAGTCAAACTTCGTTCAACGAAAATGTTAACAGAATAAGGTAAGAAGAAAAAACAAAGATGTTAACACTTTGAAACTGCGGCACAATATTGACTTCGGTTATACCGATTTGGTAGAAGAAGCCAAAGAGACACGCACAATACTTAAATGCATTTCATAACGAAGCCATCCAAGAGCGCCACGATAGCAATGATAGTGCTTAAAGCAGAACAATAAATATTGGCAATGAAGAGATTACAGACTTCAAAAACACCCTATATCAACCGGGACCTATAATGACGGACCTATTTGCCTTACTTGCCCATTACGAAGCTATGGAGTGCAACGTTCAACAAAGCGAGGATACAATATTGTATCCCTAATGTGATAGCGCCCAGTTACCCAAGTCAGGAAGCGCTCCAAACCTAAACCGTATCCACCGTGCGGGCAAGAACCGTACTTGCGCTACAAAAGGACAAAGAGGCATCAATAAGGCATCGTGGTGAAAACATGCTGACGAAATCTTCACCTGATCGATAAACCAATAGTAAGGATCAGGATCAATGCCATGACGTTTAAGCGCGTCCAGCAATTCTCGCTCTTTCCAAATCCTCATACTGCCACCAACAACTTCGCCAACGTTTGGCATAAGCAAATCAACCTAAACACAATATGCATAATAACAATTTTAAAAACATTTCATAAGGTGTACCGATTCAGTTAACGCTTGATTGTCTTCGCGACGACTCATGTAGAAACTTTTCAGAGTGGCGGGAAAACTGTGCAAGAAGATTGGCTGAACAACAAAGCAATGAAATAACTTCATTAACAATAACGTATTGGAGAATTACGTACCTCATTGATCGTGTCGGTCATCAGACGTTCCGGTGCTTCCGGTATATCCTAAAAAACTATTTGCTCTACCAAAGCGAAGCTCATTGATGGAAGGGCCAAAAGGTACATCTCCATATTGGAAATCAAAGCCGTCGTCCTTCTGTACGCCATGTTCGTTCAGCCATTTTATCGCGTCCGTATAAGCCATTCGACGAAACGGCTTCGAAGGTATTTTGAACTTCTAAGCACAATGTTAGCCTCTTTTAGAGAATGACTATGCAAATTTTACCGGATTCAATTCCATCACTAAATGGCCTTCGGAAGATTCAACAACTCGCTTTGCTACGTCGCATACGATGTCTTCCAAGCGAGACAAAAGTTCGTCGAAAGTAATGAATGCACATTCAGCTTCAACGTGAGTGTACCTTTAACGTATAATCTGTTCAATTGACAATTGCTCAGCAATTATGCAAATTCAAACTCGGATAGGTGTCGACGAGTACGACTTTTTTCAGCTCGATACGACATTGCAATGCAATAGACGTCGCCTAAGCTTGGCAAGCACGTCTCCAAGTACAGTTGGGATGATTGAGTCAGGTAAGCCTGAAATTATGCAAATTATAATGCTGCGTCAATGGAAACTAAAGGCGGCGGACCTCTTCTCCGTAGTAGTCAAATTTGAACAACGTTGAGCCGCCTTCCACCTGCGTTTGCACCATAGTTGGCGGTGTCACCTCGCAATAGCCGCGACTTTGATAGTGGGCGCGAAAGGCGGCCAATAGTTGCCCTCTGACCTTCATTATCTTGGACAGCTGAAAAGAGGCGAAGTGAAAAATGTTCTACGCTCGTTTCGTTCTTACAGACTCTCCGCGCAAGACCAAATGGCGCTGGTCGAGCAGAACGTCCGGATGCGCGTCCTATAATTCAAACGCGCTACCAATAAATGTGAAAGAGAGCATGAATGAAAGATTTACTTCATTCAATACGTGATCAATGCCACCAGGCGGTGCGTCACCAATCAGCTTCCAATAATCGGCCTGCAGCTCGCATCCTCCCGGCGCCTAAAGTACTTTAACTTCATAGGATACGGTAACAAATATGAATGGATTTTTTGAATGGGCAAATTACTCATTCTTCCAACGGCTCCTGTTTTGTTCTAGTAACTTACCTAACCAATGAGAAGGCAAGAAACTTGCGCATGGAAATTGAAAGCGTAGAATAATTTGAAGTCTTTTAAGACCAACTAAGGTAAACAGAGCAGGCAACGATAGTTTTATTAAATGATAGGGACAATGATAATCTTACTGTATCGCAGGCACTTTTTGAAAAGTTGGTGACGTATCACAGTAGAACAACGGATATGATGTAATGACATTTCACTTAAGCTGACGAAATGGATTATATCTCTTTTAGGTTGTCAGTAGTGACTTACTTACCATTATGAACAACGGAGTTATTACATACAGGTTGTGCAGTGATGAATTCTTTTGTTAATTCCATGTTTGGACTAAAGCTACAGTAATTTTCTGTTTTTCAAGCTGAATTTTTAAATTCAGCGAAAAAAGCTAATAACGTCTTAATGGATGTTTGTTCTCACGTGTAAGTGGGCACTTACAACATGCCTAACGGATAAATGTATAATTTAGCAAGCAAGTCGTTTTGCCTACCTCTTTTCCTTCAGGAAGGTCGTTTAGGGTGCCAACAACGAAAATGGAAGATTCAGGTGACAAATTAAGCGCATCGTACGTTTGACACTAAAAGAAGAAAGTCAAACTTGTAAAGCACGTAAAGATGAAAAAGCTTTTCACCAGTTTGTCAGTCATTACACACTGAAGGAAACCGGTGCCGTCTCGCAAAATTAGGAACATCAAACGCTTTCCCTGACGTCTTAAACGGTGCACCCATCCATATACTCGGACTCGTTTGCCTATCTTCTCTCTAACATCTCGTATTTTAACAATTATGGCCTTAGGAAGGTTAACATCCTCCTCAATAACAATTTGCTTTGCCGCTGACATGTTTTGAAAACGACGAACTGTATCTTCCGCCTGAATTAAATTGTACAGCACGGAGAATAAGCATGCGCCGAAAAGCTAAACCTCCTTGCCAGCATCCCTTTCAAGTTTACGCACTTCTTGCTGCCACAGACGGTGGCACTTTTTAAACTGCGACTGGCTAACCTTTACCCATTGCTGAAAAGAGGAGCGCACGATTTTCAGCCAAGCGAACAGCTTAAAAGTCAAATATACGCACCACCGTACTATCGGCGCCCGCTTCGACGAGAAATTCGGGAAATGGCTCTTTTCGAAAGCACATCATTGCCTACGTAAGGAGAAAAAAGGATTGCTTTGAACTAACTGCCAAACCATTACTCGAAGAAGCGTCTTAAACGGTTTCTCTGTTGTTCCATTACCGTGCGCGTCCGAACCGCGTCCTTCCGAAATGTGCAACGCTTTCAGCTCTTGAAGCAAACACGCTGAGACCAATAAGTCAAAACGGAAGCGACCACATACCACGCAAACAATCATCTTGATTTTTCGTCAAACAGTCGCGCGTGTCCGTCATTGCTTAACAACGACAAACTTGATGACAACAAATGCCGCACGGAAGACGTGGACGGTAAATTCAATCGAACAAGAAAATAATTTACAGTATAATGATTTTCAGGAACACGCAAACGGTTTGCAAAAAATTTGAACTCGCTGCGAAACAGAGCGCGTCAGGCTACGTCAACTTGCTTCGTCTAATGCGAGCTTATTTCCCGTAACTTTGCGCATCTCGTACGTTAAATGCGAACATGTTAGCGATCGTGGGGTTATGAAAGTTAACGCTCGTAGTTTTAGAACTTCAATTGCGCACTACTTTCTAGCATTTGGCTGGCTGCAGTTGCCATTTGGCCTATCGCTGTGCATGAATTTTTGCTTTTTCTTTATACCCCTGTAATGCGCGCCGTTGTGATTCCTCAAACTCGCCAAGCGCAAGAAATAATTTTTGCTGTTGGTTAATTGCAAGAATTTTATCGCTTCGTTGTGAAGTAGTTGATTTTTGCCAGGACGCGAACCCAGGCTGTACGCAGGTACAGTGCGTACGGTAGGTAGTTTTAGAAATTTCTTGCGAAAGCTAAAGCTTGTTTTACCGATTGCTTTCGAGCGGAAGCAACCTGCGGGTAACTATTGCATGCAGTCGCTTAAACAAAGTTGTTTTTTTGCAATATTGTAATTTTTATAGTTTTCACATCAGGGCACGAAGGCTTGAAGCTATTGTCGCGGTGGAAAGTGAGCTGTCAACTTGCGTACGCACTTTTCGTTTGCGCTTGGTGTGCAGGTGCCCTCTAGCGCAGGCGCTCGGTTTTAAGATTCCATCTTTTTGTACTTTGTTGTTTCGTTAACTGTTTTGCTTAAATGGTAAGGCATGAGCGAAGAAGAATGCTCTCCTCCTTCCCAGAATGGTGTGACGTCGTTGCGCTCGCCGAATTACAGATTAAAGTTCTCGCTGGAAGGTCACACAAAAGGCATATCGTCCGTCAAGTTTAGCCCGGATGGCGTATATTTGGCCAGCGCTTCGGCAGACACGCGCGTAAAGGTTTGGTGTATGGACGATGGTGCAATCTATCGCACCTTGCTTGGCCATAAGTTTGGTTTGAACGACGTTGCTTGGGCTGCCGATTCTCGTTACCTTTGTACCGCCAGCGATGATCGCACGCTTAAAATCTTTGACATTGACTATGCAAGGTGCTTGAAGACCTTAAATGGCCATACAAGTTACGTTTTTTGTTGTACCTTCAATCCGCAGTCAAACAGGATTGCGTCCGGTTCTCTGGATGAAACGGTGCGCGTTTGGGACGTGCGTACCGGTACATGCCTGCGAACGATTTTCGCCCATTCCGAACCAGTTTCTGGTATTGACTACAGTCCCAATGGATCCCTTATTAGCACATGCAGCTACGATGGTCTGGTTCGGATATGGGATAGCGTATGCGGTCAATGCGTTAAAACGTTGGTCGACGAGGACAATCCGCCAATATCCTACGTGTCTTTTGCTCCCAACGGCATGTACGTTCTAGGAGCTACATTGGAAAATAAGGTAAAGTTATGGGATATCATCACTGGCAAGTTGGTTCGTCAATTCGTTGGGCACAAAAATGAGAAGTACTGTATTGCTTGTACGTTCACTCAAGTTGGTCAGAAATACGTGGTTAGCGGATCCGAGGATGGCTACGTCTACATGTGGGACATCAAAACGAAGGAGATTGTACAAAAGATGTTGGGGCACAAAGACTTAGTGCTATCGTTGCATTGCTCCCCTACAGCGAAGCTGATCGCATCCGGTGGCCCCGAATCCGATTCAACCATCAAAGTGTGGGCCGACGTAGACTGAAGATGCGATAGCTCTTTTGAATAATCTTGTCTTCAATATTCACGGTATTCTACCTGTCGCGAAGGGTACGAGCTCTTCTCCTCGTGCACCCTAACACTAGTCGTCCCTTAAACTGTTTAAATTTAACTTTTTTTAAAATTCGCTTCTTCAAAGCATTTCATACGTTAGGCGCTGATTGAAACAAGAAAAAGTCATAAAAGGCTGCGTTATGAAAAGAACCGCTCTTTAATAGCTGCTTTAGCATCAACATGATCGACATCTGCTCTTAAAACGTCTTTGCTGAAACGCGGTTCTTACTGTATCATTGAAAGCAAAGTGATCTTCAGGATGTCTCCTTTTGTTCACTACTGTAGAAATGAGAAGCTTTGGTTATAATTGCCTCCTTGCTAACGCTACAGTTGAAAGTCGCTAATCTAATGTCATCATAAAAGCGTCATCGCGATTTGGACTCAAGAAAGCTTTTGCAGCTTTTAAAATGTCGGCGCATCTGCCGTGATAGGCGTTTAAAGGCGGGTTTTCAAACCCTTAGTAGCAGCGAGACTTGTCCATTATGGTGGATCGCTTTGCAAGTTTAAATAAGCGCTACGCTCAGCAGTTCGACACTTGAAGCGAGAGCGTTTGTATTATATGAGCGTAAAGGCAAATGTTCAACACATTAAGCATAAAGACAGAAATCGAATTACGACGGACGTCATTTTTACGATCACATGCCGAAGGCGTCCGTGGAGAGCGACATCGAAGGTAAGTACTTAAAGCGTTAGTTTAGTCTACCTAAAGCAAGAATTAGGGCTAATGGCCATCTGCTTTAAACAAAAGTTGCTAGGCAGTAAAAAAAAAAAGAGCACAGTTTAAAAGTGCAAGTCGAATAGGCAGCGAAAATGGCTTGGTTTACGCTTTACATTTTGTTTAATGATTGTCAGGCAATTACTGTAAGTTGATAACGCTTTGGTCTACTGTACGTTCGCAGAGGCTCTATTTATTGTTCGTCATCGCCGGTTAGTCGGTGGCTGTTAAAACAAGCACGGATTTTACTTTTTGAGGACTCCTGGTTAGGGTAAGCGTCCTGTCGGTCGATTTGTTCGCTCCGTAGGCATTGAAGCTTCCTTTTTTGTCAGGTTGTACCTGAGGCAGGCTACTGACCGATCTAAATGGTCAAGGAGACGAAGTTTTACGAAATATTGGGTGTTAGCCCAAATTGTTCGGAAGCGGATCTCAAAAAAGCGTACCGCAAGTTGGCGTTAAAGTACCACCCTGACAAGAACCCAAGCGAAGGCGAACGGGTCAGCAAAGGCAGCTCAAAATTTGTTGGGACGTTCGAAACGTTGTGTTTCTTCAGTTCAAATTGATCTCCCAAGCTTACGAAGTGCTTTCTGATGCGGAGAAGCGCAAAATCTACGATGAAGGCGGCGAAGAGGCCATCAAAACGGGTGGAGCTCATGGCGGATTTGAATTCTCTTCCCCAATGGATTTATTCGACATGTTCTTCGGTAAGCTACGTTGCCCCAAGCGAATAAGCGAACACACAGAGTCTCTCGCCCGTTAAGGAAGCGGAGGCAGACGCGGACGTCAGCGCGAAAGAAGAGGGAAAGACGTTATTCACCAATTGAACGTATCACTAAAAGAAATGTACACCGGTTCCGTTCGTAAACTTGCTATCCACAAAAACGTCGTATGCCCAAAATGCGATGGTAAGAAACGCGAATCTTTAATGGCAGAATTGCCTTTTTTGTAGTAGTAGTAGTTATTCTAGTTTTATATTTGTTCCATTCCCTTCAGGTAAAGGCAGTAAAGATGGACTCACTCAGAAGTGTAGTCAGTGCAACGGAGCCGGCGTGCAAGTGCGGTCACACTACATATCGCGTAATATGCTTCAACAAACTCAGACGGTATGCCATACGTGCGAAGGTTCCGGCGAAGTGAGAATACACATTATCTTTGTTCAATATATACGCTCACTGTGGGCGATCATTTTTCTTTTCAGTACATCAATCCAGCAGACCGTTGCCCTCAATGCAGCGGGGCAAAGATCATAAAGCAACGAAAAGTCATTGAAGTTGAAATTGAGAAGGGTAAGTAGGTTCTCTTCTACAGTATCCTAGAGCTGCCCCTATCACTTTCGGGTAGCACGTTTAACGTTTCAAGTTTAAATAAGATGAAGTAGCTCGGCCTGGCGGGTGTGAAATGCCAAGTAACTATAAAGCGAAGGCGAAGATGATTAATTCTTCAGTTTACGTTTATTTCGTTGCATTCAGGTGTCCACGATGGGAAGAAAATCGTCTTTAGCGAAGAAGGCGATCAGTTGCCTGGTGTTCGACCTGGTGACGTCATCATCATCCTGGACGAGCAGGAACATCCTATATACCATCGAAAGGGAGTGCACTTGTTTGTTAAAGTTGCAATTATGCTCTCGGAAGCTTTGTGCGGAATGGAGAAGACTCTGGAAACTTTGGACGGGCGGAAGCTGCAACTTTCAACTGATCCTGGTATGTGTTGAGCTATTTTATGCATTTACGAAGGTTTGGCTCCCCTCCCCAACAAACGGTTACTTATTTAGGCGAGAAAAGCCTTAAGCATAATGGGTAGGGCGGCTAACGGTCGAAATGGTATACCTTTAAGAAAAGCAATATTAATTATTAAGCGTACTACCTTGGCGAACATAGGGCTGAGCTTATGCTAAATAGTGTAGAGCGGTTCTGCTACTGTATATTGAGATGTTATTACTTATAGACTGTTTGGTGTATTGTTACTTGGAATGTTTTGAAATTGACTTCATCTTCAGGTGACATAATAAATCACGGAGACTATAGGACGGTATTGGGAGAAGGAATGCCCTACTATGGAAATCCGGTGGAGAAAGGCAACTTGATCATTGAATTTGTTGTACAATTTCCGCCACCGAAATCGTTGCATCCTCAGCAGTTGGCAAAGCTGGAAGCGTTGTTGCCGCCCAAATTGGAATTCGTACCACCGGCCGGAGCGAAGGAGGCTGTCCTTTTGCGTGTTAACAGTCGGTCACAGCAAAAGATGGGCAGAAGCAGGTCGGCCGACTCGGACGAGGAAGACATGAACAGTGGTCCTCGCACAATGCAGTGCCAGCCGCAATAGCATCATCATCATCATCATCACAAAAGCAACAGCATAACAAGAAGCCAATGAAAAGCAGTGCTGTCAATTGTTATTTGTCTGTCGAAGGGAGAATTTTAGTATTTGTTTATTTTGACGGAGTCCTCATTTCTACCATCACCTCAAGAATATTAATTGTTCGTATCGCGCACAGTTACCGCCTCTTTCCTAAAATTCCCTTTGAACAGAAAATACTACTGCAGGCAGTGAACGATTGACGCGGTATTGCATTGATAGTAAATTGTTCCAGGATGCGCGTGTCAGTTCATTCATTCATTACGGTTGTACTACCGAAGCGAAGCTTCAATACTTTTCCGACAAGTTTCCCATTCATGAGTGTTTGCTCATTGCTACTTTGCACCAAAGGCGGGTGCCAAATATTAATTTTTTTTCTTTTCCAGCAAAAGTGCCTATAGTGCAATGGCAGTGGAAGCGTCGCGCTTTTATGCTCGACGAATTCGCCCATAGTGCTCCAGTAAGGCGCCTTCATTTTTGTAGATCGCCAATGTGATGCTCAGGTGAAAAGAATTCAAGTATGTTTGCTTTGTGCGTCAGTTTATTTCCGTGCTAAAAAAAGACATTTGCGTTTCAGCGTACAGACAACGTTGTTGAAGATATAGGAGAAGAACGTAAAAACAATTTGTCACGCAAAGCATCGTGTGCAATGTATACGTTATACGCTCAGTGTCGATAAAAGAAGAGCTATTTGGAAAAGGTACGTCCGCTTGAGTCGTCTATGTGGCTTTGCGTTTTCTTATCTTCTTTTCTCCTGTCCGGTTCATGTACCATATAGAAAAGTTCAGATAGGTAGCAAAGCTTGTCCACAATGCGTAAGGTATGAACAGTTGAAAAGCGAGCGAGTTGATGCGATTGAAGAGAACCGTTGTCGCTCCGACCGCTATGGCCAGCAAGAAAACTTCGATGGCGGCGAGACTTCTGTTTCGTAGGCCGAAAAACATAGGCATCCAAGCCCAGTTGAGCACTAGCTGTATTCCGTAGGCAATAAGTGCCGTTTTGGCCGCTCCATGAAATCCATTGCCGTCTCGCCAAACTAGGAATGACGCGTATCCCATGAAAAGGTAAAGCACCGTCCACACAACAGAAAATGTCCACGGCGGCGGCGTGAACGCCGGTTTTGCCAATTTCTGAAAAAAGCCCATTTCACAAAGTTTTAATTCCGTTGGTAACGGGCTAATTCCTGCGGCACGTAAGCAGTGCGAAGCCGCTAGCCGACTCTACTGTTTTGCTTACCTTGTACCAATCATCGTCAACTTTTCCGTAAAGTTTGAGCGCGATCATCCAACTACCCAAAAGTGGTATCAAGACGGCAACGGCAATTGGAACCAAGTCAGCAGCATCCATAGCGAGTAAGTAAGCCGGCCAATGCATGCAGTTGAAATGCTCTGTCGTTTGGCAAAGCGGCTGTGGCCTAGTGATCACGTGAGGCTTGAAAGATTTCCCTACGATTGGCCTGTTCTACCGAATGGCGTTGACAGAGTCCAACAACTGAGAGGTCAGCAAACGGCGTAGGGCCGTCCATAACAGACTGAACGAGAACAATTGGCCGACGGATTATCTCATGCGTTCGCTTGAGTCGACTACGCCAGATGACCTTAATGAAACAATAGTCTCAATGTGGTCAGAGCAGCCTTTGACCAAACGCTGTTTGCTCTCTTGCCCACATTGAAGGTCAGTGCCAGAAATGGAAGCACTGTCGGTCAAAGATGGCGTCCCTTCTGACGCAGTTGCAGTTAGCCTATGGGCGTAATATTCCCTTAGCGTTCTACTCAAGTCACGCCAATTTGGCACAATGGATCAATTAAGCGGCTGCTCTGATTATCCGTAACTTTTCTGTTGATCCGTGAAAGATAACGATTTCTACGTGACGCTTTCCGAGTAGAGACAGTGAGGCTTGAAAATCAGATATCCGACGGCCATAACTTTAATGCAGCGTGGAAATGCGCCAGCGGAATTCAGAAAAATAGGTCGAAGCGATGCTTTCAAAAGTTGCAACTTTCGAAAGCATCACTTCGATCCGTTTCTCTGAATTACAAGTGCCACGTCTAACGGCGCAAAGAGGTAAATGAAATGGAGCACTCAATGAAAGAAGCAAATATTTAAATTATGCCCCTCTTAGTACAAACGTATTCTCTATCTCAAATATGGATGCAAAGACAAACGCATTTCCCGCTGGCAGTACGGTTTATGCAAATATTTTTCATAAACCGCGTCGTCAACTTGTCCTTAGCCATTGATAAGTCGTATTCATCATTTCCTTGCCGCTTCAACTCAGTCAAACATTGCTCCCTCGTATCGATTGCTTTTGTCTGACTATTGTAGGTCACCGCAAGTTTGCAAGGATGGTTCACTATTTTGGGCCTTCCGCAATAGTAAACTCTCTGAGCAAAGATGTTTACCAACGTTGCGTCCGTTGGTAGTAAACATTTTTTCCTTACGCGGTAGTCTTCCAACAGCATCTCCGTTTCTCTCTATGCAATGGTAGACAACTCGGAGGCAGTGATAAATTGGCTATTCGGAACCAAAGTTGTTGGCGGGAAACTTTGTTGGAAAACTCCATTGGAGGCGGGATCGAACAAAGTTCACTCTGCTGTTTACTTGTGGGTTTTGCCTTATGACGACGCGGCACGTCGAACGCATGCAGCCGTTAGGCAATATGTTGCGCAAAGCAACATATTGCCTAACCGCTGCATGCGTGACTCTCTTTTTGTTTCGTTTTGCTCAGCGTCAGTTCCATGTGCAATACCGCTGCACTTAAGAAAACTCAAATTTCTCTACCGCGTGTTGCCTTGCCTCACTGGCAGGATTCCCTACAATGCCTACAAACGTTCAGCTTAGTCATCTTTATTATAAGTGCCAACAAACTACCACGATAGCAAAATAACGCGTATTAAGGCGATTTCCTATTCCTGATTTTCAGGTACGACGCTTCACATACTGTAGTAATGTGATTTTCAGGTAGGCATACTGTATCTTCGCTTCGTCGGTGCAGAAGTTAAGCGCAGCTCGACTCTGACGGCTATCAGGCAAGCAATTCAGGTCAGTTATGCTTTGTGTGCATCAGGAGGTTGAGGGTGATGGCCGGAACTGTTGTCAGCAGATTTTAAAGCGCTGACGTCAGGGCGACTCACTTTAAAATCACTCATGGACAGCCGTTCCAAGTGTAGCAATATCATTTGCCGCATGAGCGTTCGAGTTGGACGGTTGCTCTTCCGTAGCGGCGGCAAACGCTCATACAGTGCGATCCACTCTGCACCCATTGTCTACGATATGTATCAGCGATGTATGAGCCTGCCGAGCGCACAATGCGAATTGACTTGTAGTCTTTGCACGAATGATATTGATGATCTACGGCATATGCCAGTGATCACCGTGACACAAGGGTGCCTAGCCAAAGACAAACGCTTCAGAGCGCCCGGCGGTTCGCGTATTATGCCTTCTCCGCCGCTTATCCTTCTGGCACAATGTTAGCCCTGACAGAGAACGCAGTCCGTGGAATAAAGATATGAGCGCTTTGCCATTCTGAGAATCGAAGTGAACGTGCATTTATTGAAACCTCCTTGGTTGGCACGTTCGTTTTCCGCAGCAGCCCAGAAAGGCTATGATATCCTGTTCGCCGCTCAACTGGCTATCCCTATGATATTGAACACCGGCCACAACAATTGGCACATGATATTACACTAACGTCGTCGCTCATGCGCATACGATATTAGCGCCATGCAAACGTGGACCTGCGAAAGATGCGCGCGCAGAAGTAGAGCACTTTGCCAATTTGTTAACTGGCAAAATGGCAGAGAAGAGGCTCTGCGAACTGCGCGCCGTCGCTTTGCAGGCAGTAGCAAAGATAGACTGGTACTATTTGTAACTATGCTGGACCTTTGCCGCGTACGATATGCTCTGAAGCGGCGTGCAAAGCTGCCCAAGTGAAAATGAGGAGACCGCCCCTCCGAGCGGCCTGACGTCGACGCTTATGTTACATCAGAGACAAGCGTTGACATGGCTG
>KN538392.1:881906-936929 GCA_000797535.1 Trichuris suis | reverse complement strand
TAGTAGTAGTAGTAGTAGTAGTAGTAGTAGTAGTAGTAGTAGTAGTAGTAGTAGTAGTAGTAGTAGTAGTAGTAGTAGTAGTAGTAGTAGTAGTAATTTTAATATTGTTATTGCTGCTACTACTGCTGAAAGGAAATTTCTTTTTTCCTCTTACAGTCTTTCTGCTTAGAACGTGGAATTCTCAGTTCGCTAATTGGACTCGTTCAAGAATCGGTGCTCTCAAGAAGAAGCTTTCGTCATATGTTCTCTGATGTATTGCCAACATGATACATTGAACATCTCTAAATGGAATTTGCGGTTCGCGCTTGAATGAGCACATTAATTAAGCAATAAACTATCGGAAAAGAAAATTATTCTTCTCGAATTGATTCAGTAAAAAATGAGAAAAACTATTGGAACATAGTAGAGCGCCAAGCGCATGTGCGTATAAACAGACGCGTCAGTGGAAGTGCGCTGCAAACGTTGGCGGTGTCCGAAAGTTCGTTTATGCGCAGATAATTAAAATATTGTGCTTTTCAATGCACTCAACTATTAAAAAATATCAAAATCGAATAATTGTACCTGCATGTAGACTGCGCATACAGTACGACCCAGTTTAAATTTTTCTGTGTTAATAAGTGCAAAAACGTAGCAAGTGCTGCTCAGGTATAATTAACGTAAAAGACAAAAACCAAAGGCGATCGTATACCGACTTTACGCAAAGCATTTGACTTTTAGCGTACTGTTCTCTTTATCTTTCGAAGTTTGTTTAAATTATTTTTTAGCAAAAAATGCGTGCACAAAGAGCTTTGAAAGAGGTCTAATTTTTGTGTTTGTTTAGGTAAATTACAAAAGCGCGAAAGTACGGAATTACTGTAGGATTAGTAGGTTCGTTGATGTATAAAAGTAGTATTTTAAGATGAGTGCCATGGCCACTTGGTTCGACGTCACATTTTGTACTTTTGAATTATGAAACATTACTACTTAAATAAGTTGGTTTGCTTCCATATGGTGTTTAGTACAATAATTTAAACTTCTAATTTCCCATGCGTCAAATGGTGCAAGGACAGACTTCAGTTAACCCAAGGCAACAGTGTGTGTGACATTTGCTTCTTGGAGACCTACAGTCTCATCGTCAGTTCCCCCCGCCTCGCTTTCCCATGTTGATCAAATCTTCCCCATAACTTACACCGCGCCGATCACTTCTGACGTTATTCTTGATAATGGGAATATTACTATTGTATTACATATTTGGATCTTTCGTAAAGGCGTAATAAGGTATAGCATGACATGCATTTGCATTCGTAAAACCATTGTACCTGCAAATCATCAATGCATGGTTTTACTGTAGTGGAGAAATCTCATTTTTCCTCTCGTAGGCTGGCAGTATAGAAAAAGCAAGTCTTTGGCGTTTGCTTAGCTATCGAAAAAGGCAGTTTGATGAGGAAAAATACTTCGCTTGCTTTCTATTAAATATTTATTTGTTTATGGTAGAAGTGTTTTGAAAGTGGTACGATGTTTTCAAAGCCTGAGGAGGTTATACATTTCTTCCTTGGTCTATGGCTGCTTGCAGCGAGCGATTATCGTTTGCGCAAATGATGTCTTTAAGTAGGGGCAATCAGAAATTTCCAACGACGCTTATTTCTGAACAATATGTTTTTTTAAAAACAATAGCTGCCAGTAGTTCTACGTCATTCCATTGTGTATTTCTAAATTTACTTTATAAGAAGGCGCTTAGTTTCCCAACGCGTATGCGAACATTTTCTTTTATTCGATTTTATGGCGTGAATTGAAGTGCAGTGCTTTAACAATAACTGGAAAATCGCTTTGACACTATTGCGTGTCGCTATTTGTAAAGTACGTCATTCATGTTTTCGTTAGGCCGACTATCTTTGGACAGTGTTTGGTCAACCGTTGATAGACTAAATATTGATCTCAGCATATAGCAATGGTTCTCTTCCTGTGCATCTTTGGCTGTTTTCGCTATTTTGCTTTTTCATTTGCGCGATTAAGTCCTTCTGCCCTTCTCATGACGTGTTCAGGCCAACGCGTGGTTTGATTTATGTTTCCAGGTTTTCAAAGCCACTCCGTAATGGGCAATTATCGCTTTTTAAGGAGCGAACGTTTCTCTCGTTTACTTTTCCAGTTTACCGCTGCTGATCATGCAGTTGGTTAAGGCTTTGCCTTTCCTTTGTATTACTTATCAGTTTTATTTGCTCTTTGTGTCTCCATTGAGAATATGCCCTCCTAACGTACGAAGCGTTCAAAACTAACTCTGTGCTCAGTGATACAATGAGTTTAATGATGTTATCAGCGGTTGTCGTAGTCAGTAGTAATCTGCATATCTGTGAATCAGCGGCATTTAAGGTCTGCCAGATTCTGACGACGAAACTACTCAGTGCCGCAAGCTTTGTGCAGTAAAGCATACTGCTACTATTGCATTAGTGGATTGCATTTCTTGATTCATTGTTCCTTTGTTTTTCGTTGTTGTTTAGTGATTTTTACTTTTCTGCGTTGCAGTGGATTTTTTAGCATTATTAATAATGCATAACGAATTTAGGAAGTGACGCTGACGCTATGGAGTACGCAGACAATGATGCCCATGCTCGTGTCCTATCCATTCAGAGTCACGTGGTTTCAGGTTATGCTGGAAACAAGTGTGCAATATTTCCTATGCAGGTATGACGCTTTCACTTTCGTAAATGTTGCGTAGATGTACCACATGTACCTAAACAGTATCTTTTTCGGAAAGGGCAGTGAACGTTTTTTAAAATTGGTAATCGATTGACCTGCATCAGCGAACTGCGCGTGTAATTGTACATTCATTCCAGTTCTATGAAAGTGGCTGAGAGTATTAACGTTATTGACAGTTTTAGATGAATGAATGAATGTAAAATAACATCCCGGAAAGTTCCACAGACTTTAAATGGGTTTTCATTAAGTTCTCGATCTTTTCGCAGTATTGGCACGTGTGTGTGTGTGTGTGTGTATGTGTGCGTACGCACGTGTGCGGTGTACTGTTTTATTTTTGCTTCATAGACGAACTGCTTGCAATTGTACTACTCGATTAATGAGTGTGGGGGCGCTTTTGACTTCAAAGAAAAATGAATAATCGCATACGGAGATCCGGTTTGGGTTCTTTCTTTAGTTGGGCAGCTGGAAAAGTTTTGTATTTAGATTCACGGTTTCGAAGTGGATACAATCAACTCGGTTCAATTTTCAAACCACACAGGCACGTACAGTAATGCTTGTGTTTAACGTTGTCGAAAACCCCTTTGCCTAAAATAGGCTACGCGCACTTTAAAGGCCATGTTCTTGGAGTTGGCCAATTGAAGGAGCTGTACGAAGGCTTGCAATTATCCGACCTACTTGACTACACGCATTGCCTAACTGGTAATGCAATTAATTTGCATATGTAAATTAGACTTTGAATTTTTGTAGGTTACGTGGCTGACCAGCTTGTCCTAGAGGAAATTTGCAAAATAGTGAGCGACTTGCGCAAGCGAAATCCCGAATTAATTTACGGTATTAGGCCGCCTATGCTCTCGCGTCTTTTTTCACCCCATTGCTTTGCAGTGTGCGATCCCGTAATGGGCGACAACGGCAGATTTGTAAACGTTATTCGCTTTTTAAGGAAAAATTACGCTGCTTATTCGAAACAGTATTTCAGTACGTTTCCAAAAGTCTGTTGACCACTTACGCTGACGAGTTGGTTCCAATGGCCGACATTATCACCCCGAACCAATTTGAACTCGAGTAAGAGAACTTTTGCTTTGCGCTAAGTCCGCCTGGTTAGAATTGCGCTTGTAGTTTTTTGCTCGATTGAACCTAATTAGCATATTTCAGTTTGTCCCTTCGTTTTGCAGAGTTTTAACAGAAGTGAAAGTCAAATGTGAAGATGACGTCATCTTAGCTATGAAAAAGCTTTTGAACACCGTGCCAAAGGTTGTTGTAACAAGTACGGAATTGGACGTCAACAGCAACAAATTGTGCGGATACTTTGGCGAGCGTTCGGATGGTAATCGTAGTCGACAATTCCTTTTGCTGAAAAATGCACTTTGTCTCTTTTTCAGGAGATCGTCTAGTTTTTCACAAATTTGAAGTTGAGCGTTTTGAAGAACGCTTTGTCGGTACAGGCGACCTTTTTTCTAGCCTTCTGTTGGTTTGGTTGCATAAATCCAATGGGTGTTTGGTGGTACGTTTCCGTATTTTTCTAAACGTTGACATCTTACCATTAGTAGTCCCATACGGTTGTGAAGATGTAAAATATTTTCATCCAACTTTTAGACTGCCGTTTCCAAGGCGCAAGCTAGCGTTCAAGACGTATTGAAGCTCACTCGAAATCATAGCAGACGTATTGCCGCTATGTTAACTCTCCGACTTTGCTGCTCTTAAAGTTTCCTTTTTAAGAAATTCATCCTTACGGGGAACTAACACCAAAATCGTTGGAGCTGCGTATTGTGCAAAGCAAGAACCACTTGATCAGTCCAAAGTCGTCCGTGAAAATCATTCCTAAAAAAATAGATCTCTGAAACGATGAACTGCTCATGGTTTCATAATTTCGTAGCAAGCATATACGTCCAGTTGCCTTAGATGGGTTGATTTTTTGTTTTAACTTTGAAAGCCACAAGCCATGCGCTGTTCATTCACGTTAGCGCTCTCTTGGCTTAGATTGATTTAAATAATCTGGCGGTCGACTCGGAAGGTGCTTAAAGCTGCATCTTTGGCGTAGAGGCTTAGCTTCGGTAATTTATTCTCCAGTTGGGCATGAATATACGTTAACGCATCAAGACAGCCCTACGCTTTCGGCCCTGCTGCCCTTATAAGGCATTGCTTTGCTAATCTGACGTGGGCTGTACGTAACGGTCACGTGAAACATGTTTATGTTGCGCAAAGAATAAAGCCGGTTCTATCTTCTTAGCGAATGCGCAGCATGCACATTTCGTACACACCGAATATACACGATGACCAGGTAAGCGTAATGCCTTAGTCGTGAAAGTGCGTGACACACTTTTCATTGCTACGATAGCTTGGGAGAGTACATTGCCCTTAAAGCTTTGTTGATAAGCAGCGGATCGGTAGGTAGGTCTCAGCTATTATGCAAATTAAATATTTAGCAAAGTAAAAGGGTTGCGGCTGAATTTGGGCATTGGCATTGTGCAGTTGTTGTCCTTTGGCAGGTGGTTGATTCGTGCAGTTTTTCGTTATGATTGTTAGGCTGTTAATCGGCTCTCTGCTTTTCTACTTGGCGCTGTTGAATGGAAGTGCGACGGCTACGCTATGCGTACCACCAATGTTGCTGCTACCGTGGCCGGATCCAATTCCCGCAGAAATCCAATGGCGGTACAAAACTGAGCTGCTACCCGTAAAAGGTAATGTAGCCTTCTTGGGCAGTCCCGAATTCATCGTTGAAACATGTTGTTTTTTGCAGAAACTCTGGGTGTCGTGAGAAATTGGAACAAAACCGAAGATGCGCTCAAGTCGAAGCAGAGAAGGTTGGAACAAGCGCTCAGTTAACCGCCCTAGCAAACTTGCCGGTTTCCATGTTTATTCCGCTCCTTTTTTTCTAGTGAACAAACTGATCGATCCCGAGCTTTTGAAGAGTATGGTTGACTTGAAAAAGCTTTCCATAATGTGCAACACTTTGACGAAGTTCAGCAAAGCAAAAGCGATAACGGAGCAGGCCATAAGCATGTCTAAAGCATCTCCCGATCCGAAGGACTTTGACCGTCTGATCACCCTTGGAAGCAACAACAATTTGGATAGGGTCGTTTGCGATTTTCTGGGTCATCTCGATAGCCCGGCGGATGTGCTGGAATCCTTGGTCGAATTGATGATTCCAGAAATGACCAATTCAATAGCAGCAAAACGTGACCATGAGGCTATCTCTAACTTAATTGGACAATTGATCAATTCAAAGGGACTCAAACCTAATAGCCAAAAGCGGAAGTAGGCACGAATGTTTTTTAAAAATTGTTGCAATTGCCTAATCCCTACGCATATGTGTACGCCCGCGTTTTACCATTTTAGCTTAGCGTATATTTTATCTTGATTCCATTATTCATTAAAGTTTTAACGTACATCCCATTCATTCGTGTCTAGCGTAGAATAGATATTGAAAAGTTTCTCCGCAAAACAGCTTTGGTTTAATGGCAGCTGCGCGCCGCTACTATTCATACACCTTAAAATGAAGTTCATTGCTTCGCAGCTCTATTGGACAAGTTTTAATTCAACCTGACGTTATCCACCGAAATTCCGCTCATTTCATTTTGTATGAAGTTTACTTGTTCATCCGTGCTTTGTGAGCTTTGCTTGGCCAATGTTGCCTCGTGCGGAATCAATACTATCAAAATGCCACCGCCCAGCTCGCTGATGTCTGTAACTGAAGTGAAAACTTCGTAACTTCTGTCCACGTGGTAAACTTCGTCCTGTCCGGAGCCTAAAGAGATTCAAAAACTTTTTAAAACGTTTAAAGTGTCTATGACGGGTCACGCCAGCACGGTTTTCTAAATAATGCTAAATTTGCATATTTGCCCAATTTCGAATTGGTTTATCAACATTTTCAAGAGGTAAGTGCTACGCTGAAAACTCTTCGCTTAGGCTTATATCCGTATTGTTTTGAGGTACATGAAAAGAAGCACGTTTCTTTATATCCACTTTGACGATGGAGTCGTACAAACACGGAAGCAAAGAAAGCGAGGGCAACTCACAATCTAAATAGAACCAATCTTCCGGTGCAACAGCTTCCTTGTCTTGCTGGAGCACTGCGTTCACTAGAGGCCTCAAGTATTCCAAATCGTGGTCGTATTCGGCGTCAATGTTCCCAATGCACTTTGCTGAAAAGTGTGAACGAAGCCAAACGCTCATGTTTAGCGTCAAACGGTTGTCGGTAGCAGATGACCAAATATGGATAGGTGAGAGCTTACCATGTTCGCATAGTTCTGCCGTTTTATTCTTGAGCTTCTCGTACGTCGACCAAGCGACGTAGCTGACCTTAACTTTACACGAGCAATTGGTCTTATCGTCCCAGAGCGAAGATGGGTTATTTCTGGGAAGCGCATACTCGGTGGGAAGACCGAGGTTGCTTAAGTGCTCCGCTTCCTACAACGAGAAGCATTCTCTCTGAGCCGGCATGTGTGCAGGTACGAAAAGTTTACCGATCTAACGAATACTCCACTATGAACCTATTCATAATTATGTAGTTGTGCCCCGCGTTTACAGCTTTGATTATAGCGGGAAAGCTTTACATTTTAAGTAAGCCACTTTGTTTCCTTGCAAATATCTAATTCCGTAATTCATACCTTATCAGAGATCCTTTTAAGCATTGGCACTTTGCAGAAAAGACTTATTGTTATGACGGAGGGTGCCAGCTTGCAAGGTTCTCCGTCCACTTGAACAGGTATGACCTTGCGCGTTGCAAGCCTCAGGTAGCAGCATTGAGCGATGCGCACTCCGCGACCTCCCACCTGAAGAGCTGCCTAAAATGGGGAATTTGAAAATATACATCTTGACCATATGCACTGTAGGTAGGCATACCAAACTGGCAGCTGTAAAGCCGACAACTTCAATTCGTCCATCCTCGTAGGAAGGGACGGAAATTTTTGGAATTGGTATGCTATTGTTGACCGCCCACAGGCCAAGACTGACCAGATTGGAAGCTTGGTTGCCCCAAGGCATGGTGCCACCCGCATATTTTGGAATATTTAGAATCAGCAAGCAATGTAGGCCGAGCTCTTTGATCTTACCCGTATGATCAATGCCGTCGCACTGAAATGCCGCCTATTTGAAAAGGGTTGAGGAAAAAAGATTAAATTGACCAACTTCAAGCGATATGTATTCGGAGAGATCTTTCCAAGCTCGCTTGAACAAGTCTTTTGTGCCAATACTACCGTAGACAAGCCGATTCTTGAATCGGCTTTTGTGAATTTCCGGTTTGGCAGCTAAATGGTTGTCACTTAGGGACATCGTTGCTGCAAGCTCGCTCACTTCGCGATTCGTGAAACTGCAAGGCAATGTGAGCGTCGACACCGATGCTGAAGTAGTTGTTCATTACGTTGACGGGCAACGAGTCAGCCGCTTTCTCCTCGTCGGCTGGTTTCTCAATATCCGAGTTTGGCGATACATCAATGAACCACCTTATTTTAGTAGTAAATATATCAGACCTTTACAAAAAGTGCTGTTCGCTTACCTGTCGAATTTCACAATTTTGGAGTCGTGCACAATCACCGACAATACTTCGGCTATGCTTTCGTCAAAGTACGTTGAACCCCATCCCATCGTTTGCGACAAGTCATTGCCTGTGCCGAGCGGAACGATCGCAATGGGCGGATATCGAGAAGACGGAATTTTCATGCCGTCAAGACAGGAAAATACCCAGGAAACGGTGCCATCGCCACCGCAGACCACTATTCGAAGACGAGGAAGACATTTGCGATACATCTCAAGTCTGAACAAAAAGAACACATTGATCCGGATGTATTATGGCTGCACGCTTTGAAAACAGCATTTTCTTTAAAGGTGCCCCAAATTTAAATCATCCGCCAAAATTTGACGAGCTGTAGGAGACTAAGTGCGAAAAATGGGCCAGTGAAAAAAAACAATACGCGTACAAGCTAAAAGTGAAAAACACATATATACTTTAGCAAATCTATGCGGAGCAAACGGGAGGAACCCATTATATTCAGCCTACACTTGGGCAATCAATGTTTATCGCGGGTGACATGTATACTTGTTAAAATTTTTCGTGTTGACCTATGAGAAGTTGATATACTAAAGATTAGTTTGCAAAAATGCCAGGTTGACCAAAATTGAAATATCCGTATGCTGTATAATCTTATGTTTTGTATTCCGTTGTTTATTGTTGTGCTTTGCCGAATTTCTGAAAACGTTAACCACACCGAATGATACAGTAAAATTCCCGCCCAATCCATATGCTGCTAATCCACCGGAGACTATGTTAACTCTGTCTGACGCGTGAACGCTTTTTTTGAAAGGCAGCTTGCTAACATCACTGTGACAGACGTATAACGCATGGCTTTAGGCATCAGTAGTACGATGTATGCTCCCAGGCTATACGCCGTAGATATTTTAAGAAAGATATTTAAAAATCGGCTTACGCAAATCGAGGTCCTTTGCCGCATGACAGCTCGAAAACTTGCCTTGGGTTGACAAGCCAGCAAAGTTCTTCAAACAGCTTTTTTCCTTTCTTACCACCGGATTTGATGTTAACAAATATGAGCAGCGGAAACATGGGAGGAGTACCAGGCTCAGCCTCTATGGGCCGTACGAAAAATATTCTATCCTAAAAAGAGGAGAGACGTACTGGTGGTGGACCAGCAAAAGTTCAAAAGGAAACCTTTCGTATCCTCTTGCGCCTTCGAAGCGAGGCATTCGAGGAGAAGGTACGCCTGTTGGGTGGATATCGGCAGCAGGGAATTTTATTTATCCAACTGGCTGGTATGATGACGTCTTTAAGGGCGCCAAGATCGCAGGGCTGCTCAATGAGTTGAATATCGAAACATTTGCACTTGTTGTGGTAAGATGCCTTGCACCACGAACACGTAATCGCTATCATCTCCTGAAGGAACGGCTCGTCAGTTCAAGGGACGCCGGTTCCACGTGACTTGTTTGTAATACCTTTCCCATCAATTTGGATTGAAAAGATTTCCCGCACTTTAGGCATTTGCCCTCCTGAGTCCATCGGTGGACCCAATGGTGGCGCATTGGAGCGTTTGGAATGATTTTCTTGCCAAAAAGCCAAGGATCAGTATAGGTTGATTTGCACTTTAAATTTTTCTACGACAGCCCAAAGGTCAGAAAAGCATCACTATGCTCGCTTACCTTTGGCAAAACTGGCAAGCACGCCTCGTGGGCGATAAGGTGGCAGGCGCAGCATTTCAGTTTCGACCCTGCGCTACGGCAGTCCTTTTCCCCAACGTAGCACTCTGCGGAACCAGTAACCGTATCCCAAAGGTGATCGTCCGGATGACAGGACTCCTATAAGCATGACGAAAACTTATCTTCCTATTTTGGTATTCCTACGAAGTAACTATTGTCTTTTCCGACACTGTTTACTGCTAAGGAAAGCGAAGGGAAATATTCAAATTTTCAGTCAAAGCAAGTTTGGCTATAAACGCGTGATGACCGCTAATACTTTGCCTAGTTTGTAATGCTAATTTATTTGGTATTGAAGCACTGATTTGACTTGCCAAACATGTGACAACATAGTTTTGTACAGTTTCTTTTCGAGCTTCCCGCCATTGGGGCGTTTAATGGTTGCTTGTTCAATCGGCCACTTTTCAGCGCAACTTTGCCATAACGCGTTGTAGCTTGGACATAGTAACGCGCAACTTGTTTACTTGTTTGGACAGAAGTCTCAAATGGCCAAATTATATGCTGCAAATATTTTTCCTTAAATAACCGTCCAACGCTGAGCTGATTGACGTATGCCAAAAAAATTGCAGTCATCCACTTAGGGCGTCTGCTGACACAACGTCTTTTATTTTATAATATTGACAATTGGTGTGCTTAGCCAAAAAGTCCAACATTTCAGACGCTCTATCTTTCTGCGATCTAAAATTAGGGCTTCCATTTATCAACTCGTTTAGAAAGCTTCTTCTTCTTCGTCTAATCCGCTATCTTAGCGTCCAATAGTGGCGCCATTAATAAGCACTTTCTGTTCCACTGTAATACCAGTTAAGCGCGAATAAAAGGAGAGCAGAATAGCAGTTCATTTAAGATGTGCACTCATTCATTCAGTTGAAAAGAGTGCAACCAACGGACAAAGAAGGAAGGAACGACCAAATGTTGAAGAGTTGTCGTCGCAGCGGTCCAACAGAGTCGATCAATTTTCGCTTATAGATTGGTCGGCTTGTTCGCGACGGCCGTTTAAAGTTGGTAACTGCTTTTCCTACTTTCTCCCTTCTGCCCAAACTGTTCAGCCGGCATCCGCAGGTTTAATTGGAAAAGACTGCAGGACGAAATTGTACTAAACATGAAATGGCCCTAATGACGAAGCAGATGTTTGAATTGATTTTTCCCTATTTTGGAAGCTTAAGGGTATGATCAAAGCCCTGGAAAGCATTCAGCATATTGGGATAAATGACCAAACAAACGCTTTGCAGGATAACGAGGCAAATAATAATGAACAGCCGAAATATAGGTGACCCATTTTTATGCAAGAAAAACAGGTCACGAGTTGCCAGATTAAAAGCTTCGGCTGGCAAGATAACCTTATCTATCTGTAGCTACCTTTAAGCGTCTTCAGATTATGTCCACATAGAGACGATACTACGCGTGCAGTCTATCCGTGCGCATTGAAAGAGTACTAAGTCAAAGGCTTCGCGTAATGCACACCGGACAGCCACGAAGTAAGTCAGTTTCTAAATTGTTGTCGGTTGTAGAGTACGTAATAGACGAGCTTTGGAATAACGCAGTTAACGTGAATATGCAAAGAAAAGAATTCGCAGTTAAATATCGACATTAGAAAAAGGAGTGCTGAGCGTTGAATTGAAAGCGTTGTTTTTAAAATAAAATCGCGGGAATGGAAAATCCAACGAGCGTAACGCCATCATGAATATTTCCTCCTCGTCCTTATTCTCTGAACACAATACAAGACGGCAAAAGGTAGGCATTGCGCATTCCATTCTTTTTATGCAACTTGTTCACATTGAAAACCTATCAGTTACGTTAATTGAGATATTCACAAAGGGCTCTGCATGATTACTGCGAAACCGAAAGTGTTTTTGCTCTGCCAGCTCGGGATTGATGGCTTAAGTAGACAAAGCCGCGCGTAACTGGACGTCGCTGTCACTTAGGCGGAAGGCGCGGAATTCTTGTGAACCTTTGATCTCAGCATAGCAAGAATCTTATAAATTACGAAACAGCTACGCCATCGTGCCTAAACGTTTTTCTTCAATAGATAAGTTATGCAAATTATTGCGCATTTTAAAATTCTCCAACTTGGAAGGGCAGCCGTTAATGATTGCCATTGCGGCTAGAAGGCAAATCCTTCACCGCGACTATTCAAGTGGAATTGTCGAACGCTGCGCCACGCAACTTTTCTGTTTACGAAAGCTGCACACGGCTGTCACTTGCCCAATCGTTCTCAAAGCAATTGGGCCGTGATGGGCAAAAAGGTTAAATTTTTTTTTTAAGTTCTCTAATCTTTTGCGCAAAGTGAAGCATCCGCTCGGCTCATTAGACATGACGAAGGAAAAATTTAAAAAAGTCGTACGCTTTCGGGATTAGTGTTCAATTGACGTCTTGTCTTTTCGATGCGCAATTTCAGGCTAAGCTAATGCAGCCTTGAGGGCCCGCCATTCCTGCCTTCAGTAGCTCCCAAGTGCATACTTTCTCTAAAGTAACGCATATGCAAGCGGCGGCCAAGGTGCACTACTAACTTGAATTTCTACCCTTTAGCAGAAAAACCGCGACGAAAATTACGGATGGGCTAAATGGGTAGAAGTCTACAGATAGTCCGCTTGATGACTTTTGCTATTTCATCAGAATGCTTTTTCGCTGCCCGGTTTGCGGAATATAAAAAGTTTTCGCTTCTTCCACAAGCTGGTTTGCATTTGATGCGCGCTGTCGGTTTATTATGCCCTACAACTTTGGCGCGGCAATTAGTTGGGGCTGTAAGTCAAAGCAGCCATTGTAGTTAACCATAACGACATGAATAAATCTAGTTAATGGGCTTGGTTCATTTTATCTCAACGCTTTAAGGTGCTTATATTAGGAAAGCGCCCATCCAACTCAGCGCGGAGTGCTCTACCGCTTTCTTCTTGCAAGAGAGGGAGAGAGAGTTTATGTACTTTAACGACAACGGGTTCAACTAGGCATTGTATTGATGGATTGAAGAATATTTCATTTCTTTACCTTTGGTACACAGTTTGGCAAGTCGTTGCGTTTTTTAATGAAATGGCTTAATGGCCACTTACCGACCAGTACTTTGACATTCGTTCCTTAGCGCCCACGCTCTTTCTGTCAGCAGAGGTTGAGCCGTTGCTCATGAGCATTCTTAGCGATCTACCGACGACATGTCTAAAAAGGGTAATCCGTCAAAAACTCTTCTTTTCTGGTTATTTTACCAATAATAAAGTTAAGTAATTGTCCATTGGTTCAATAGTGGACCGACGAAAAGCTAGCCGAGACGCCGTTCGGCCCGTAAATGGGACAAAGGCGAACAAAAAGCTGACAGTCAACTTCAAGCTCAAATAGCTCCTTTGCTGAACAATTCAGATGCCTGAATTGGACGAAAAGTTCATCTGACGCTGCGCTCGTCGTCAGCCATGCCGATGAGCTCACAGACTATAAGCGCTCGAGCGCGGGCAACAAGCGACCAACGAAAGCGAAGTGGTCGCGCCAATCGTTGGCACGCTGTTAACGGACTAAAGCTATGGCGCGAAGAGAGCGTTTTCTCCGCCATTTTGAAATCCTAAACTCGGCATAACAAATGGCAACGAGGAAGCTTCGTTTGAGCAAATTGAGCTTTAAACCGATCGTGTCAACTTTGGACGGCCAGTTTGCTTTTCTTTAAATCTTTAGCAGCAAGCCAACTGGCAACAAGAGTAACAGTTGTCACGGTTTCTTTATTATAAGCACACCATGTAAGGTGCGTTACCACGAAGGATAGTTCAACTTGTTATTGCCCTTATATGTCAGTTTTTTAAATCACAGGAACGCTTGGAACTGCGCTACAAATTCGAAAACTCAATACGCGGCCGTTCGCTATAGAACAAAATCAAGGATGTCAAAGTGCTGCCACAAAATGCCCTACGACAGGACGGCTACATACGTTTATTTTCGTGCGGACCTGAAGTTTCTCCCGACGTGCAGATGCGTTGCATCGCAGCCCATTTTTTTGTCTCTGACTCTCACTGCTAAGTGCAGGTTAGCGTAGGCTCAATTCCTGCGTACATAAGGTACTATGTAAGACGAACATAGATATGCGAATTAACAAGCGCACAACGTGGCAGTAGGGGAGATTAATTTCAAAGGAATGTTTGTCGTGAGAAGCTTTGTAGGATGGCAGGAAAAAGTGACCTCGTACCATAGGCTCATTTTTCTTCGTTTCGTCGTCATCTGTAAGCAACAAACCTTTCTTGGAGAGCACTACCATTTTGCGTTGAAGGCTATTGACCATTTTAAGTGACATTTCATGCACTTCCTCTGCGTTAAAGCACCGAACGATTTTGTTCTTTTACTGCCCTCTCTGGCTGAGAATGGGACTAACGAGAAGTCTAGCGGACCAAATCGGCACTTCGACTCCAAATACGGAGGCGAAGAGTAGGCACTTTACACTGCTCTTAAAGTGGCCGACGAATCTGCCCAAACTTCTCAGCTTGCACTTCTTCTATCAGAGCTTTGGGTCTGCTTGATGACTCTATCCAAGCAATAAGTCACTCCTTTGGCGACACAGGCTTTCTAAGCATACTTAAGAAAAATATATGTTAAGTTTTCTACTTATGTTTAACCAGTTCAGGTGGATGCAAGCAAGAGACAGTCAGAAGAAGATTGGAGCCAATAAACAATATGAAAAAAATTCAGATTTGCTTAACGTATTTCTCCCATTGACGTATATCTCCTTTACATATTGTAAAACTATGTTAACAGAAAGCGTAGATGCGTAAGAGCGCGACGACTAGAAGGATAGAAAAATGTCTGAGCACTTTTCTGCCAGAAGGACGCGAGCATAGCATGACTCACTTTTTGAAAAAAGAAGTGCATTCACAAATTCTTATCGCTTCTGGAAATTTATAATTCGCATGTTTTTCACCCACCCTGCATAGAAAGTGCGTTCAGAATTCATTTGCACACGTTTTACCTGCACCGTGCGATATTTCCATGACAAAGGGTTCATAGAAAGACTTGCGAGCAACATACCCAAAAGTGGCTTTCAGATTCCGCCGGCTCAACGTACTACTAACTGTTCAATTCGCGTAGATCGAAACAGGAGAGACGTCAGCAAACATTAACACTTGCAGAAGAGCGTACGGAAAGATTCATTTCTAATTGTTGAAGACCAAGCTGCCGCGCTTTTCAAGTTTAATATGACGTTGGTTTGTTTCTTAACGCGTGAAACTCCCACTCTAGCTGTCACTTCGAGTTATACTTCTCCCGGAAGTTAGCGGCGTAACTTTCCGTTCAGCTGTTCGTCAGACCGAGTAGGACATCGAATGCGCTTGTGTTAACTATATATGCAGGCAGTCTTTGGCTCTTGCGAGCTTCTACAATTAGGCATAGGCAACTTCGACCGGATATTCGAACTGGACGAAGTTCTGTGAGGCTGTGGCTGGAGATAGTACCTTTACATTCTGCGAATTTATGCAGATAGGCTGTTGCACGCAAATTTTCGTTTTTTTAAAATGTGAGCCTCAAACTGGCCACAGACATTGGTGCAACGTAACGACGGCCGGCCTAGTTCTCTAAGCCATAACAAGAGGCTATAAACTCACGGTGAGCATTTGCGAGCAATATTTGGCAAGACGAAGTCCCCACGAGACGAAAAGTTAGGAAAACAGCTGAACAAAACTTGGACGCTGTCGGGGACTTGTACATGTTAGATTCGAAATGAAACCCCCCAGTGGCCTTGTGCTTTGGTCCTTTAAAACATTCCATTTACAAGATTCTATTTCCTTCAAGCAGCATTGCACCTATTGTGAGATGCTTCGCAAGTAGTAAGCATTGGCAAAAGCTATCACTGTGCCATGAATTGATCAAAGTTGTAATAGGCAATAAAAGCAACCAGCTGTTGGCACGCTGATGCATAACGGAGGCAAGGTGGCAATTGCTAGTGCTACAAGTCCGACGCTGATACATGATTGCTCACCATAAGTTGGTGATTCATTCACGTAAATGCCTACGTCTGACCGAACTGTTTCCGAAGATGACAACAGTTCGTTCAGGCTGGCAGGCGAGCAACTGTGTAACGCCTACCTTCAAACTTCAACAGAGCAAGACGTTGACAATGTAAGCTCCCATAAAAGCAAACAGGGTAGCAGTATTCTAGGCCGTCACCTCCAATAGGGGACAAGAAAGGAAGTCAAACAGATCGTCCGTGTACCATCTAACGGCTTAAAAACGATTCGTGTGAAAACCCAACACCTGAAAGGCACTTCGACTATGTACTATTTGCGAAAGGCATCCGGAGTACAATGAAATGAACGCTGGCCTGCTTAGTACAATCGTCGCTTGACTTCTTTCGTCATTTGCCATTGCATTCAAGCAGTAAGACATTTAAAAGATTTTGAGACCAAGATCCGTAGCAGAAACTTCTCTGCTGTTGACATGTGTCATCATCGGTTGTTTCAATAGTAATCAAACGCCCTTTGCCAATATGACAGCTTTTAATTAGCATTAAATATGCTACTCAGAGAAAACTAATTTCGTCTTCAGAGTCAAATCGGCTTGAAGGAAGGACTCAGAAGTCGGACAGTACAGCCTGTCTAATTTTAAAATTCAGTAAAAGCGATGCCCTAATGCTAGCAGCCCTGACGTAAGGTGTTGAAGCCTCAAGGTGTCTTCCATTCGAACAGATAATACTTTCAGTTACGTAACACTTGGCTCTAAGGCCCTAAGTCAGGTGAGAAAATAAATTTGTGCCAAACCTGCTTTCTTCGCCATATGCCAGCCGACAAGATCATTTTGATTTGCAACTTTGAAGGTGATATGCATTTCACGGTTGACTGCTGAACTGCTCATCAATCGAACTGACGTGTGAGCTCAGCGACCTGCCGTGATTTTGGGTCGAAATGCGTTTCCTCCAATGGGGTAAAGTCAGATCAATCCTGCCGTTAAGCTGAGAGACAGAGAGAAACCACGTCGCGAGGTTGAGATGCTGCAGGGGCAGAAAGCGAGCAAACAGCGAAATGCCGATAAACGGACGTCTTATTTGTTGCAAGCTAATAATGAAAGCAGGACAGCTCTTCTTGGCGCGCGCCACGGCTTGCCTATCAGTCTTTCGGCTACCTATTGCCCATCTGCCACGCGCCTGCTTTCACCTCTTCGAAAGTAGCTTGCACAGAATAGCAAAGGTTCAAGGAGCGAATCCCTTCTACTAAAAGGGGAAATGAAAAGCTTGCCAATCGAAGCTGTTATTCATTTCAAGAGTGTGAAAATGAAACGGTTAACCTGACTCTGCAAGACAATGCAATGTCAATACATCTCTCCCTCAGCAAAGCAAACGTTAAATCCTTACATGGAAGCTGAGGAACGCTGTATACTCCTCTGCCCACCTGAAAACAATGAAGATATCAGTTTCAGGGGTTTTTTATATGCTCCTTGAATATTCAGCATACAAAGCTGATGAACAAATTCAATGATTCGCTATTTCATTGGACTTGCAAAGCGGTACTGCCATCCTGATATAAATGCTGAAACTATTGGAATGGGAAACCCTTTGCTTACCATTAGCAGTCGTGTATCACCTTTAAATCCACTGCTGCACAAATGCTTCTCACTTTAACAGCTTTGTTTAGCCGGCTGGCCCAGTAGTACACTGGAAGCGCCTCTCAAGAATAGCAACTGCAATATGTGACCTAATCATGCATAACTAATCTTAATCGTTAAAATCGATTCACTGAGAAAGCCGCGGTCCAGGTGACTTCAACTTGCCAAAGGAAGAACCGCTGAAGATCCGTACCAATAGCTGCCTGTCGTTCTAGCGCAATTTTCAGTTAATAAACTATAGGCAGAATAATCTTCTCGTCAGTGGCCCTCTGAGGCTGTCAACGGGAATAAAAGCGAAGTTGCTCCACTCATGCTTATAAAGCCTGAGAGCGTCAACTTTGCGTTATACTCTAAGCCCATAAATGAACTCCCTTCGAAAGCAGAGAATAAGTTACCCTTTTCTTGACATGCCCGACTCGACTTAGGCGTGATTAATAGAGGCGTTGCGACACCCGCTTGTACCCTACTGAAAATGACTTCTCAGAAAAAAGTTTCAGGAGAAAACGCTTTTTCACACAGGTAGCGTACTGCACCTCTTTCAGGTATCTCATTCATTGGGAAATATGGCTGTCGCAAGTTTGACCTTACGCGGTTAAAAGTTCCACATTAACGCATATGGGAATTTCTAGAGAATTATTAATGCCTGACATGCATATTAACGATAGCGTTAATTGCGCTAAATTTTCTACTAGCCATAGCGTATTAAAATTATCATCAATGCAGCTGAAGTAGTATCATGACCATAAAAGTCGTTTTTATTAATATTAATACAATTGTAAGCAAAATCTTTTGGAGCTGAACCAATGCAGTTAACGGCAACACGTCCCGTGAGAAAACGGGAATGAAGCTTGCAGTCACTTTATACCGACGTGATAGACAGTTCCAGAATGCTCCATCATTGTTTTGAATAAGCATCCTTCTCACGGGGCGTGTAGCCGCAATAAAACGGAATGACATATCAGTATGAGCAAAAATGGTAGTATAAGCATGATGAGATATTTTATTCACGAATGGGCTTTAAAGTTTTGCGTGAGCTGTAAAACAAATTTGCATATTCTTTTCCAACGCGTCGCCATTGTAGGCGTCGTTAAGTGAAGTTTGATTTCCTATTTACTATTTTAAATTTATTTCGAGGAAGCAACGAACTTCTTGAGCTCATAGTGTGAAGGTTGGAACAACTTTTCGCAAGCAGCGTTGCATCAGATCAGCCGCATTCAATCTATTACGCGTTTGTTTTCGCAAAGGAGGCGATGCTGCTAAAATTTCCTGCTAAAGGAATTATTGATCGTCCTTTGCTGTTGTATACGAATTGGGATGAGAATAAAATTAACGCAAGTTAGTATATCGCTTAGCCGAAGAAAGAAAGGACAATTGCAAGCAGTCAGCTGATCTATTACCAAAGTAGGACACGGCATTTTTTCGTTTTCAAAAGCGGTCGCAATGAAAGACCCATAATTGAGACGTGGACGCCGTTCCCGAAAGCAATGTGACGCGCTTTGCTGTCTCCACCGACCGGTCCTTAACATCCTTTGATCGATCAGTTGACGGAACTTGGCTCTGATTTTCCAGTCGTTTAGTAACATCTCATTTGCCTTAAGGCCTTTGGACGTTAAATGAAAAGTGCCGCAGTTATAGTATTTAACGATATCGTAGATCAATGGACGTTTGCCATATGCGCTTTTGCAGTGGACACTCGTCGATGTGGCAATCATTCACTGCGACTCATCAAAGAGGCGGGATATTGCAACAGTCAAAAACAGCGCCGGCATAATCACTTTTCCACTCAATGGAAAATTTACGCAATTGCCGTGAAATGTCCCGCCTGCGCGTGTGTGTGGTTGCCAAATATAAAAGCTAATACTTCGGCTATAATGTCCATTTATTACGGGGTTGACAAGGCAAAAAGATTGAAAGCGTTCAAATTTTTTCCATAATGCCAAACGTTAAGTAGAGACAAGACAGTTTTAAGATTTAAATATAAATTTATCAATACTGTCTTGTTGCTCACTGAAGACCATGTGGACGAGAGATTGATAAATATGATCATTATTAATTCCGCGCGCAGCTAAAATGCGTAATTTTAAAGCCGGGTGGCCGTCCCTTATATATTATTGATATTATATTAATAACAACGTTGCTTCAAGCGCATAGTGACTTCATTAAATTTATAAAGAGTAGCAAAGCTCGTCAACTGTTTAGCTTGCTTCATATTAATAAGAAAGTACGAACAGAGATGATGAGAAGCAGATTGCTTGAACAGATATCGACTGATAAATTATGGCAACAGAATGCATTCATAACATCGTCGTTCTCAAAATGTTTACCTCACTTTCGTTCTATGATATGTACAGTGTCAGCTCCTCGGTTTGTCAATGAACTTCTACAACGGCGGCGCTTAGAGGTGAAGTGCGCCGATTGGAGGACGATATTGCATATTGGATAGTCAGGTCACACGCTATGCAACAGCGGCTATTTCATTCAGATAGAAATTTTCTTTCCCATAGGCTAAATGACGCAAAAATAGGAGTCCTACTCGTCACCCTATCAAAGACTAATATTCAAACAGAAAGCATCAGTGCTGATCTCTAATCGTTTTGGAGAACTCAGCGGATAAAGGTTTAATTTTTTCCAACTGCCTGTTGAAAGTTCAACAGATGGCGATGAAACGAATATGAGATTGCGTAAGTCGACTTGCTTCTTCAGCTAACATGCTCACTTTAAAAAACGTCTAGCACTTCCCGGATGCCAATGACGATTCATAATATGCAAATAGCGGAAGTGGTGGGGAATATCTGTCCGTTTTTTAAAAGTTTTTTTCCATAGGGCAGAACGCGAGAACTTGACTTTAACTGACTGTGGGAAGGTTTGCCATAGCGCACCTCTGCTGCTACACTCGGTAAAAAGTGTGAAAAACCGGGTTGCTCTCATGACTAATATTGTTTGATGTTTAACAGGCGCTCAAATGTTGAAAGTGAATGTTCGTGAATGTTCCAGTGATAAATAACAGTTCTATGTAACATTTTTCTTTTCTTTCCGCAACGAACACCGATCGCTACATATAAGCCTTTTATAAGCACCTGCAGAAAGAGGAGAAAAAATATATACTGAAATAAAAGCTTGTAACTTCCGACGAACAATTGCAGTGCTCTCAGGAGCGATCGTAGATGAATTGCAAGATGTAAGCGAAACAATATCCAATGATAGCACTGCTTTATCCAAAGCCATAAGAGTCGAGATGAGCTAAGAAGATGAGAATCGCATCGCTTTCCCGCTTTTAATTTTAAATTTGGGATGGAGAAACTTTAAGAAGCGATAAAGAAATCTTTCCCTCACTTTCCGTGGGATGTTGATTCTTATTAATAATATAATAGGCGCCGTGTCTTAGACCTTCTTTAGAGCAAGTTTCCGCTGCAGGAATAACTGAGAAAGCGAATACGTAAAAGTATATCCGCGGAGAGACTGCGATAAGTGCTGTATTAGTACGCTCAGCTGCAGGCCCTTTATCGCATAAGTATTAAGAGAATTTTATGGGTCTGATAAGTTTGTCATATTCACACCACCCTCCGCCAACGTAGACGATGGAAGATGAGATGCATTAAACGCGTAAGACCACCATCCTCGCCTTCGCAGACACCGTCTCTTTTATCAACAGGAAAAACCGCTTCAAACTTAGAGTACGACGATGGGAGAGGTCACTTTGTCTAGAAAATTATCTCCGCTTTTTTCTGCTACGCTGTGCTGATTTTCAAATTGACATACGAAGTCGCTTGTCCTATACTTGAAATAAAGTAGCGAAAAGAACTTGCACGTCCTGAAACTTATTAACTTTTCACCCATTTCTGGCAAGAGAACTCCTATGGTCCGTAATGAATATCCTGAATTGAAAACGACGTAGGACGTTTTGCTAAGTATTATTAGCAACGCGTTCCGCCTCCTATCGACTCCTCCAACATCAAAGTTCTTGGATGTGCTCCGTATAAAACGTACGCGCTAATAAATGGATGAAGTAAGTTAATCCGACAGAAAAGTTCGCAGTTTTGTAACACTGGTTTTTCGCGGCTTTGTCTCAACAAGGAACTGACTAGAAAGAAGGTATACGCACTGTTCGCTCTGCAGCATGTAATCTTCGGAGTGCCGACGGCATAATAGCTTCTTTTCTCTGGCCGGGAAGAATGACTCTTCTGCATCCGTTACACGCTTGGGTAAATCGACAGATTGCCGGTTTGGAGCTTTGCAACCTGAAGCAATATGTCAGGCTTTAAGCTAAAGCGCTTTGCTTACAGCTTGACAAGTCGTTGTAATCCTATTTATCTAATGCCAATTTCATTGATCTTTTTGGCGAACAGTTGGCAGTCTTTGACACCTGCCAGGTGTCAGTAGACAACTTATTTAATGAAAAAGGTTAACTTACCAGCACCGCAAGCCTTTGCCAGCTCCAGATTCTGCCCGTAAGGGGAAAAAACCAGCGTGCTATGGAATCTTTGCCAATCAGTAATGAACGCTCTCAGCACGGTCGAAACTGTTGCATCCATTATAAACTTTTATTGCATGTATTAATCAAGTAGCCACGCTAAAAGGAAAAGCATGAAGGTACCGACAGCGTAAGCTATTCAGTTATGATAGATGGAACTGTGCATACAGGCATTATCCAACTCTTGTGGGATGCCCATAAATAACATCTTAGAATGGATCATAGTACAGTAATATTCCATATCCTTTCCATAGATCAAATGGGAGAACAATTCACTAAGACTTCATTGTTTGCAAGCGTATTGTTGCAAAGTAAAACTGTGCTTCCAAAAATGTCCAATTAACGCATACTGTCTTTCGTATCTAATCAGAAGTGAGTCACGCGTATCCGTTACACACATTGTCGTAACAGCCTGCTGAGATGGCGTAATTCGTTCAGGTACGAGGCCGTTAACTACGCTCAAAGAAAATGACTGAACCTTCTCCGCTAATCCCGAACGCTTCATCACTTTTTTGCCAGTAATTAACGGCTCGTCTGTGAATAAATTATGGACTATTTACCCATCACAGAATTGAGCTACGTGTCTTTTTCTTTGCTATTAAATTCCTGCTGACAGCGAATATATATTCATTGCACTTGAAATAGTTTTTTCAAAATGAGCTCTTCGTAGTAGAAAATCACTGCATGAATGAAAAAAGGGAATTCTTCGTTAATTGCCAAGATATGACCTGTCAGAAGCGGAGATCATTAAATGATTAACATATAAATATTAGTAATAACAAATTGCTTTCAGTGATGGGAATTGACGAGTATTCGAATATTAAAGCTTGTCTCTGCCTTCTAAGGCGAAAAGAAGGTAAATCGGAGGCTTACAAAATACATGTACTTTAAAATAACAACAACAACAATAATAATAATAATAATAACAATAGTACTAATAGTTTAGGAAAGCATCTTGCACGTTGTAGCAAATTATCATGCAGCAACATACCGTCTTTATAGACCTAAGCAGTCATTCAAATAAGGGTTTTCATAAAAAATATAAGCAGGTGCCTGTTTTGTTACCAGGATAACTATCGTGTAGGTGGTTGCTGGAATGTTAAAGCCAGTAGCAGGTCCGCAAGTGTTTGACGAAAAGCTAAGATGATTTTAAAAAGGTCAGAAAGGCATGCGATCAAATCAATGACAACTCTTGATGCCGCCACTTCGCAAAGCCCTAATGATCACAGTGCAGGTGCGGAAGGTGATTTTGTTTTCATATCAGAAGCGCAGTGATTTGAGGCAAGAATGAAATAGTTGAAGACGAATCGTATCCACGACTGTACTTTGTGCGCACTGTGACTATTTCGCCTTTAAAGCTAACCTTCGACTATACTGCGCTATACGTTTGACCGGTGAAGGAGTCTTGCCGTGCGACTAATTCGACAGTGATAAAAAAAACTATTTGCCGTCTCTTTGAAATTGAAAAGGGATGGACACAAATTCCTGCGCTGTAACTTAATCAATATTATATAGTCTAGTTTGACGAACCGACCGAGCTTCCTTCCAATCGATTCCCTGCTTTATTTCCCATCAATGAAAGCGACGCGGTATTGGAACGTATTGACCATTATTCCTGAGGCCTTATTTAGAAATTCACTATCAAGTTTTGCCAGCGCTCTTAGCCAATGACTCCTAACTCTCTTGTGATTATTCTAAAGTGCTAGCGTGCGGTAAAAGCCCTTTTCCTTTTACTGCTCGTATTTGCCTTCCCGTGGCGCCTTGTAATTAGCGGTCAACCAAAATGCCTGCATAACAAGACAATGAATTGAATTTTATACACTGTCCGAATTGATACAGCAAAGGGAGTTCACGGGCCTAATACAAATTTAAGCTTTTGCCATTGAGCTGAACCCACCGCTTTAGATAATGTCGGCTAATAACGGCAAGATGACGCGATATATTCAAATAGCGTATACTTTGGAAGTTGAGCCATAAGTGTTGGAGTACTGAAGCTTGTTATTAAAAATGAAGCAGCGCGTAATAATCAAAATCATGAGTATCTATAATTAGACTTCTAAATGGCAAGACGGGCCAACATGGTTATTTGCAATTGATCCCATTTTAGCGTGACTTAATCGAAACGCTATAGTAACTGCACTGTCTAGAAGTTGAGAACAGTGGCTGCGGCTGCGCACTGTTCTTCAGATACTTTCACTGATTAGATAACGTAATGTAGACAAACGCGAAGTCTGCCCTAATCCAGTTAAACTATTAATTCGGAGCGTAAGCTCACCAGGTTTTCAAAATTTTAAAATACTCCCTCCAAACAGTCACACCGACATTGCTATTGTTAATATTAATATTAAGTAACGAAAAAATGTTATGCATTGAACTCGTACGTCATTTTTCTGAATCAGCGGACGTTTTTGCAAAGGGCTTTTGAAATTTCATAGTTTATCTATCCACGGGAGAGCCTAGCTAAAGGCTATAAAGATAAACTATTCACGGTCAGCATCGGAAAGCTGAAAAGCTTATAAGTAGTTATTGTAAAGCCTGCGTGACTTAGTGAGTCTGCTGTAGGATTTCTTCAGAGTTTTACTTCCTCTATGTTCTTTAATAAGTACGCGGTAAGGAGCTATGCCGACAGCTATTTTGCTCAACGCACACGTCATCGAGCTTAATCTGCTTACTCATACAAGTTGATGTCTCAAAATGAATATTGTTTTACTGCAGTTTGGGTTGCTAAGTGCAATTCACAATTTGCTCACCTTGCTAACTCGTTCATTAAAAAAACTGATAACTGAAAAGGAGGAACAATGTATGAATACTATGTCCTCATGGCAGTCCCAGGATAGATCATAGTGATAATAAGTCAAATTTTCAAAAATATCTCCTCGGAATAATTGGGGAACCATTATGCATTGTGTACGTGGCTCAGTGCTGAACAAGATGAGTTTCCTATAAAGCAGATGGCTTTTGCCGCTTCCCCAAATAAGATTTCGAAACAGCAAGCAAAAATTGGCATAGCGAATAACAGGGATGCAAAAGCAGCGTATACTGTTAATATGTTCCTTCTATATGGACATAGACTGAACAGAGGCTATCCAATTAATGTGAACTAGTTTCTTTAGTATTTCTGTTATGCTTAGTACTGCCGCATGAAGAGTAATAATGCACGGAATAGATTATTGTCCTACTCTGAAGTAGAGCACTCTGACTGCACGCTTTTATAGGTCTTCTACCGACTTGCTCAAGT
Source organism: Trichuris suis (assembly GCA_000797535.1). Classification (NCBI taxonomy): domain Eukaryota; kingdom Metazoa; phylum Nematoda; class Enoplea; order Trichinellida; family Trichuridae; genus Trichuris; species Trichuris suis. Next base: position 911,793 of record KN538392.1, on the reverse strand, counting down.
CGAGCTTCCGTTAGTCGGGTTAAGAGTTCCACTTTCATATTCGTAAGGGGCATAGTAAGTCTTTATAATTATAACAAGTTTTCATTAGGATTAATCTTAGACTTGGTACCAATAGCTTAGAATTAACGTAAAAATGCTATACGGTCTACTCGATCAGATATATAGAACTTCCCGCAAGGGATAACCAGTTTTTTTTGAAAAGCAGCTTCTGCAGTCTCACACGATAGTGAAAATTTGAATACGTGCATGTCAGTCGTGCCTACCACATGCAAAGACGTCAAACGTAGTGTTAGCAGCAAACTGAGAAAGTTTTCACCACTTCTCACTTTGATCAGGCGACTTGCGACCGGCGAGGTGAAACGTTTTGCGGAGACACTGATTTGTCATCAGTGCTGATATTGCTGTGTCCAAGTGTGAACTTTGTTGGGAATTACGTTTGAATGCCTAAGAGAAAAATAGAAAACTTAGATTGGACAAACAATTGATAGCATCTGGAAGGCTCCCAACGTTGGAGCATGTTTTAATTAGCCCCGCAAAGAGGCGGGAAAAGCGTTATCGTCGTCGCGCTCAAAATGGCGACGCCGTGAACAGGAACGTTGAATTCTCCTTTCTAGCTTTGCTTCAATCAATACTGGGGGATCAATGGCACTACTCGTGCAAACAGTGGATTTGTTTGCTCATTGTAACGTAACGGATTCACCTATGGGCCAATACAATGCAGCGTGTGGAAGAGAGACCGAAAAAGCGGTACGTCATGCAAAACTGGTATTCCCCGCAAAATATTTCTGCTCGCGCAACTTTCCAACCTTGAAACACTGTCCTGCAGCAAAGTCAATATCATCTAAATTTCCAGTTTGTTAATCGTGCATGACTCAACATACGTTTCCTTCTCTTCCAATGGTACTAATTACTACTCGCCCCGGCCGAATGTAGCTTAATAATTTGTTGTCAGGAAAGAAGATGAATTGATGAGCTATGGGTGCAATACATAGTTTGTGTCAAAAAAGCAATACACACTCTCTCTCACACAGTAAGGTGCAATTCCAATGCACTTTCTTCTTTTCCTATAAGAAACGTGGGCACATGAAGTCAGAAGGGAATGCACGCCTAAAGAGCAGTGAAAAAAGATGGGACTCCTCTTCCTGAGGATTATAACTTATGTATAAATGCTTTTTGCTACATCACGTTGGTTACTATTCGATTTTGTACGAAACAAGTCTATGTTCTGAAAATGCTGAATCGCAATGGCTTCCGACTTTCTATCACTTCACTTTCCAAATCGAGCACAGAGTTCTAAAATGAAAAAGCACTTTAACTTCATAAAAGAGTTTTGAGAATGCCGGGAATCTGAGACCGCGTATACAGTAAGCTTGAGCCGAATTTGAAAAAGACCTCTACTTCATCGATGGTCTGAAATACCTGTAGCGCGCATGCCAGCAGGCTTTTTGCTGGGCAGAAATCTCTGACAGACAACACCGCCTTCTACGTTTTGTTGGATCATTGTTCTTTCATCAACTTAACAAATGCCTTAGCCAATATCCGGCTGAAAATCTGACAAAGCGCAGTTGCTTCCATCTGACTGCGGTGCATCCTTGAACAACTGTTCTTAGCTTTCGTTTTCTCGAAATTCTCCTCGCATACTACGCTAAGCGTGCCGAGAGAATCACAGTATATCAAGCCCGTTTTGGCACTGGCATCAAATGAATATATCTTAGTTGGAGTATGAGAACCTCCATGCGAATACTATGGGCAGTAAGCAGCTGCTCTTCAATGCTTTAACATAAGTTTGAGTGTTAGTATGAAGAATTCATCATTTAGAAAAAACGATTAGGTACGTGCGAAACCATCATCCCAGCCAAGAGAAATATCAATTATTGGCTCAAACTATTAATAAAACGAACTCGAAGTGAGTAGCAAAGCGGTGGCCGCCGTCAATTCACAAAAGCTATCTCAATTCAGGGCAAAGTTGTAACCCAATAGTCATTCATAAATTATTCATAACAAGCAATCAATGCTGAGAGATTCGAGTTGAGGATTCAATTTAATTTAGTTGCATGGTTGCGTCGTATTTATGACGTCGTCCAACCTGCCCAACGACTAGAACGTAACCTTCAGATCACTCCCATAAATGGCGCTTTTACTTCAGCAAACATTGCTTCACGAGTGGAATACTCTTCGTAGGAAGGGCTGATGCCTTTGCTGCTTTTTTCCGATTGCTCAATTTAATTTCACGAAAAGGAAGCGTACGCGCCGCCTAAGATGCCACCTGACGAAATAAAAACATTGAGAAGTATAAGAACGTAATTCCAATGGGAAACCAGTTGCCTCTTCGGCTGGCAGCAGGCGGACAGAGACGGTTCGCAAAAAAGTAATTGATGGATACGAAAAGTAATGAGCTTATTTAAATTCTACTTTCTTTAGCTGCATCCAATAGTCGCCGGGAGATTACTCCATCCAAATAGGTGTAAAAAAGGCGTTTCGAGTGCGGGAATAAAGGTTACCCTTACGTCGCTGCGAGGTGAACCAGAATGGGCAATGGAAATCCATTCCAAGTTTGCCTACTCGACAAAGTACGAATAAGGTTGATAATTGGAGCTAGCAACTTCTAGACTAAATAGCAAAAGGGATTATGATGTGCGTTAGGTGCTGCGACAAACAGTTTACGAAAAGTGATGATGCCCCGTAATATGCTGAACAAATATTCCAAGCCCAAGGTAACAAAATGCGTCCACTTCCATGAATGGGAGCACAGCTGTTGATGGAAGCTTGTTAAAGTTGGAAAGGAAAAACTTCTGTTCCTTTAAAACTGTCTGCTTTTGTTCACAGCTAATATGGAAGAATGCCGTAGGCTTAAGGCATGCTTAGCCTGACTGATATGTGGGGAATTCCGCAGTTAAACGGCATTCCCTCACAGCTCCTTTAGCACCTAAAGCAGGTTTTGAATTAAAATCGCGAACTGAATTGTAATACGGTTTTTACGTCATACCGAGTCATCAAAATGCCTCCTTTTCATCAATGCACCCTATAGTAACAATCTGGTATAGAGACAGAAGCGTGTTTTCCTAATTGCGCAATCATTTTACTTTTAAGACAATCGGTCAAAAGATTCTGTTCCGCCGTACTTTGCAGAAAGGAAGTCCGGAATAAAGGGAACTGTTTGCTCACCTTCAAAAGTAAGAAATTAAGTTAGGAGAACACGTGAATGGGTAGAAAGCTTCGATTGAATGAAGTAAGAGACCGAACAAAATGCTAACAAGAAGTCGATTGGGATTTTGCTGACGAAACATTTGTCAAATGACACAACTCTGGTGGAAAGCCTTTTTACATCGAGTTAGCCCATTGCACGCCTCGGAAGTGAATTACAGCTTTGCGGGTACTAAGCGTCCCAAAGCGCTCATTTAAAATAACTTCCTATATTGCGACTGCTCAAATGAGAGTAAAATCTTGTTGATATGCTAAAAAACCTATTGGGCAGCCGTCTTCGCTGAGCTTAACTTGTATGGTAAGAAACGAATGGTCCGCTGTACCAAGACGAGCTGCAAGTGTTCATTTACGTCTTGCCACCTGACGCGTCCTTCTCTATTTATCATCAGCGATCAACTCATGCTGAGCTTCAAATGGGAAGCTCACATATTGCTAACGATTGGATACTTGCCAACATATTAATATTACTAATAAGTGAGCTATTATTAAACCTGAAAATGACATGCCAACATTAAAATACCCTTATTAGTACATGCATTTGGATATAGTCACCAACTTCAGCCATCTTAAGCGCTTTATAAATTAAGTATATTAATAATTCTCAATACATGGAAATAGAACACCTAATATGGTAGCTCAGAGAGGGGACTTTATGGGTTGACAAGAGGTCGAATGCTTTGTCATGCTATTTCAATTTGTTGAACGTACCTTCAGGCTGTCTCAGCTGCAGGAAGCATTTTTTCAAACTAGACCATGGCGCATGTATAGTAGTTGCCTGATCGCTTGTTACGGAGCGCCGCTTGCTAGCTTGCTCAGCAATAATCCCGTTGAGACTGGAAGAAAAGGGAGCTGATTTTTGCTTGCCACCGCCTCAGCCAAGTCAATAAGTAAGGATTGATAACTTTAAGCACCTCAAAGCCGTCTGGCAGCACTGACGTATGCATGACGACGCTCACTGGTCTTTATTATTTTCTTTCACCTTATGTAGCCAGTCTACTTTGCTTATGACTTTACTATAAGTTCATTAAGAAAAGTAAGTCCCCTGTGAAGAGGTACCCTTCCAATCAATCGTTCCCAAAAGCAAAGCTTTCCAACAGCTGAGCGATGCGGAAGAAACTGGGAATGACACGAAAGCTTCTCTGGAAAAAAAATGAATCCGCACTCGCTGGAAAAATAAATAAATTGCGTTCGTGCAACTGCAAGCTAAGATTGTCCCAGTTGTTCAATGAGTTCCTATAGCGCTGATTTAATTGCTAGCCAGAAATTAAGGTGGTGCATGTGCCGGTACATAATATCCGCAAGTCGGAAGTTGTGGGATCATTCATTATTGCTAAGTCAAAAAGACATTGTTTGTCAGACACTAAGTAAATTCAAATTCCAGTTGCTCCAAAGAGGATGCGATTTCCGGCTTCGCGATCTGACAGTGGCTTGTCAGGCAAACTGAAGGCAGTATGTGCGTGGAACAGAATGAATTATTCAAAGGAATCATCAATGAATCTTTTGCTACTACTATGAGTATAACACGTTCTGCATAAAAGTGACAATAAAAAGAATGAAAGGTTACTAGAACCGTCATATCAGTTATGTTATGCATATGTGAAGCTGATATTACTTTCATCCTTCACTCTGATGAATAAGAGAAATATAAATTATTCATGCAAAGTATTCACGTAAGTGAAAGCGTGTACGCACTCACCTTGACGCCAATGAAAGGTCTCTGCTTTATTCATTCACAGTTTCATTTCACCGTTCAAGGTAAAGTGAACAGATTCTTTCCGATACGTTACATGGCGACTTGTTTTCACCTAAAGCGTAGTGAATTAAGTTAAAGCAGCAAAAGTTTACCTGCTTAGCCGACAGGAGCTTCATTCACGTTTCGAATGGAAGTTACGAGTAATAATTCGCTTTTAAGGAAAATAAATCATACAGCTTAATTGTGATACACGTCCGTTGCCGGGAGACTTTAAATCATTCAATCTATGGGCGCAAGAAGCAGTTTCCAATCAGAAGGTTCCTTAGCTTAATTGCATTTCGCCCTACTGTGAAGCATATGGCAAATATCACTACTCACAAAAACTGTTAGGAGATTAATTTTTTGAAAATTCTTCTGTTAAAAGGTTTAACGGGGCGGCAAAAGTGTTACAAGCAATAAACGTTGCCCAACCTGAAGGAATGATAGAAGGCTCAGAGCTCAAATGTTCTGCACGTGCCTACACGGACAGCTCTAATGACTTGGTTCATCTCAATAAGAGTTAAGACAAAGTTCGATTGTATAAAACGTGGGTAATACATTTTTCTATAGCAAACCAGGAGTTGCACGTAGCCAAACGCTTCGAGGTGGTAATAAGATCAAATCTCGATTTTTCGTTGAACAGCAAACTGGACAAGAGGCTAAAGGAGCACATTGTCAGTAATCGAAATACTCTGAGCAAGAAGAGATGATGACCAGATAGACAGATGAATAACATAATTTGGCAGACTTGGAGGCGGCGGAATTAGACTATGCTAAAAAAGGCTGATTCGCTCACACAAATAGCCTTTTAAGATCCAGAAGGATTCCATTGCCGCTTTATTCACTGCAAATTGCCATAATAAGCGCATTCGGGCTTTCTTCTGAGCCTAATTTGCTATTTTGTTACTTGCACGCACAAATGGGCTGCGGCAGCGATTAGCTATTGAATTATAAATTTTCAAGGATTCATTTCCAGGACAAGAAAGAATAAATTGCTATCGTTCTCGGAAATCTTAACAACTAGCACGCGTCCCTTCTAGAAAGTCTACAAATGAGTTAGTTATTTTTCCGAACATTGAGTATGCTTAACTAAAGCAGTTGAAAAGCAGAATAGAACCTTCAGTGACTAACGCATTGCATGAGAAGAAGAAGAAGAAGAAGAAAAGGAATCAGCGGAAGATATGCCGTCGTTTAAAAGAGTTTATTCCGGTCCCAATGCTAAATATGCAAATTACATCCTTCGCGTCGCCTACTGTATTAATCCAATGTGCAAAATACTTCTGCAGCTGCAATTGCACTACTTAGTCTCGTCATCCAAAAATACTTCCCCTCTAACTTTTACCGTCTTACTCTAATTACTTTTGAAGGTTACGTATGAGAATCTTACATTTGATTAACATTTTAATTTCAAGTACACGCTTGCTTCGTAACAGGTTGCCCAGGTTTCGCCGTCTTTGTACGCTGTGTGCAAGTTTTCGCCATAAAAACTTGCGACGGTGGAATTAGATGTAAAAGCTCTACTAAGTAGACAGAATAGCATCAATGCCTTCTTTTCCTCTGCTAATTGGCCATGTATCAGCTGCAGACACTGCTTAAAGTCAAAGGGAAATAATCAACTATTGCCTACTAATAATTAGTTATTCTTGTTTTCCAGTTTGCAAAAACTTCCATATTAGTATCATCGAGAAACTTGTAATTAGTACCTATTTGCTTATATTAATAATTAGCATGGGCAATCTATTAATAATAAATGACAATTGGACCTTCGCTATTCTTTGCCTGCAAAAGCTCCGCTATTTACTGATTCCCTGCGTGATGTCCCCCTATGAACTAATAGGCTCAGGCTTAGGCTTAGGATTAAGTTACGCAGAGGTTTGCGATAAGGACTGCGCTTAAATTAAATCGTATCTGCCGGCTAACTTTTTAAATATAGTTTCAAAAGTCTAAGCCTAAACCTTAAAGGCTACATTTAAGCCTAAGCCAAAGGCTTACCTTAATCCGCAAGTTTCTGCCACTGCCTAATGATTAAGTTAAAGCCGCAGACGCACGCTTAGGCTTAAGCAAAGACCTCTCTGCTAAAGACCTTTAAAGAATACGTGAAAAAATTAAGCAAGCAGCTTACAAGTATCCTAAGCCTAAGCTTGAGAGTATTAGAACAAAAGATAACGGCGCAAACTAATTTAGTGGGTACTGGCCTCCTCATGGTGGGCAGATAATAATAGGAGACGAGTTGTTTAGAACACTTTTTGAAAAGTATTGAAAATGCAGCTCGTTTTTACGGGCGCGTAAAACTTCATAACTGTGTACGGAAATGTGACAAGCAATGAACTGTAAGTGTTAATTTAAATTTACGCAACTTTCGGGAAGCTGCTGTTCCCCCGTCGTCAGTGATCGTTAAAGCATGTTAGCGCCGTTTAGTCAGCGCTGACGACGGGGGAACTGCAGTTTCCCGAAAGTTGCGCAAATTTCAATAAACGCTTACAATTTTTTACGGGTCATATTTGCGTACACAATTATGAAACGTTTCGAAAAGTTTTCATACGATCGGGGCCTCGGCAAGCTGATTTTTGATTCCCTTTCTACTGACCCCATTTTCAAAGGCAAACAAGAATTGCTGAGCTGCTCAGGAACGGCTGAGGCGTCTGACAGACAAATTAATTTGCATACAGCTGGAAACGTTATCATACCACGTTTTAAAAAAAAAGTTTGCGAGATGTGTCATAATTACTATAACAAAAATAGGTTACGATCGCTGCCTACTTGCCGGCAGAAACAGTGATAAGCAATTCCTTTCAGATTATCTGAAATGGCTGTTATCAGCGGTGTTGCGCTACACAGCCGCGTGCTGCTATAGCATCGGTTGAACTGAGTGCTGAAGTTCAACCGTTCACTGTCAACGATGTGCCATTGAATCGCGACCTATCATTTGGAAGAAATGTGCTAAATGTTATGCGTTATCTCCTATGCAACCTTTTGGAGGAATGACTACGTCGCAAACTTGGAAAAAGGTAATCTTTCAGAATATTATCAGATTGACTCAATGCAGCTGAAAATCTAAGAGCCCTTCCGGAAGCCTGATTAGACGGACTGACTTTAGTTTTCCATTAGGTACGCATATATTGCAGTCACAGTATGTGTTTTAATTTTAGAGAAAAATTAAGTTATTAATATCGTCAATAAGCTGCCAATGCTGCCTGATCTTATTAGGTTGTTGAAACAGTTCTGACGGTTTTTTGGAACCCTAACTTCGATCAATCCTTTTGCGCATTTGCCGCGCTGCTGTGCATACCGTTTCGTGGCTGCCGTTTAGTCTTTTCGAAAATACTCTTTCTTCGCTTTAGTACCTTTTGGCTTTTGAAATAGATATGGTTTTCGGGTCTGTTTATGTTTTATGAGTTTAAACTGAGCCACAATGCCCCCAAGCTACCTGAAACATCCATGCACCTTTGGGCCGTGGGTGTATTAGTGAACGAACAGTAGAGCGATCGTACTAGAAATTTGTTACTGGAGCAGCTGAACCCTCTTAAATGAGTCTCATGCTGCTCAGAGGCCACTTCTGAACAACGACAAACTGGATTTTCTTGCAACACCATTTGTAAAGCAAATTCCGCATGGGAAAGAGGCCCTTCTGTAGATTCAGTGAAGCTGCAGATGTCATCCGCAGGATGTATCCCCTACTGCTTATCCTCAGTGCATTCCTGCACCAAAAGGAGTTCGAAAATGGGGAACCAGATCCGAAACGCGCAGTCCGTGAGTTTAATGATACCCACGAACCCAACATTTTCGAAAAAGAAGTAAACTGTCTTCTAGATCGTTGGCAATCTTGTGCAGATGCGAGTGGTGAACACTTTGGCTAGTAAAGTTTTTTCTGACAAGAGAAACGGTGTTTCGAACTTTCTAGTCTAAAACCGGTAGAACTCTTTCAACAATCCAATAAATTGGCAAGCACGTTACCCTATTAAGGAACATAATTTTCACTCGATGACATACTCTGTTACTCTGTTAGCTCGAACCAGTGACCTTAAATGATAAAAAATCCAGAACGAAGCAAGTCTGCGCTTGTAAAGAATCGATTCACCTTACACGTGAAAGGGTTAATACCTTTTACGTTTCGAGATAAAAGTTCCTAAGATGCTTCTATGGTAATTCGTCGACTGAAGCGAAAATTGACCAAGTCATCCTTTACAAAGGGTTTTCCCTGAGATGCCGTTACGTTCTGAAGCATATATACAAGGAGGGGCTTGCTTTATTCCATTACAAAACTTCAGAGTTGGTCAGACCGCGCCAAAGTATTGATTGTAGAATTTTTCTAGGCCCAAAGAAATTGTTCAGTCGAAGTTAAACCGTAACATGCCTTTTGCGCATCATCTGTGAATATGGCAGACATCTTTCTGCTCAAATATGGACTGTGTCATCACCGGTAGGTACACATTCGGCTTTTAGGTTTTATCAATATCTACTCCGATCATTCTGCTATTTCTAAGCAAAAACGGTCTACTGAGCGAAGCATGTGGCTTTATGTAAAGTGAAAAGTGCCTTGTGAATAACTTATTAAGCATTATTAATTTAGTGGCATGTGCTGATTAGTGATCTTAAGAACTTCATTAGTGACGGTTGTAATTAGCCCGTCGAAGGTGAATCACTGTGTAGCGAAAGTTAAATTTCTACGCTCTAAGTTAAGAACAATTACGATGGCTGAACAAACTCTCAACGCTGTGATCAATGCCTGCATTCTGCCACACCCTAACAGCATCAGGCGACAAAAAATTTCATTACACTAACATTAAGAGGTAAGTATGCGTTCGCGTTTTTGTGCTTAATTTAATAAAATGCTCATTTACGGCTAATAATTGGGTTTCGTTTTAATTTTTGTAACTTGCAGTTCAGTAGCAAAAGGGAGACGGTCAGAAGCTTACCAGAGTAGTCTTTCGTAAAAGTCGATGCCAAAAATAAATGAAAATACTGCAAAATACATTTCGTAGTTGCGTGAGCCGGCGAGCTCATGTTTCCCACAGCCCCGCATACATCATACCGTAACCCACAAAATGCAGGTTTACTTCCGGAAAAATGCCAGCCTTCGTGCACTGCCCACACCGGCCAGCATGACGGTCATCCTACTCTACCCTTGCCTTGGCGTAAGCTTAAACATAGTCTTATATTTCGGCTTAGGTTTAGGTAATGGAAGAACAGGTTGCCAAGCAACGGAAACTTGCCGTAATCCACCAGCGATATTCCATGTTAGCTAAGCATCCTGTTCTGCCCTTACCTAAGCTTAAACCTAAACATAAGGATTCTATTTCGGCATACGCTTAGCGATGAAAGAATAGGACGGCCGGCATGTTTGGCAGGACAGGACGGCCAACATACCTGCATTTTTCAAGCTACGGTGGATTGTTTGCGGGGCTGTGGGAAACAACGCCCGAAAGGTTCAGCCTTCAGCTTAAAGCCAATCGCAGTCAAATAAAAAAGACTGATAGCTATTTGTTCGACGGATAAGCAGAACGATGGCACCATAGACGTCAACCTACTGAGATATGACAACGTGCTCGCTGTAGAATCAGCAGGGTAACACTGTTCGACCAATGGCACCCTACCATAGTGGCCACGTCAAAATGGCGCGCCCAAGTGACAACGGCCAGTCGTTGTGTTCGACACATAAAGGCACCAAGCGAAGAAGAAGGTTGCACTACTTATATATCATTTGCTTTTAACAAATTTGCACATTTGCTCGCTTGAAAACAAATTCCTTTCCATAAATGCCGGATGACTCTGTAATCATAGACTAGTCAGTTTAAAAAGTGTGTTCACATTCTAAGTGCAATGATAAATGTGAATTGACATCCGTCGGAATGTGTACTATTTTTCTAGCACGTGCCAAGGCAGCTGTTTTCTCAGTGGGCGCCAATTGGGTATCTTCAGCTGCGCTGTGCTTCTGTAGAATCAGCGTTGAGCAGTTCATGTATTTTCTTCATCTTCTTTCATCCGTCGCACTAACAGACAGCAAAACAGTCATTTTTCCTACATAACTGGGGCAGTAAACAAGCTACTTTATTTTGAGCGTATCCATACCCTGTGAGCAGATGTACGGGTTTGGGTCACAAGACTGAAACTTGAAATCCCGAACAGTCATACAGTCAACTGGGAAGATATATCTTAGTGGCCAGAACCTTCGTACGGGCTTAATTCCTGAATAGGAAACAACCATGAACGAGCCGAAATCCCGAAAGTGAAATTTCACATAAAGCACAGGAGTCCAGAAGAAGAAGAAGAAAATAATGACAACGATGGATCCCGGGAGCTCACCTACTGATGTGCAAGGGCCGCTTGACGCAAGCTTTCCCGCAATTTGACTTTCGGGATTTCTGCTCGCTGAGGGTTCCGGCCATTGGGGTACTTTTTCTTGTTCGACAATATGAGTATTTTAAATTTCGGTCTATTCGGGATTTCAACTTCTTTGAGTCTTATGACCTCCACCAGCAAATGTACTGCTTTTTCTTTATGCTGACAAGCAAAGTTGTAGAACGCGTGCTGAACAGGCAGCGCATGTATTAATACATCGGATATTCGTAATGGTGAAATAATTGTCTTGACATTAGACGACATGTGGGCAACCTAAAGTAGAGAAAGTAATGTAGGCCATACACTAGTCATACTCGACGGGGTGTTTTGGGAAACCTCCGATTCAGGTGGGTCGCTTGCATGGCATTGACAGTAGTTTAAGCTGCCTCCGCTCCACTAGTTAGTCATTGCAAATACTTTGCATAGTCGCGATGTAAAAGATTTCATCTTACTCCTTTTTGTAACATTCATTAATGGATTACCTGTCCGAATTGAAAACTGATTAAATGAATGAAAGAACCACCTGACAAAAACAAGAGCATATAACCGCGCTTGCTTAAGCGTATTTTATATACTACAGCTCATATTGCTTTTATTATTAGAGTTTCAATTCCGAGTGCATATTGGTAGTCAAGCTTTTGCAGTCTTCTTCACGTTCACGTTTATCTTGAAATTTTAATAGATGATTTTGCACCACGAAGAACGACGTGCAAGCAATACCTTCGTCGGGGCAGATAACGTCAAAAATTACCATTATGCTAATTTTGGCCAAGACGAATGAATAACAAATGACCGTTTGAAGCTCTAGAAGAACTACCGAACAGTTGCGTGTTGTAAAATCCGTGGAGCGAAAGCCTTCTCAGAAAGCGTTCAAGGAAGTGCGCTTTCGTCCATGCCTACAAGTTGCATCAAAACTTTTACATTCCTTTGCTAAGCGCGTTCACGACTTTATTAGGCGTATGCTTCTAATCCGGAGGGATGAAGTGTCAAAGTCACTGTACAATTGTTTTCCATTAATTATGCAAGTAAGCAACTGATATTCCTCAGAATAGAGCCTCTGCAAGCCGGCAAAAGTTCAACAGCGTCTAGAAGGGCAGCTGTAGAGAAAGGCAAGAAGGAAAGGTTTGCCCACCTTCCTTAATGCTTGAATAGGGAGACAACGCAGGTGCTTTATTTGATAAATGTTCATTGAAACAGTTGGTGGTCGGTCGGGCTTTTAAAATCAACGAACGTTAGCGACCAAAACGACTGGTTTCATAGTGGAAGGTGACTTTCATGACCTTGCCGAAGACCGGTTGCAAGAAAACAGACCAAACTTCTGGGAATGTCAGATGCGACACAACAATTCACCCGAGGGCAAAGTGTGAACGGTTTTTAGATTTTTTGTTACAGCAATTTGAGACATTTCCGCCATGCTGTTATCGCAGCAAAGCGAGAGACATAAGGACGGCGAAACGTTAACCATGAACAGGTCAGCAGACGCGGTTGCCACGTTTTTCGAATATTAGTTTGCAGTGCTAACCTACACTGCGGATCTGCAACAACCAAAGAAGATTGAAACCGGTTGCCAACGAAGAACCCAACGTGTCCACGTTACCTGCGCTCATCTCTGAGGTCATTATCAAGTATGTCATCAACGTTTCCGCGGCGACATAGACGACATTCTGGTTTTGCTTTCGATTCCTAATCTGGCGCTGTCCTCCGCAAGGTCGTTGGTCAATTTATTCTTCTTTGCATACGACTGATTTTGGCAGCGAAGTGTCGTTGGCATGCGGACCTAAAAGCTCAATGATCCACCCGTTTACTAACATTATTTAGTCAACACCAATATAGGATATACTCGCTTTTTGCGGCCTATTCAATATCTGAAATGACAACGTCGCTATTCGTATTGATACTTTGGCTATGCGGCCTGCAGCTGAGAGCTGCTGAAATCAAATTACTGTATCCACCAGAAAGATATTCTCAAGCGGACTTTCCTCTTTTGCCGCAGGTCGCATCTTCTTGCGAATATCCTCCATCAAAAGCGGGTAAGTGAACTTTTAACCTTGGACAAAGCAAGTGAAAATTGCTTAATTGACAAATAGCTTTTGCGTGTCAATTTTCAATTGCACATTTTGTAATTGCAAGAATCTTTGGGCGACGTGGAGATTCGAGTCGTAATTGCGCCTTGCGCGGTTGACTTTTGGCCACTCGTCCATTTTATCATCCATTAGGTAAACATATTGCCGGTTAAGATTCAATCGCTGCCTTAAGGACGCAAGTCCATTCTTTCCATTTGAAATGGGAAGGAGAAAAAACTTGCTCTATTGACACGCCCAGGCATTGCCAGGTGTCCGTGAATCGAGCCGACCCTGAATTCGATATGTTACATAAAAAACTGGGCGTAAACAATTCAAAATTTCGGGACCACTTTCAAGCGAAGACTTTCCTTTTGAGTCGCCTTACGAAGATGCTCCAGATGAGCATTTTAACCCAAAACCATTTTACGCTTATTAGCCCCGTGGATTCGTTCTTCAAGTAAGCTTATCCTCAAGTTATAATGAGTAAACGTATGGCTGCATAGCGTCAACAGCTGGCCGTTAGGAGCCGCTACTTGCTGCAGACATTTTCAATATCCGCTTTGGCTGAAGAAGGCATACTGCTAAGAACGCAAGTGGAATTAAAAGTGAATTTTTAATAAGCTGATTAACTGACATAGCCATCGCTACGGCGATCCTGTTTCGCGTTAGGCCATCTTGAAACAATTGGTCGCGACGTGATCATGCTTCAATGCATTTATCATTCGTTCCAGAAGATTGGGCGATCTGTCATTGCATTCGGCCAGGTGGATTTACGGCGCAATTGCCGGCAATAGAAAGCATTTATTTCCTTCGCGATTGATGGCTACTTTTGGCAAAGCGGAAACTGTCTACTGCCATTTCGTCATAGAGCGACTAGTTCTCAACAGTTTAGTTCAAGTCAATGAGTAAGAATGAGGGACAACATTTTCGTAACACGAAGACCCAGAGAATATATAAGTCGATCAGTTGTAGCTATTTCAAGGTGGTGGGCGCGCTTTATTAAGGCATTCTGAAAACGTAGGCTGATAATGCAACCTATGGCTTAGCAGCAGCGAGCAATGTTTTCCTACTGCCTAATTTCGCAACTGTGTCCCTATTTGGACAAATGCTCAATGACTACGTGAAGACGACGTTGCAGCCTAACACAAAACCATACGAGCATTCAGGGATGCATTGACACTGCAGTTCCATGCGCTTATGTAATCGTTCTACATTCTGAGGCTTTTGCCAAGTAATAAATGGGTTCGGTAAAACTTTCTGAAGAAGTTACGTTAATTGCCGAGGTTGCGTCTTAGTCGCCCAACAGTTGGCACGCAAAAGCGAGCGGCTTTGAGAATTGCCTGTTCAAAACAACCTGTTATCAGTAGTACCTTCCTCGAGCGCTATGCGGTTCTTGTTTTGAGCTTTCTGCGGCGTACAGTGGTCGGGATTGAAAGTCAAAAGTTCGCAATTTTGAAAGCTAACTGTTCGCTATGCGTCGGCTGGATTTTAATTGAAAAATCACGAATCCCGAAAGAGGACAATTTCAAGTACGATTCTTTGAGTTAACGCTGCCTTTCTGAATGAGCTTTAAATCGCGCCCGGTAGTGCATTCGTTGTTGGAACATTCAATTGCCAAGGCATGCGTGCAATCAACTGCATTGGTTAACAATGGAAAATCCGTTGCTGCCTCTCGCTAGTCTATTGTCCGAATGGTCACTCGCCCATGACGAGCAATAAAGTCGAAGGAAGTAGCTCATATCAGAGCCCAATGAACTCTCTTCCCAAACGACAACCGTACAGTGGGTCACTATAACGCGGTCGCTTCGATAGCAGAAAGGGTGTTTGCGGTCCCAAACTTGCCGCGTAATCGTAATTATCATTATCTGAATGTCGGCTACTTGTTTGAATACTATTTCATGCACACAATGAATACGGGTTGCTCTTCCTGTTTCCACGGCAGATCATTGATGCTGAAAAATAGAACTTATTCCTTAAAGGAGTACCCATATAAATGTCCATCTGCTTGTTTGTCTTACGCGCCCATATGTCAATTAAAAATGGATATGAATAAATCTTGTAGGCAGAATTTTCGTATAATTACTTTCTTGAATCAGCGTGCACTATCAGGTATGCTTTGTAGGTTTTAAAACAGAAGTATTGGCCTCAAAACCATTGGAAGTTACTTGGAGCGAGTCGGTGGATACGAAGGTAGGAAAACTGAACATTTCTTTGAAGTAAGCTAAAAGCTGTTTGCTCTAAGGGTATTGCGAGCTTCGAAATAGTGGACAGCGCAGAACGTTCTATCTTTCAACTGGCGGAGTTGAACCTCACTGTGATGGCAAAAGAAAATTACAGGTACTCCAAGAAGGGAATGAACATCATCAAAGCCGACATGGCTGCAACGTTATTCACATTTAAGGATAAAGCACGCAAAGCTGCTTTTGGCAAAAGGATATACGTGCAGTGGATGCGAACTACGCATGCGACTGTCCAACCAGGAATCAACGGGCGCTTTGCTCTCCTGCGCGGATATAGACATTATCGAAGGTAAGCTTGTGGGCTGCATTGCGCAGTACAAATATGGAGGGTCATAAACAGACATTGCTCATCCTTGCTCTAATCATGGGGCATCCTCTGACGGCATTTGCTCGTGCGATCGCTTATACTCAGGCGACTATTGCCAGTTTGAAGGTGAGCATGCGCTAATGAAGATTGGCATTCGAACTTATGGCCTCATATTCTTCAGATGAATGTTGGCAGGATAGCGATTGCGGCAAGAAAGGGAAATGCGTACCCGTCCAAAAGAATGACGTCACGCGAAGACTATGCTTTTGCGAATCGGGCTCGTACGGAAGGAAGTGCTCCAAAGGTATGCATTTCCGCGATGGCAGGTTGCTCAAAGCGCTCTGCTGCTGCAGAGTCAAATTCAAAAATTGAACTACCAACAAGTTTACAACATTATCACGAGAGAACTCTGACAGACGACTGCAAACTTCACTGGCAGATATTGGAAGTATGCAATAGTTTAGTACTATTTTTAGCCTGATGCAAACCTTTTAAGGAAGACAATGAGCTAGAAATAGTTCTTCAATGTCCGAAAAGAAGCTGGATTGCGATTGGTTGGATTTCCGATGGTGCGCCGAATTACCTTTGCGTATTAGTACAACAATCACTGCGTGAGCTGTTTTAAGATGAGCCTAAGAAGTGCGCAACGATTCACGACTCCTTTTCGACCTATACGGCAGCTCCATACACGACTGAAGCTACGCGTGTGCTACCAAGCGAGAATGACCCATTGGGTAATTGTGGAATCTTTTACAAAATAACATATCCAATCAAAGTTTTGGCTTTACGAATTTGGAAACACTTTTTAGATGTAGCCCAAGTTGAAACCATTGAAGCTACGGGTAAGCCGGATGGATTTGTGGATGCTTTAGTAACAAGTGCTCCTGAGCCGGTAACGCTGACCAACGTGGCCATATCGGTGGAGTTGCCTGTTGTCAGCGATGAACCAGGTTGGTGATCGCCATCATAGGCTATCGCTTGAGCATTCAGCATTATGGAGTGAATTGCAGCGAGCGTCTTGGCTGAAACTTGTTTTGGCGAAATGAGATGGCCTTCAGACTGTACGGACTGCAGATACCATCTGTCGTGGAGCTATTCCGAGGATACTCAATTGATCGACTTTTCTTTGGAGACTCAACTGCCGCCCAACTCTTGGAGTGGTGTTGGCTTTTCGCAAAGCGCCTCAGGGGTTAGTTGGTCATTCGGTTGGTCAGTCGGTAAAGACACTTTGCCTGTAGGTTGGTGCCAGTGTTTTGGTCGTCAAAAGTTTGGGAAACCAGATTAGCATTGCTGACATGCACGTTGACGAATATGGAAAGTTTGTTTTGGACGACAGTCAAAACTATATTAACCGCACCGTAGTAGGTTCACATTCGGACGGCATATTGAGGGCGGCCTTTTCGCGTCCAAGAACGACGCTGGACAAACATGACGCTCATATGACAGAACAGCATTGTTACTATATGATATTTTACGTCGAGGGTGGGCGCATAGGCTTAAACGGAGAAATAATGCCGCCTGCTGAAACGGCCAGAATTTCACAGGATAAAGTCTGCATCAAACCTTGTGCTCCCACTACAAGTCAAAGTGAGCATCCAATAGCCGACCAGCGAACTGAAACTCAAATTCAGTACTTTGTTTGCAGCCTACTGTCCGCGCGACTTTAAATATCCCGCGGATTGTACAAAGGACGAGTGCGAATATCAGGCAATGTGGGATTACGATAACGAAAGTGACAAGGTCACTTTCACGGTGACTTCAAGGACGGATGGAAAGCGATGGACCGGAATAGGATTTTCCAGGACAGGCTCAATGGCAAGTGTACCAAACAACTTCGCGTATTTAAATAAGGGAACAAGTCCGTGCGATCGGCTAGTCTTCTGAACACCGTAAACTTCATAATGCTTATGAATATTTAAATTTTTCCCGCCCAACCATGCTTTGCTAAGTTGTATTCTTACGCCCATATTTTGAAGACGTATATGGTAGGCTTTGGTAAAGGTTTCTTTTTTGCTGTTATGCCGCACGGAATTAGACTGCCTTTTCAAGAAGAGCATTTGCGTTACAGCTTAATAGCGACATCGTGATCGGTTGGGTGCACAATGGACAAGCGGTGATCACTGACAGATTTGCATACGGCAAGCATCAGCCTGCAATTGACAAGCTTCAAGACATTTTCGATGTGTCCGGGCGATTCGAAAATGGCGTGCAGACGATCAAGTTTTCGCGCAACGTTACAACTACCGATCATCGTGAAGATCTACCGCTCACCGAGTGTCTGTACTTTTTGTTCCCAGTCGGCGGAGGTCCGCTCGTGGTAAAAAGCGATGACGACTTTTTGAGCTCCAAAGCGATGGTCGGTTACCATGACGTTCAACAGCCGATCGTCTCACCGCAGCCTATATGTCTGCTTTGCGACCAGTCGAATCCTACGTCGAAACCAGATTCGCTGAAAAGGAGTGCAGAACCCAAATTCCTTCGGAAACGGCACAGTAAGCGCCGTACAGGATTTGCTCTGTTTGGCATAACGCTTTTTCAAAATTTAAGCTGCAAATAACGCGCCTGATTTTGCGTGCAATGACGTCATTATGATGGCCGCCTTTGGAAAGTTTAATCGGGTAGCGGCCCCTCCTCAAAGCGATTCGGCTATTGTGTGGGCAGACGGCCATGACGTAGATGGTCATACAACTATTGCACTTCGCCACAAGCTGGATACGTCCAAAAGCCATTTGCTTCCTAACGACAAAATTACCCTTCTTTGGGCTAAAGAAGGGTATGCCATCAAGGAGGCTGGCCAAAGCGAGAGCCCATTGCAAGACGCGGAAGTCAGAAATCCGATGATAACCTTTAACGCGGCGGACAGCTATAGGAGTGGAAAGTTTTTGATTAACTTCTTTGAAAAGTATCCCGATGAAGAAAGCACGGCTTGTTCGGGCGCATTTAAATATCCCAAAAATTGCAACGAAGACAATTGCCAGTATAGCGCCGGATGGAGTCGCTACGGAAGCAATGTGGAATTTTCGCTCAGTTTCAATGGAATCCCCAACGAATGGTCGGCAATAGGTTTTTCCAAAAATGGCTCCGTTGTAAGTCGGCATTTGACATTGGCTCCTCGCAGTGATATAATTAACTCACTGACGCTTTTCAGGTTGGCAGCGACATCGTAATAGTATCCATTCTGTCTGATAGCAGAGTAGAAGTGACGGATCGCTTTACGTCCGCGTCTCATACGTCATTAATAGACGAACAGCAGAATATTTTTAACATCCTTACCGAGTACAAGTCTTTTCAAGCAAAAGTCACGTTTTCTCGAAGTTTGGTGACGAGTGACGTAACGAATGACGTCAGCTTAAATGATTGCGTCTATTTTCTTTATCATATCAAAAATGGCAAGCTGTACGATGCTGGCAGAATTGTCATAGACTCCTCGAACGTGGTGCGTTCAGAATCTTTGATATGTTTGGGACAGTGTCGTACAGTGGACATTGAAACAACAGCAGCAACAACAACAACGGTAAAACCAACTGGAAAAGGTACGTTTCTAAAGGCCTTTAAATTCCAAATATGGTGATGTTTGATGAGTCACCCTTTTTAGCTTATCCATCGCCGCCAGCTGGTTCGAAACGGTACAGACTACGTTTTGACGTCACGAATTTGAATATCACCGACGAACTGTCTAAACTGAGCGAAGATGGTAGTCCTGCGCTACTGCATACGTTGGAGAAAGCGGTATGCACATTTGACATTGTTTACCTGTCCAAATAAGGAACATTCAACTGAGCTGAATGATATTAAAATACTTAGGGTCATCAAAGCTCCTTTCATTCAGATAAAAGTGGTGCTGCTTGGCAAGTTCAATGACGCCCAAATCCACGTTTCCAGCTTAAGGTAGGTAGCATACGTAGGCTGCAATTGTCACCTATCGCCTTTTGCTAGAGGTGACCATCAAGTTGACATGGAAATTACTGCAAAGAATGCCGACCTTGAAAAGTTGTACGACGTAATTATTCCAGCGGCCAGACAACACCGCTTTGACAGTTACGACATTGATCCCACCAGCGTTAACATCGTGCAACGTAAGAACGCCCCCTCTTGTTATCTTGTTTATATGCAAATGTTATTTACAAGCAGTCGATCAACGACCGTCAGCTGAAGAAGTCAGAAACTACGTAATTATTGCTGTCATATCAGTTTTCATCCTTTTGGCAATCATCCTGACCGTTTGCATCGTCTGGCAAGTGAGGAAGCGTCATTCCAAGGTACGCTATAAGTATCCGCTTTCCAAGAAGGACCAAATGATAACGCATACATCAAAAGCGCCAACTATTTATGGTTAGTTATATTAATGGTCTTTTTAGTATCCGCCGCGTCACATCATGGATAAAAAGCGCTATGTGAACCAGAATTATCCTCTCCATTATCCTAAAGTGTTTCCAGTGCCTATGTATCAACACGCAAGGCATTATTCGAGTCCTTCAGCTTTGGCGTCGAAAGAAAATGTCTCAAGCACAAGGCAGATCAACGGGCATCATCAGGAGCGAGTTCCACCTCGTAGCGCCCTGAATCCAATGTTCACAACCACCTACGGGGAATGGCGAGAACGTGTTGCGCCGGAAGGTTCGCAGCAGCCACCTCCGTATGCCGGCGGCCATCCCGCCCATGATGGTACTGCGTACCAGTATGATTCGTGGCAACAACCCTACGTTACCTACCCGACAGATTCGCTAAGTTACTACTCGTTGAATGGTACGCAAAAGATGGGTGAGCAGTCGTCGTCGAAAGGAAAGTGAATATTGTTGTTTCTCGATTAAAAGCAACTTTACAGTTAGTACGTCCCAGGTGAAGGCGTGGCGGTAAACCTTCCTACGCGAACATAGCAAAAAAGACTAAGAAGGCATAGTATGAATGGCAAGAATGAGGTGAACATGTAAGCCTTTCCTTTAGCCCGCTTTTATGTCGTTTCATAAAATCTAACAGCTCTACAATAGCCGTCCCCCTGAGCTGACTGCAAACTGGTCATAGAAGCATTTTCTCGACGCGGAATAATCATGAGGCTTTATATGAATTCAACAGCAATAACGCGTACGGAACATCTGCAATCCAAAGACAAGGAAAAAGAAAAGAACGGGAAGAGAGAAGACCAAAGTTGACCAGTCGATAGAAGGAATGCTGTCACTTGGGACCATATGGTGTGAGCACTAGGACGGATAACAGAAGAGTTGGAACAGAGGAAGTGGAAGCCGCAGTTACCCGTACCTTATTTCGTTTCCATTTATATTTCACTTCCTTGTCAAGTCTTACTTTATTAGTTTCGTCATTTTACATCCATATTTTTATTTTAAAAGAAACAAGGTAACTTGATTTGTGGTTTTTTAAGTTCTCGCCTCCAAACTGCCCCACTGTCATACTGTACGTTTGCCGGCCATCCTGTTTCGCCCTTGCGTAAGCCTAAGCCTAAAGCAAAGGCTTATATTTTATCTTAGGCTAGCTAAGGGCAAAATAGGATGGCCAACACGCTTGCCTGAATGGGCAGAACAGGATAGCAGGCACGCCTGCCCGAAGAGAACCTGCTTTTTTTTAAAACTCCGAGGCGGCTAACAAACAAGCTCCCTATTCTATTTTACTGCAGCATTTCGGTTTTATTTTGCTTTTATTATTATTTTTTCTTTTCTCATCTTGCTCATAGATTAAATGAAGCTACTTTCTTAAAGGATAGACTTCTCTGTTTAAACTCGCTCCCTCGCTGTTAAACTGCACTTTCATGCTGCGCCTGGGGAATCTTTCGCAGATTTTCGCATTATGCCTCGATGACGGCGCAGGCTGGCGGCCGCCAGTCACCGGTTTGGCACTTGTAGGGCACAGCCCACCTGCACATCCTTCAGAACAACCTGAAAATCAGGATTACGACACTACAGTATACATTCTCTCTTGAATTCTACGAGTCAGTCTGAATAAACTAAGTTGCTCTCTACAGCACTCTGTAAATATTAATGCTTAACTTATTCGTTTCAGTCTTTTCTTAAGCGATTGAAGCCTCCGCGAACGGGTACAGGACATTTAGCCGCCGCCATTTGGCCCCCGCCCATTTGACCGCCGCCCAATTGACCGCCGGGACATTTGACCGCCGCCCATTTGGCCGCTGAGACATTTGACCGCCGCCCATTTGGCCGACGGGCCAAAATTCGCGCAGGATTCCCATTAGCATGACGGGGTCTTTCATTACTATAGAAAGCGTTACTAGTAATCCAATGCAAACTGCTTTCCACTTAAATCCTTTCTTATCAGCGCTATATAATTTTCTCTGAATTTCAATTGCGCGGCGGTCAAAAGGGCGGCGGTCAAATGTCCCGGCGGCCAAATGGGCGGCGGTCAAAAGACCGTGTTCGTCCGCGAACACTTCTCACTCCTTACAGTCTTTTTGCGGAAGTTTTGATAAACCGGCAAGACGAGCGCGGAATTTTATTCGTTGCTTAAATCTTGCAATGAGGAGGGATCGCTTTTTTGAAGCGATATCTACTCCAAATTCCGGCCAGTGCCCGAAGCGGTTATATTTTATTTATACAGTCCCCCTTGTACCTATCCTTCTTCTTTCGCATTACTGTAAACCTTACTGAAGCTTTTAAATTCAACCACTTTAAGGCGACCACCTCGTCGATGATATTCACTGATTGGCTTTTAATTAGCTTTCAGAAAGTGTTGCGCACAGTTACTGTGCGATATATCGACGAAAACGAGCAGTCTCTAGTAATAACACCTTTAAAGGCTTATCAGCTCGTAAGGAAAACCAAAGTGGGCTTATCAGCTCGTAAGCGCACGAGGAGGAAGCGAAAAAACCGGTTGCGGGCGGTTGGCACGCGCTTGTTATCTGATAAGGCGAGCGAAAATCGGTTTTCATGAAAACTACCGATTAGTAACGGAAGCAGTTTTGATGGTGCTAACAGCGTAGTGCGAGTTCGAGTACAGTTACGTATCGTCGACCGCAGCTTTGAGCGCCTTTTTCATCCTAACAGCGGTTACGCTCACATTGTCAATTCTTTTGGTGCTATCAGTGAGCAGTCGCAAGTGTTTGGTGAGTTCTATTCGTTGTTGCTTATTGGAAAATAAAAGATTTTTTAACGGTGTTTTCAAATTTTATGATTTTAAATATGACTGAAAGTAAACCGTTTATTTATGTACTTACACTCAAGTGATAAAACCATCGGAGCTTTCGGAGCGTCGTCTCGCTCCGTTATCAGCGATAACAGATTGTATCTATTATCAATTTTTCGCCACCTTACCACTCCTCCCGGCTATGTACCTAAAACCTGATCTTTATCTCACCTTCATCACTAACCTTTCCACACACAGCTTCTCTAGTTGTAATAGTAGAAAACAGACAGTGCCAGGCTCGAAAGCTCCGACGATTTAATAATTTGTCGGTAAGTATAGAAGAAACGGTTTGTACTTTTTCCGTAACAAATAACCATATGAATTTAAAAACGCCGTTACTGAATCTTTCATTTTCGATAAACAAATATAACGAAAAAGCAACATGTCCTCCTTATAGAAGGCATGTTTTATTACTCTTTCTTGTCTTTGCAGGCACTTGCGTAGAGTGGACATATTTTTCAATTATTTATGGTAGTTCGACTTGCAGGCTTTAAACAGTGCCAATTTGCCTCCTGCAAGGCAACCACAGATAAACTGCGACCGCGAGGAATTCACGCAGTTCCGTGATTCCTCTTATATGTCAATAATCGAACAGGACGGCGATGGTTTAATGCAGCAGATGTCCTCGCCCAGCCCATCGGGTCAGCCCCGAAGATTCAAAGAAAGCTTAATTGAACAGTTTCACTTTGAAACACCGGCTAGCACGAGCTTTCACTATGTAGGATCAAGTAGCGACAGCCTGACTGAAGAAGTAGTAGATGCTCTAGTTTCTGATGCAGTAGCGCCGGCAAGTGTCCCAAAACAGGGTAGCACCCTTCCACATAGTGAAACACGTGTTAATAACTTTGTTTTCAACACAATCTCTCATATATTAAAAAAAAAAAGGAACAGCTCGAAAAAGACCTACTTAACCTTCAAGCGAGTCTTCAATGCCTTATATGTATTATGCTTACCCGAAACTTGCTTTCATAGAAGTGGCCGCCAATTGTTGACTTTTCCTTGCTGTCTGAAATTGCCAAATCAATTTTCTCTTGCTTTCAGACTGCGACATGCATGCCGGAAGAATTTGCCAATTTGTTAATTGGCAAAATGCCAAAGAAAAGGCGCCCTGAGCTGCGCGCCGTTACATTCGAAACAGTGGCGAATATACACAGGTACTGTTTGTAATTGCATCGCTCGTATGCTACGTACGACATGCGTTGAAGGGCCATGCAAAGCTGCCCAAGTGAAGATGAGGAGACCGCCCCTCCGAGCGGCCTGACGTCGTCGCTTATGTTACATCAAAGACAAGCGTTGACTTGGCTGCTCTGGAGGGAGGAACAAATCCCAAGCGGCGCAATCCTAGGTTGGCATGAAGCTAATTTAATTTTCTTCAAAATTGCACTAAATTTCTTTAGCGGATGACATGGGTCTGGGAAAGACCCTTAGCATGCTGTCGCTTATTGTAGCGAGCAATGGTCTTCCGCAGGAAAAGCTCCAAACCAGAAGGAACAACTTGGAGTGCATGGCCCGTGAGAATTGCTCTCTTCTGATTCAATCGACCAACCAAAGTGAAATGCATACTTTTTCTAGGAAGAGATGGATTAGCTCCATCTAAGGGAACGCTGATAATTTGCCCCACCTCAATCCTCCACCAATGGGAACTCGAAATCAAGCAGCGAGTTAGCCCGGGACTGCTCCGTGTATGCGTCCACCACGGGCAAAAAAGGAAAAGTGACGCGTGGAGGTATTGTTTCTCAAAACTTCTTAAATGCCGTAAACGCAATAAATAAATAGGTCGTAGTGAATGTTGACAACTTCAAATGATCAGCTTTTATTTATCGACTTGACCATTTATGTCAATGTTACTGCTGGCGCAACCTTAAGCTGCATTGCCTATTTCGTCTACCTTTGCATCGGGTAAAATTTGCAAACTGCGTTTTGTCTGATTTTATAAGACGGAAAATAAAACCGTTTATTTAGTACTTACACACAAAAGATAAATTCCCGGAGTTTTCGGACCTATACGCGCTCCGTTAAGTTGATAACGGAGCGCGTATAGCTCCGAAAGCTCCGGGAATTTATCATTTGTGTGTAAGTACTAAATAAACGGTTTTATTTTCCGACTTTTAAAATCATGAAATTTGAAAACACCGTTATAAAATCTTTTATTTTCGGAGTGCGTTTTGTCACTCATTTAGTCCGTTCGTCCATTGTTCAGACCAGTGATTTGCAGGCTTGCATTTCAAACGTTCGTATTAGGCGTCTCCGACAGTGGCGTACTGTGAACGCAGACGCGTACAAACAGATTTTGAAAATTTGAAATTTTGAATCTGCATTAATTGCTTGAAGATATAATACTTGTAGCTGCCTCAAAGATAACACTTCTAATTGAAGCAAACAAATGCAGTACCAACGAATAGGCAAACACTTGTTAGGGAAGAATTGAGGTACACCCTGCTACTATGAATCGGAAGTTTTGGCATGATCTTCTTCTATTGAAGGCTGAGAGGATATGCGGAAGTTCTGATTCTGAATACTTTTGCATCCCGCGATTCCTCCCTCCCCTACAACTGCTCATGCATTCATTCCCATGTCATTTCTTTCGTTTAGTCACACGCCGCCACGTAGGACAATTGAGAGTTGTGAAAAGTCTAAAATAAAGCTCAAACAAGTCATTACAAGTCACTCAGTCTCCAAAACGCTAACGCTGACACGCGAATCTATGATCAGCGTTTCTGATGTCATTATTTGCATTGTTGTTTTCATTTGTAATCGCTTACGACGCAGATAAGTATGGATACTGTAGGCAAACATTTGAATTCAAATTTGAATTAAACCTGAGCATCAGTTGCCTTTTCTATCTTTTTCATGCTTGATGGCTTACTGATCTGATCGGAAAATTTATTCAGGCTAGCCACGTACGACGTGGTCATAACAACATACCGAATACTGAGCAGCGGTTTGAGCAAGGGCAAAAAGGTGCGTTTCTTGCTTCGTCGACTTTGCTAGTTCGCTGTATGGTTTGTTTGACAAAAACAGGAACCGAAAGAATGCGACTTCGAAGGCCCTTTGTTTTCAATTCTGCGGAATCGAATCATTCTCGACGAGGCGCACACTATCAAGTCACCGTCCACTGGAAGTGCTCAGGCGTGTTACCGCCTGGAAGCTCTATCCAGGTGGGCGCTGACGGGAACGCCAATTCACAATAACGTGAAAGACTTGTATTCATTGCTGAAGTAAGCGAGGGTTGGTCTTTCTCAAATACAGACCTGTACATATTGTCATAGGTTCCTACGCTTCCGTCCATTTGACGATTACCAAGTTTGGAAGACGTGGATGGAAGTGGAGACAGGTATGATTGAATGGCCCTAAATGGGGGCCATCATAGTCAATTGCATATATTGAAGATACCGGCCTAAATCGAACACTTTCGGTTGTGAACAGCATCCTTCTTCGAAGGACCAAGGATCAACAGACAGCATGTGGCCGTCCTTTGGTGATTAGGCTCAGTCCATTTTGCCCTTCGCTATTGCTGCTTCTTATTTGACAGATATCTTTGCCTCCAAAGCAAGTGGTCGTGCGGAAGCTCGCCTTAACCACCGTGGAAAAGGACGTGTACGCAAGAATGTTCGTAGCATCAAGGTTTGCCGTCAAGCGAAAGTTGCTGCTGTTCATTTTTCCCATTAAAGGTTATACGTCGAAAAGTTCCTGGCCAATGGCGTTGATGTAGAAGCCGAAAGGCATTTAGGGAGACTGCCTCAAGCGAGCCATCCACGAAACGTCCGGGGTCGCTTCATCAAAGAGGAACTGCTTCAAGCTGACTTTGTCTTCTCCTTTTCAGGCAACACCCGCGCTCCTACATCAAAGGGCTCGGGAAAGATGCAAATAATCGTGACGCTACTTCGTCTTCGTCAGGCCTGTTGTCACATGGCGCTCGTCAAACAGGTACCTGTGCTTGTTACACATAGATTTGCATAAAGCGCTTGTTTGCAGGCAGTCGATCTGGACGCCTTGAAAGGCGACTCGATCGAAATGGACTTTGAACGACAGTTCAAAGAACTGTCGTTTGTCGAAGACTACGAAGACGTTGGTTCGCACGCAGTCGACCAACTGCTCGACGAATCGTTCGAAAGTTGCAAAGTACGTTTTTAAAAGTTTGCTGACCTTTTGTTGCCTTTCTAAAATGCGCTTCGTTAAAAGGTGAAGGCACTTATTGATACCATCATCGATGTGCAAAAATCGGCAAAGGAAGAGCACCCAAAATTGTAAGACAACAATGTTAGCTTCTTTTTTGGTAAACTCTAACAATGTTCAATTTATTGAATTAGTGTTGTGGTCAGCGAGTGGGTTGGTTTGTTGGACGTGATTAGCCACCACTTGCGTAACAATGAAATCACCTTTACAAGTATAACAGGGCCGGTGCCGCCTGAGGAGAGGACAAAGCGAGTTGAAAGATTCAACAACTTGTCCTCGGATCCTCAGGTTGGTTACTTGTTCAATGTTTGTGCTATATTTCGTTGCTCCCTTTGTAGGTGATGTTGTTATCTCTGACCGCCGGTGGAGTTGGCTTAAACTTGGTTGGCGGTAATCACTTATTCATTCTCGACCTTCACTGGTAAGCGTGCTCTCATTGGCTGACGCTGTTTCGCCATTCAAATTAAATTGTTATATAGGAACCCGGCATTGGAGCTTCAAGCTGCCGACCGCGTTCATCGCCTCGGACAAACGCGACCCGTTTTCATTCACAAGTAACCAAGGCGACTTTGCCGATTCATTTTTAAAGCCAATAGTGGGAATGGGCGCTTTTGCAAATTCGTCTGCGTAGACACTATTGAGGAAAGGGTGCTCGCTTTGCAGGAAAAGAAACTGCAGCTCGCCCACAGCGTACTGACCGGGTGAGCGATGTTTACAATTTGTCTCATTATTGCGTCATTATGGTAATTTTTATTCATTCATAGGGTTGCATCGAATTCCATGAAGGCACTTAGCTTGAATGACTTGCGATTCTTGTTTGACTTGGACATTAGCCCTTCAACGCCCACCGAACATCAGGTCAGGAGATGCATATTCTTTTAGCAGTGGTTGTGTCTAAGGGACTGTCGCACGCCAAAGGCTGCTAGATGTGGGGTCGGCAAATTCATGTAGCTTTACGAGTGGTAATTTAAATGGACTAAGGCCGTGTGACATCGTAACAAGAGCGTAAATGTTCATTGCTTTATATGGAAAGAGCGCATGTCTTTCAAGGCTTATTAGATATGGCATTAGAAACGCGAAGGGTTATACGATGTTTATATTAATAGGTTTGAAAAGGCGTAAATCGTAAACCTGCGTTACGTATGCAGCATGATGGAGGGAATCAGTTGCGCTATGATGGGGCTGATAGCTGACATATGCAATCCGTCTATATGTGCGCTCTAAAATGAGCCATATGCAAAAGCACCATGGCATGGAACAATTACTGGTGACACTTCAGAAGCTCAACCGTCTGCCGGAAGATTCTGGAAAACGCAGAGGCGTCGCGACTGGCCAACATAAAAGAAATTTGCATATTCCATGTGAACTGTGGGTTCACTTGTGAGATTAGCATTTTTGTAGTAAGGAAAAGAAGAATCAGAGAAAGTGGCAGACATTGCATGGATGAAATGGAGGACATGCAGGATGGAAGAAAATGAAGTAAGAAAGGAAGCCGAGCCAATCTCATGCTTTGGCGAACAATTTGATGATCTATAATTTAAAGAGGTGAACTATTCAAGCTTGAAGCAAAAAGAATAAGAGAGAGAAAACAACAATACCGTTTGTGGGTCTCCGACAACCGTCTCTGTAAATGCTACAACTTTGTGCTGAAGATGGAACAAAGCCTACCCTGATAACTACTTTGTCTAATAAACTTTGAAAAACTTAAACTTACTACCTTTCTGTTAAGGCAAGCTCATTTGCATAGATGTCTGGTTGAAAAGTCGCTGTTATTCAATTAGGTGATGGAGTTTTATGGGAGGCTTATTTCACGCAAACTCTTTCATTTGCTGCCTTCCTTTTTTAGCCTAACGCCTTTGGCAAATATGAATTATTTATCAACGTTCTTCTTGCTTGTAGGCAGTATTCGTGCCGGAGATAGAATAAAGGAGATGGCCTGTGAAAGCCTTCTTTCTTTCACGTATTTTGACGGCGTTGGCCAGTCGTCGGCGGACCGTCGCTTTTCACAACTTTCGAAGTTCTGTTCAGTGTTGTTTATATTATTTTCGCTACACTGCCATTCGTCAATTCTTCAATTCAAATTGTACATAAACATTTCTTACTGTAGAGCGGTCGCGGAAACATTAGTCCGTAGCAGCGCACGCTGATAAGAAATGCTCCAATCCAACGGGAACCGTTTGATAAGGAGGAGCGTCATTTTGTCTGGTTCAGTTTTGGATTTTGACAAGTTTGAAATTTGCAAATTTTTCTTCTACCTTCTTTGGGATATTGTAAAATGGGTGGAGCGTTTTGAAATTTGCATATCACACAAGCATGCTCAATGGTAACTGAGAAAATCAAATTTGTTGCCAAGAAACGCTATTTGTCGACTATCTATTATCATACGGACTTGACGTCAATTCTATGCGACGTTTCTCTGCTGCCACTTCTCTTTCTTGGACTGCATGTTTACGCTGCTGGAATGCTCTATCCTGTCTCAGCAAAGCCACCACTGTGCTCACAAGATAAATAAGTGTTGTGTACGCGTGTACCTGCTTACAAGATACCCGCTTACTGTCTTCGCTTGGTGATTGCTTGCTGTCGTCGTGGTTCTGACGAACGCTGAGTAAACGCTTGTCGAGTGGACTTTACAGTGGCGACGAGTATGTCGGACTCGCAGGGACGCACCATGGGCCAG
>KN538392.1:809362-881806 GCA_000797535.1 Trichuris suis | reverse complement strand
CTACCGTGCGGCAACGTGATCTGCGTCAAAGTAAACTGCACCCCACTTATTCGCGTGAATCAAGTGTTTTGCGTTGAAGTTCGAGTCAAAATACGGTGCTGATCAAAAATGACTTTCCGTAGATTGATCTTCAGGTTACAATTAATCGCGTTACAGTAATGTCAATATGCACCACACTTGGTAGTTTTGCCGTGTTAGCCGTTGTCTGATCGCAAATATGGCGGGCGCAGTTAATGTTGAGATGCTTTATCAAATGTGTGAAGTGATTGATGGCAGTAAGCAACCGTCCGCTCACACCGTAGAGTTTCTGAACATCCTGAAAGGTATGACCAGTTTACGGTTGATCGTTAGGATTTCACGTTGGACTTAATATGGCGTACGTTCGTACTTCATCTCACGAAAGCTCTTCCGTTAATGAAGTTAGTTAGGTTGTATAAACTCGCTGCGGTATGGAGTTTCCAACTATCTTACCATTTATTGCCGCCCTAACTGGTTGAGGTTAAGTTGTTCGTAACGATTTTTGAAGCATTCATTCGACGCCTAGTTTTACGTGCCACATTTGAAGCAGTGTTCAGTTTTCAACCAAGTTTGCTTTCGTAATTAAGAAGCAGCCCATTTCAGGAGTCGAAGGGGGTAAGAACGAGAAGCTTCTTACGTCGCAGTTGATCTGCAGGTATTTTGAAAAATTTCCCCAGTATGCCGACAGTGCGCTGAATGCAATTTTTTCACTTTGCGAGGACGACGATTTCGATGTAAGGAAGTATGTGTTCAAGCAACTTTCAGAATTGGCGGACAAGTCGGGACCGCATGTAGGCAAGGTGGCTGATGTGCTAACTCAGTTGCTGCAAATGCCTGATCCATCGGAAAATAAGCTAATTCAGCAAATTCTGCTCGACGTGATAAAAAAGCATACGGCCGACAGCTTTAAGGCTTTGCTTGGCTATGTATGTGGCGTGGACGCGGAACCAATTCGTCAGGTGGCTATTAAATTTTTGGAAAGCAAGATTGAAGAGCTGCGTCCTAAAATAACGCCTGCAATAGAACAAGACATGGCGGCCGACTTGAAATTAGCTCTATCCGTAGTCAATGGAGACGAATTCCCCGTTATTGTGGCATTGCTGAAATCGTTAGGCGTTTCCAAAAGCGAGAGCAGTAGAAAGGAACTTTACGATTGTATTGTCAGTCAGTCTCAGCTTGACTTGGCTGTCGACATTCGTGATGCCAATAGAATTGATCAAATATTGTGCTGTCTGCGTGAAGCGGTAAAATTGAACAGCAAGACGATACCAAGCGACCAATTTGTTAATTTTCTAATTTTCAAAGTGCTAATGCAAATTCAGGCCCCGGGAAAGTCTCTGTGCGCCGACGATGTTCAAACCGAGCTTTTGCGTCTGACTGCTGAAATGGCTCCCTATTGCGAGAAATTGGAGAATACGGACCACGCTTTGGCTGTTCTGGCCAACATGTTGCTGAAGATGGTTTCGGACGATTTTTCCAACTACTCGCCGGAGACTAGCCAAGCACCGGACGTGCGCATGACCGACGTTGAAGCTATACTGCTTATGTTGAACATATTTGGCAAGCGCTCGCCCGGCTTCTTCCGCGCAGACATTCATAGAGAAGCTTTGGAACGTTTACGCAAGCGTTTGATGGCGGTCTCAAAGGTAACAACAAAAAATATTCATAATCTTTACTTTCACTTTCGCGCAATTGTCTTTTCTCGTTCAGAAGTTGTTGCTCGAGGGTTACAAGCTAAATTCAGTTGACCGCGTCGATGGGTCTTTTAGTTTTTTGGGGGCAGCGAATTCATGTTACCTGCATTCACTTCAGACTTTACAGTACACCGTCAGAAGTTTAAATCCGCATATCAACAGCGATCAGCGACTCAACGGGTTCAATTTGCCTCTTTTGGTTGCTATTAAAGTAGTACCATTCGAGCGGGCGGCAGTTTTGCGATTATACAATGCTAGAAATGAAGTCTGCTTTAGTATTACAACTGCTGAGTACAGTAGGGGCAATAAGTCTTATTTTCTGCCTTTGAGAGTGTTCTAAAGTTTCAAATATTGTAAATATAGGATTTTGCCTTCATATCTAATCGGTTCATTGAAAAATTTGAATAAATAACGTAGCTTTCGGGACCACAGCGACATCCCGTCCTCAGCGTTGCACATTACTTTCTCTTGTTGGGTGTGGGCTTAAAGTCGTGAATTGCTCATTGAATGTCTGACAAGGCAGTTGGTGGAGACGTTACGGCTATTTACCAGGTCATAGTTGCGTTTTTAGACGATGGCATCCTACTTGACGGTTTTAACCCAGGCGAACGAAAATACCAATGAAACAATTGAGCAAAGGGCAATTAAGGCAATGGCTACAAATTCAGTGAAGAATATAATCGCTTTGGTGCGTAGTTTGAAGTTCGTCGATTCGGGCCCGGCTATTGACACGATTATTCCATCTTGGAAGCAACCGACTGGCGGCAAAAGGAAGTGGACGGCTTCGAATGGAAATACGAGCGACAAATCGGCCGGCACTCCGGCTGCAAAGCACAAACCGTTGGAGTCTTATGCCCCGCCAGTGGGCAAGTACAGTTCCTCTATTCAACCGTACAAGGCACCACGCTTTCAACGACGTGGTCGGATGTTTTGGAATCGTGGCAGGAGCGGTCGCTACGTTCGATATTGAAGCAGCAGGTTGAGATGACACCTAAATGCTCATGCACCGAAAGTTAATGAATGCGTGTATATTCTATTTTTTAAATATTTCTTTTGCACAGTTTACCGTTACGCAGTAGCAGTGACTAAGCTGAACTCCTTTGGAGCAGCTAAATAGACGTGACTATCTTATTTCGAGTCAGATACTTCTTTTTCTCCATTTTACTATATTCGGTGCATGATTAAACGTTATGGGAATAAATTTGAATCGCTGCTTAAAGGGACGCCAGGGTAACCCTGGTTGTTGTCAGCTTAGGCTTGTTGATGCGCTTTGCATTTGTTCCTTGTTATAGTAAGAGTCGCCTCTTCAATGTCGACCATAGACTTTACTGAAAAGGCAATTTTGTTTAGCATATAGCAAATGACGAAGATTTCAAAACAAATTCCGTATTCAGCATTCAACTGCAAACGTTGGCATTAGAGAGTCGTCCCTACTACTGTCGAGTCAGTCTTTTTTTCAATCGGCTCAATCGCGCGAAGGCAATAAAGGTTTTACAAAATTGACGTATGGTTAAGTCGCGTTTACGGTATGCAAAAAATAGCGATTCAGCCTTTAGCCAATTATTGCCGTACCGCAATACGCGCAGCCGTTCGTTCGGTGGGGCTTTTGTTCACCAACTTTCAATTCCAAGGTCGACTGATTTTAATATGCAAATAAGAAACGGATTTTTTGAGCTTAAAGACGATAAAACCAAAGCAACGCTTACAATAGTGCTCATTTTGATGCTTTTGCTGCAGCGGCAAATCAGGTCGTAGCGCGTAAGTGCTTAGCGGCTCGTCAAATAGGGAATGCCATTTTGCAGCAACAATTGCCCGCTTTGCCTAGCTAAGCAAATACGCAACATAGGCTGCTTTTTTGAGCGGTAAGCGCAAGCTTTTGGAACTTTCCGGAGCGCGTTGTCAAATGTACCTGCATTCCCTTTATCATTACTGTATCAATGAAGGAATTGGGATAAAGTTTGCGGGTTTTAGTTTCTTTGCTTGCTGAACCAGTTGCGGCATTTCGGAGTTTTTGGTGTCAACGTATAGTGGCTGTAGTAGTTCCAATGGACACCGATTCGAGCGAAGAAGACCGTAGCGGTTCTACCGTCGATAATCGACGCGTACAAACTTACAATCCAGACATTCACGTTATTGTGATTCAAAAAGCAGAGACAGGTGAAGCAGAGACTATTCTCTGCTCCTGTTGAGCGTTTGCTAATTCGTTTAGGCTTCGGTTTTAACGTTCGCGGTCAGGTGAGCGAAGGGGGGCAGTACAGAAGCATAAATGGCCAACTGTTCGCCCCCCTACAACATGTTAGTGCCATTGTACCCGGGGGAGCGGCCGAGCAAGCCGGAATGCTGAAGGGAGACCGCATTTTGGAAGTGTAAGTCAGTGGTCTTCTTTCATTCTACGTTGCCCCATCAAGCAGCAGCAGCAGCAGCAGCAGCAGCTTTGTCGTAATCCCGTTTTTCCTTGTTGCACATCGATTTCGATAAGATCGATTCCTTTTTTTGAACGTCAATTCGGTGGGTCTTTTTCGCTTTTGCTTGCTATATTTAAAATGTTCAGCAATGGTATCAACGTGGAAGGTGGTACGCACAAACAGGTTGTCGATCTGATCAAGGCCAGCGGCGATAAGTTGGTTTTGTCCGTCATATCGGTTAGCCCATCGGAGCAAGACCGAATCGACTCATCTTGTCAGAGCGACGAGAACTCAACCTCCCCTTACGACTACTCGGAAAAACGTTCCCTGCCCATCACTGTGCCTACATTTCAATGGGTAGTAAAGAACGAGGAAAAGTTCGTGGTAAGAGCGCTTTTTCATCGATCCTTCCTGAAATGGATTATTATATGCATCTATCCCGACTTTGGGTGACCCTTTTCAGGTTTACAATATCCATATGGCGGGACGTCATCTATGCTCGAGGCGATACAGCGAATTCGAGCAGTTGCATAGGTACTTGAAGGCGGAATTTTGCGACTTCTGCTTTCCTCGACTCCCAAGCAAATGGCCATTCGCACTGCGCGAACAGCAGCTTGATACAAGAAGACGACACTTGGAGCAATACTTGGAGAAAGGTATTCTTCAAAGTTAATTGAACAAACGCGAATTAACGCCGTCTGGTTTACCGGTTGCCCAGTCGTACGTTGAATCTTCGTTCCCGCTTTGCCTTTGATAAACCTGTTTTCGTCGTTTGCCTTTTCCAGATTAGATCCTATCTTGCTATTTTCGTTTGCGATCGTGTTGCCGTTTTTCCTAATACGAGTACGGCGTACGGTTAATTAAGATAAGCGGTTAACTCACTTGTCTTTTGCTTACGGTGATTACGTAACTTGATTACACTTTATGCGTCGAGCATCCCCATCTGTTATCATGTTTGAGCACGCTTATGGCTGCATACGGAAGATATAAGTCCCTATGAAAGTCAAAGTACTACATTTGAAACTTTTCAGTTTGCTCCGTACGCGTGATCGCCGAATCAGATATAATACAGGCTTTCCTAATGGAATCCGACGTCTACGAGGTAGACGATGGTGTATCTAAAGCGAATGTTATGTAAATTTTTTTTTCCATAGGCTTCCTGCTTGGATGTGGATCTTAGGATACTGTTGCCCGATCAAAGTAGCGTTACATTGACCGTACAGAAGGACAGCAACTGTGCGCAGGTTTATCGCGTATGTGCTTCTCTTCAAAGTTCGCAATGGCATTGTACCTTTGTTGCAGTCTCTTCAAGGACGTCTATCCATGAACGAAGAATGCGCGAAGTGTTTTGCCCTGTACGAAATGATCGATTTGAATTTTGGTATGCTAAGCTATCACTTTGTTGCTTCTTGAAACTTGTTCTCGTCTAACTCGATTGCAGACAGAAAAATCGGGTTGTCCGAACGTCCGCACGCGTTGTACATTCAAAATTATTCTTCCGCCGCTGTTACCTGCATATTGCTGAAACGATGGTTGTTCAACGTTGCGACAGAGATAGAGCTTTGCAAGAAGGACCAGTTCGTGCACAAGTTGTTTTTTTGGCAGGTAAAAGCTATGCTCCTTTCCTAGGCGGCTAAAAATTCTTAAAATACCCATACCGGTCCGATCTACAGTGATGATGTCTTGTGCTAATGGCAATTTGCATAACTAAGAAGACTTTTTGCTCAAACTAACGCACTGTAAAGTGAACTAAGCTTTTTGACCATGTTTGTGTGCTAATTATTCATTTGATGTATCCCGCTGCCGCATCCTTTACAGGCTTTGCCTAATCCTCTGTTTTATCCAACCTTGTTGCCTTCCTGTCATTATTCCTAAAGAAAACCAAATTGTCCAAAGACTATTCAGCTACGCAGCGGTTTGCCAAGACGTTTCGATACGTAATTTGTCACCTTTCAAAAGTAGCCTGTTTTAGCGGCAAAGAACAAACGTCTGCAACAAGTTTTTAAAAGATCATATTGCCTACGCAATAATCAAATGCAGTATATAGGTTGAGGAATGAAGCTTAAAAACTTTAAAAAGAAGTTAACAGATGAAAAAGAAAATTCTTGATAACACGAATTTTTTCGCGACCTTAGCTACCCCAGTTCAAATGATTGTGATAATCAAGATCTTACTGTACTTAGCGGGAAAAGCGCTGTGTGTTTAATTCAAGCTGTACGATCCCATTTTGAAAATCGGCTCCACTTATAACGGAGATCTCGTAAAGTCGTTTTTTCTGACCTTTCAACCTCCGGCAAAAGCAAGTGCAGTAAATGCTGTTTTCGATTTACAGTATGAAAGCCTACGTACCTGCATTCAACAAAAATGCCACAGAGCAAAGTAGATACCTTCGGAAAAGTTAGACTACAGCGTCCCAAAAGTAAAAGAAGCAATGTTGCTCATTTTGTAAAATGTTTGCTAATACAGCGAAAGCGCGGCGGTAGTTCAGATAGCTAAGGAACATGTGGGTGGTCGAAGCTTTCCGTTGTTTTTTGTCTGTTTTATTTTAACTTTTGAGCATGTTAACGTTGATTTCTCGAACTCAAGCTCCGTAGAGCAGTTGGAACAAAAGATGGGACTTATTTTTAAAAATCTGTTGCAGATGTTCGTTTCTCAGCTTCTTGATCCCGAATAGTTTTTTTTTAAAACTGCTTCCAAAGAGTCATTGCTGTATTGTGTAGGCTTGATAGGCTTTTTGTAAATTTATTTAAAAGACGGGCGGCCGTTTAATGGTACTTTGAAGCATTATGGCTAGCTTTACTGTTGGGTCAAGTCGCCGCCCATCGCTTTGTAGCATTGCTCCAATTGTTGCCTTAGATGGCTGAACGGTGGACGCCTATTGGCATCGGAATTCCAGCATGCAAGCATAAGGCGCTTAACAGCTTCGGGTGTACACTCAGGTGGAGTCATTCGATAACCTGCGATTAACTTTGTTTGTCAACAACGGTGCAATGATTTGTTGATCGATCGCCTTTTACCTTTTTCAATGGCATGCACCAGAGCTACCATAATGTCGACTCCATTGCTCTTTTTGACAAATTCCTTGTACGGTGGCATTGCGTCCGAATAGATTTCCCACATTGTGATGCCAAAAGCCCAAACGTCCGATTTCTCCGAGTACACACCTGCAAAACTGGATGTGCATGGCATTCCGCTTAGACACTCTTTAGTAGCTTGGCTAACGTGTTTTCAACGTATCCGGTGGTAGCCATTTGATTGGCAGTAGCTTCGATCGATCATCCTTCATTTTGTAGACGCTCCCTGTACGTGCCATCCCCAAGTCGGCAATTTTGACTCTTCCCATTTTGAGAAGGCAGTTGCGTGCGGCCAAATCGCTGAATTTTAAATAATCAAATCCCTGCCCCCATAGAATTTGCATAAGCCTTTATATGCTACCGGTGTATGCAGTTTTCCTTGGCCAGATATTCCATACCTCTCGCTATGTGAATGCAATAGAGGGTTTTTCTAATGGGCGATACTGGTCCTTCATTTTTCAAATGGTATATCATGGAATCTTATTATGCATGAATAGGTCATTGGTATAAAAATGAATTTTTGTATTGTGCAAGCAACCTACTGTCGCAAAGCTCCATGGCCAGCTTGACGGGTTCCACGTCCAGAGCAACGCCTTTGAATCGAACCACATTCTCGTGACGCAGCTCACGCATCCGTCGGCATTCGTCGTAGAAAGTTTTCTTTTCCGCTATTGGGACGTTGCCTAGCTTTAGGAACTTGATTGCCACCAATGTTGGAAATACGTTTTTGGGCAGTTTCAGCTCGGCTTTCCAAACTTCGCCAAAAGTTCCCTGTAAAAAGAACGGATGGTCATTTGGGCGAATGCCAATGGTCGTTTGGTTTGTTCGCATCGTTGCCTCGCCGATTTTTTTCAAAAGCGTTATGTAACTGTTTGGAATGATCCAGTCGGCCCTCTTGACCGGCTTTACTATGGTGGCACCGGATTCGATGGTCAGTTGCTGCTTTGTACGCGTGTAGTAGGCTATAAGTTCGGAAACGGTTGGGAAACTTGGACCCTCAAGCGTATACTTGTTCTACAACGTATCCGCTGTATGCTTGAAGCGGCGAATAGTAGTAGCCAACCTTAGCATCTCTCAAAATGGCGATGTGATGGCAGCGTCCCGTGGAACGAACGGATATGCAAAATTGGCTTATGCCCTGACCCTCTTGTCGACCGCGGCGTACAAGGAATTCACCATCTGTCAATAGCAAAACTTCCGTATCAGGTCTTGGCAGATGTCCGTAATAGTATTCTTCTTGCATGACGGGATCCTTGGGTTACTAGTTGCAAGAAAAATGGAGGCACATATGTCTCTACGTACCCTGACTATACTTGAGCCTATGCTGCTTGCCGGTAAGCTTTTTTCGGGAGCGGTGGTCGGCGTGCCACTCTTCGTGTTCTTCGAGCTATTGGTCGATGCGTTCGAGACGTTCATTGTCGTTTCTTGGGTATCAGATATTCTCTATCCGTAGCAATTCTAAGGCAGCAGAACCTTTTTGGCTAATGTTACGGTAGTGATAAACTTTTTGAACGTTTACCTATTGTCGTTTCTTCGTCGTTTGTTTATTCCTAGATTTTTGCTACTTATTACAGAGCGTAGTCGGAGAAGCAACTTTAAGCACCTTCTTCGAAGACGCATGGCAGAGCACTGGCCATTGCAATGACGTGCGGCAAAATTCGTTTTGGCTTGTTTTAAACTTCACTATTCTGCGCATATCGGTTTCGTTGCTTTAAACTTTAAAATGAAAGGATGCGTGCAAGCGGTTCCGTTTATGCTTCAACGTTTTGCCGGGCATACTGTAAAGAGCAACGCATTTGAATTTTTAAAATTACCGTATCTCGACAATCGAACCTGAAAATTTTCTATTTGAACGCCGATGTTCAATTCGGCCCATTACTTGCTCAATAAGCTTCTTTAGACATCGATTAAGCCGTGTTAGCTTCGCAAAAAATTCTTTTCCAAAAAAACATAAGCCTCACCGGTCCGTAGCAGCGTTTACTCGTCGTAGCCTTTTTTAGTGTTTTCAATGTTGGTGAATCTAAGAGTTTCGCTTTTGGAAGATTGACTTTTCGTTTTTATAGTCAATAAACCCTTTCCAAAAAAGTAAATCTTAATAATTAGGCAATTTATTATCTGCTGAATACAGGGAACGTTAACTTCTGTTGACTGGATTAAAGTTTTGAAATAAGGATACCGTAAATGGTCAACTGAAGGGTTGAGCGGTCGACCGTCAGACAGGGCGACCTTCATTCAGTATGGAGGCTTCGGAATATCGCTTGTTTCGTTGTCAGCATGGTAACGTGGAATCAGAAGTTTCAGCTATTTAGGATAATTAAACAATTGAGTCAGTGTTTTTGTTCAATGCTGCGGTTTTGAGTCTTGGAATTTCGTTAATCGACTTCCTTCCGTGTAGGCGGTCAATGACGTCAATAGTGGTCATGTTTGCGCGGACGGGAAAATGCACGAACTGAAAGCACTGCAGGATGTGCAACGTAAAGAAGAGGTGAGTGCAAGGCGGTATCACGGTATATTCGCTAGAACTAGTCAGTTTTAGTATTTGAATCTCGTTCGATCATTTCCTGGCTACGCGGTGGTTTCCTTTCCGCCTTGTCCGTCCGATTGGCACGGCAATAGCCATGCAATTGTTTCAGTGTCTTTCGATTGCCTGACCTTGCAGGCATGCAGTGGCAATGGGTCGCCAAATGGTGATCCCGTCCAGTTCGCCTGGTCGGACATTGTTTCCTGCGCGGTCAGCGATGAGGGCGTTTTTTCCTTTGAATGTGGAGGATCGAATTGCAAGTCAGTCCAAGTGAAGTTGTACTCTCAGTTTGTGAGTCCATTGCTTGGTGTTATTGTTTTTTCTAAATATTCACTTTATAATCGTTTTCAGGCGCACTACCTTTGCAGTTGCTTTCAACGCATAAACGAAGAACGCTCCGCTGTTGGATGATGGCACCATAACGTTTTCAGTTGTCCTATGCCAATCTTGCTGTGTTGTTCCCCGTGACTTTCGCTCTTTTTCGATTCTTAAACGTCTCAGACAGGGCTGTCTTCACTTCCATTCTTGCAAAATGGCCATAGCGTAGTTGCCTGTTAATTCTGCTCTATACAAATCCCTCCTAAATGAATGGTGCAACGAAAAACGTGAATCTTTGACGTTGTTGCCGAAAGCGTCAAATAATTGCTTAAAAGTTGCGCAGACGTGCTTTAGCAAAGCTTCGCGCGGGCCGCAAAAGCGATTTTATTCAAATAAAAACCAAAATACAGTATGCAGCGTTAAGATTAGCAGGTAAACATGCAGAAAGAATGTTCAGGTACTACCTCTCTACAGTATTAGCCATAGTACTTGCGGTTGAATATTAAAAGGAAATTGCGTAAAAGGGGTCGCTTTTTATCGATAAAGCCAGCTGATGCAAGCAAACCAATATTGCCGTGTTTATAATTACATGAGTGTTGTGCTGTGAATGCAACTGCGCGCCTTAAGAAAGCGCTGCTCTGATTAACGATGCAGCAGTGGTTAAGGAAGCGAATTGCATAGCAATCCACCTTTCCCGGCGCATATTGGAAGTTTCTTATTAATATTTTCAGTTCCTTACGTAGTTGTAAGCTGCATGATTGCGAACGAGGCCATACAGTTGCACTGCATTACACGGCAGTGTTTTTGTTGAATAGGAAAGGTTTATTTAAGAAATACAGAACTTTAGGATCGACCGTGATCACTGGACATCAGCGTTTAACGAGTATGCATTATACGATCCGAAAGTTCTGTTTTCTTCAAATAAATGTTCTCTATTTAACGGTAAACTGCTATATTGCACAATGAAAGCCTACTTTCTTGCCAGAACAAAGAGCTTAACGACTGAATGATTGAGGGTTTATGCGTGTCCATTGCAACTTTGGTGAATGCTACGCTTTTCCGTAACGCGTGAGCATCATTTACGAAGCGGGCGGACGGTCGTTCAAAGTTTGACCATTTCTACGGTTATGGAGGTGTTTAATCAACTGGAGTCAAGAATAACAAGACTTGAGAGGTTGCTACAAAGAGACAAAGAGGACAATGACCCGGAAAAGGCTGCTTCTTTGGTGCAGTCGATCGAGGAAATTCGAGAAAGAGTTTCTCAAGCAACTACCGCCCACGAAAGCGTTAGGATTTGTCTTTGCAGTTCGCTGGATTTTTATGCGGAAATGTGTTCAGATAAACAAGTCAATGGAACAATTGCAAAATCCGTTGTTGTCGGTGACTCGTAAGCCGAGCGCTCAAGTAAGTTTCCCATTTTACCCTTGTTCATACTTGGCCAATTAATTCCCTGCAAACGTGTACTAGTTATTCGTTACATTGGCTTCCCAACTGTTTATGTTAGTTTTTTTTCTTTCGTGAACTTTTCGTTTACAAGTCCAACTGATAGCACGTAGCTGTTCATCCTCAAATGAGCAATGGCATTGAGAGCTGTTTATGAAAGCATTGTCTTCTTCAATAGCTTTAAATCGTTGACCTATAGCTATTCTGAGCAAGTTCAAGACTCGCTTATTCTTCTATAAAACATAGAAGGCGACAGTGTGAGATTTTAATAGAAAACAAGTTTATTTCGTGATGCTTATTTTCGATAGCCTCTAGGCGCGCGTCCCTGTGTCGTCAATCAAAAAAGCACGCGGGCCATCACATACTGCCTTGACTAAAACCTAAGCCTAAACATAAGGCTTACGTTTTAGCTCAGGCTTACATAAGGGCAGAACAGGGTGGCCAAGAGAAAAGCATTCCGCTATCGTAAGGCTTACCTTTAGGCTGCCTCATAGCGGGCTCAGGGTTGGCACAGCGCCGCACGCTGAGTGGTTATTGAACATGAGAATCACGAAAGGTCAACGGTAGGTTTGTGATTATGGATGAATGAAGATCTGTTGCCCACTTTCTTTGGCTTATGATATGTGCATGCACAAGAATAAATAACTGTTATTATTCAGATGCTGTTGTTCTTTGATGCACTGAAGTTTTAGTGCAGTCCTGCTATGCTAAAATACCTGTTAAAGCTTCAGCCCTACAAAGTGGTTCTGATGTAATGTTTTAATAATATACTTTTATGAAGATGTGCGTTTTAATAAAAGCGGTTCCTTGGTCTTTTTCGCTGTCTGAAGCTTGTGCAAAACATCTACGTTGTCTTTGACGATTTTTATTCCAACCCTTTTATCACCTATGTTTGTTTGACTCATTTCATGCTGGCTTTGCAGAATGTACTGTCGACAAACGCAAAGATGCATTTTATCAAGATATTGGCTGACAAAATGGAAAATATGGCCCATCAGCTGGAAGCAGTTCAAAAGATGGCTCCAGTTCTAGATTCTGAGCATATACGCAATGCAACCTCGATGACTAGTCAGGCAAACTCTCTGGCCGCCGACCAACGTGCCATAGAAATGGACATCCGAGAGTACATCTTTAAGTGGCACTGTCCCATTTTAAGAGCTTTTGCCTTATTTAGGTTTTGTTCCGAAGCTGAACAGGTTCAACGCAACTATATGGCGTTTGTTAATGTGATGTCGCGTTGTTTTGTCCATTGGGATGATCGCATAAGCAAGCTCGAAGAGTCAATGCTGTCTCCGCGTGAAGAATGAGACAAGTTTTATTTATGGACTGGGCTGACCGCAAGTTTTACGAATTCCGTCGGTGCGCAGCTTGCCGGGTGAATCATGCCTGTTCGAGCTTGAAATAAAGTTTCGTAGTGCATTCCGGTGAGCCATCTGCTTCGCTTATGAGCAAACGTAAGTTTCCAATTTAGGTCAAATCCATTGACCCATCTTACCTTTCAATAAATTACTTTCCTATTAAGGCAACAAAGCCATAATATATGCAGCGATGAGTTAGCTTGCTGACGATTTTGGTAAGGCAACTTCGTTGCTAAGAAGACGTTTATTGAAGGAACAGAAAGAAAAAAAATGAGGTCAAGTTAATGCATATGATTGAACTCTAGATTGGAGCTATTTTCGGGCAGTGCGTCCAGCTGCATTTTCTAAAGGCGTCCAAGGCAAATCCTTACATCCCTGCAGGGATGTGAGGTAGCTGAACATCATGCTCACTAATGCATTATCGGTTATGTATCGAGGTGCGTGTTTCATGTTGATGTCCGCCTGAATAATGCATGCGATCTTTGTCTTTTCGGGATTGCTGAATTAATTGAATTATTTTCTTTAAAATGAACACTTCAATTGCAACTAACCTTGATCTGTAGATTCGCATTCCACTAGGATATGTAGCGGCACGTACATATCGTGGCTGTGGTGGTACGTTCGAGTATTTGACGCCGGTCACTACGATTTTTACAAATACATAAAAAAAAAGAGCTTGCAGGCGTTACGCCGTCGTTGCAAATAGAAGTTTAGTAGAATTTGCAAGACTAGCAATGTTGGTATTTTTAAATTTGCATAAAGGCCAATATCATCTTAGGCCTACTTGACCAGTTGCTGTTTAGTCGTTCAGACGAGCTTTCAAATAATCCTATAGGAAGATGTAAGTAGCATACTCACGCATAAGTTGATAGTACTGGTCGGTTTCTTCTTGCACGATTATGTCTACGGAATCCCGAGCGGAAATGAGACCCATTAGAAGGGGTTTCATGCGCTGATGAACGAGTATGACTCCCTTAAATAAAAGTTTGTTGTAAGTTTTCTTTTTCCATGGCCGCTATGCTCACAGGAGCTAAATCTTCTAAAAAGGTGCAACCCTCCACAAGCTCATCCCATTGAAAGCGGTATTTGGCCGTTGGATGGATCATGTCGTAAGCTTTTAACGGCGGAAAGTTGACCACCGTTTCTCCTTTCACTCTCCAGCCGGCAAAGTGTTCCGACTGCGTCGCAAAAACTACCGTATCATGCTGTGCAAGCAAGAGCAACTGTCAGTCGCAAGGCGCGAAAAAGGCGTGCGGTGAACTTACGCTTTTT
The DNA here is from genome assembly GCA_000797535.1 of Trichuris suis. Taxonomy (NCBI): domain Eukaryota; kingdom Metazoa; phylum Nematoda; class Enoplea; order Trichinellida; family Trichuridae; genus Trichuris; species Trichuris suis. Next base: position 867,703 of record KN538392.1, on the reverse strand, counting down.
TTCTTCATAGTCCAAATGCTTTTGTCCTCTATGGAATTCTCAAATTCCGTTTTGAGAAGTTGCACATTGGCGTCGACGTCAATTTCGCTTATACCCATTGGACCGAGTAACCGCTAGTCTGAATCGCCAATGAACACGTTGCACCGTTGCTTTCCGATCTTCTTATCTATGCCACGTAATCACTGTAAACATGGCAGGCCGTTGATCATTGGCTATGCTAACCCCGCCGGCACGAGAAACATCGTTGGCTTCACTGTCTGTGCTTAACTTCGGGAATAGGCAGGTCATGTTAGCTCATGCAGATTTGCTCTTTGTGGAGCCAACAATTGGTTGGCCTTTTGGAAGAATGCAAATGAGATTGTCGACTGCGACCTCCGCCGATGGCGACCAGTTGGTCAACGTGAAGATATATGTACGCGAGACAAACCACCAAGTGAATATGCGTCACGCAGGTAAGTTCATTTGAGGTTTCCTTTACTTCAGCAAATTGCACAGCTTATTTATCAGCTTTTCGATTTCCTATAACGATTTGCTGCACCTTCTGCTTGTATGGACTAGAAGTCTCATTTTGCCCTCAAAGCGGAAAACTTGAAGCTCTGTCCTTAGACTGTAGTTGCCGCGTGCTGTAGGCGTTTGCCGCCTGTAGCCATAACTCAAATATAACCTACCTTCCAGCAACGTCACGCAGAAAATCTTAAGTGAACCTATTCCAGACTTTTTTTTCATGGGCGGATCTTCTCCTGCAGTGCTAATCGTCAGCCGCATCTTCGTTTCAACGATAGCGCGTTCTTGTTTTATCTTGACGTTCTCTGGGCTGCTTCGTTTTTAAGATAGTGAACATATCAAGCAATTACGCAAACAGGTACGCTTTATCCACATTTCGTGCTTCTGATAATGGTTAGCTTTTAAGAAGGATTAATTTTTAAAATGAGTAATAATGTACAGCCCGCTTAGTCGGTTCAACTTCTACAGAAGAAGGAGCACCGTAACGCGTAGTGACCATCAGACCATTGATCAAGTTGTTCAGGAATGCTGAAATGTGTCTCATTTAGTCTGTCCACATTCTTTGTTCTTTGCTGCTACGCTTCGATTCAGGTAATCAAGTTGCAACTAGAGCATTATAGCGTGAATTCGCATGCGGAAGTAAGGTGTTTTATTAGCTTGAAAATTGTCCCTTATTTGCATACTGCGCTAACGTGTTATTTAGCGAAGGAACCTTAGTTAATCAAGATCTGACATGCCGCGTTGACAGGGTGCGCGTGACTTGCCTCTCCGTTCGGCTTTTTTCATTTTTCCTAGACGAGCTACCGGTTTGAGTGCAGTTAATTGCTGTTCCCACTGAACGCCCAGTAAAGGATTTTTCTTTGAAGCAGTGAAAAGCAAAATCACAGGAAATATCCCTATAAAGGGACCTACGAGACAAAGGGCACGAACCCAGAGCCGACTACATTCCCAACGTTCAATACACTCGTCCCTTTAAGGCAGGGGTTGGGGAACCTTTTTGCTGCCGCGGGCCGTTTGGACGTTTATAAGATCATTCGCGGGCCGTACAGGATACTCAAGCAAGAAACATAGCCCGCTTTATTTGCACGTCGATTTGTCCGCAGAGAGACGATAGCAAGGCAGTCTTAGCCAGCCTGACGCTCCCTCCTTGTTACTGAAAGATTTACGTTATCGCATTATGACAAATAGGCTGTCACTGAACCTCGTCTACGCCTGCGGTTGCCTCAGCGGGCGGGACGGAATGGACTCGCGGGCCGGAGGTTCCCCACCCCTGCTTTAAGGGCATATAGGGTGCGATTCGGTCGAGGTTTATCTGCACGGTACTTGGGCTTAGGAAGCTCCTGTTTGTTTTGCTTTTCCGCGGGAAAAAGTACCGCGCTTTTCCGAGTGTCTCCTCAGCAGAGTGCTGCCTGGAGACTCCATAAAAGGACATGTTGAGAGATTATAACAAACATTGTTCTCTCAACGCAACAAACTCACAATGATGGAGAAGTAGTACATGAGATGACAAAATATGCTATGAATATACTAGGATATTGTTATGGTTGGTTTCTGATAGAGCAATTAAACCCGCCACTTCTTGACGCATTGGATTTGCCAATGCAATATCGTTGAATAGGCGTATTGCTATGGCACGCATAGATAAGGCCATAGTTGAATAACGAATACCCTACGTTCAGGTACCGTCACCTTTAAATGTTAGTCCTGCCAAGGTCCGTAGTAAGAAGCAAATAGTGTGCTCACCATACAGCTGATCCGCTGACGATAATCCAGCGCAGGTTGCATTAATATTAATATTAATAGAAAATCCTTCGGCATCATATTTCTTGAACTATCTGTCAGGCTGTTGGAGCTACTTTGCAGACCAACTCCACTTGATGTCACGTAGCAAACAGGTTCAATCGTATTTATGTGATCACACGTAGCTGCATTGAGTTCCAAGCAGTAAACTGGCAACGCCGTAAGTCGTCTTGGTGGAAGAAAAAAAGTTTTAACGACCTCATAATTCTTAATGGAAATCAAAAACTCAAATATGCCAGACGAAAAGATGAGCATTCATAAATGGTTGGCTGATTAAAACGCGCTGCGCTTCGCTGACCGGCAGGTGGACCAATGGGTCCGTCGGATAGTAAAGTGGATACAGCCTAACCAGGAGCAGCAATAATGACAAAGAGAATGACCAATTGTCGCAAGTCCCTCCCGTGGGAACTTTTTCAGCGGGAACATAATTAGGCGTTTCAATTTCTCCACTTTTCGCACAACGTTCTTCCAAATAACTTTCTCAACGCCAGAGAATGTTTGCTGCTTTGCCATTAAGCAGCCTGTAATAAATCTTCACAGTTGGCATAATGGCATAGCAGCAGAACAAGTCTAACAGCTCACAATTCATGCCTACAGACAGCACGCAATTATGCGCTAAGGGTGACCAGTATGGCTCATAGTTTATTCAGTCAATCTTCCAACGAACGCTGATGGAAAAAATTGCTCGAACCGCTCGTTGTAGAAACAATGTTTGTTGCAAAGATAAATGCACATGTTTCTTAGGTCGACGAGTCAACTCATAATCACCGAAATCGCTCATGCACTTTCAATCAGTTCTCATCACGGCTACTCATTCACGCTTCAAAAGAATGCTGCTCCGAGCGATCATCACTGTCTTTTAAAGGTTGTTGTAAATGGTTTCATTGTTGGTCCGTCATCCCTCGTTTTGCGTACACAGATAGCAACGGACGTTCGCTTGACATACAGTCAAACAACCCTATTAGAAAGACGCCACTTGCAGAACTCTTCCCTTTAGCATATATCGTCCAAGTCAACTTCAATCAGTCCAGTTTGCCTTCCTTGTTCACACGCTATCTAATGCGAAATGGCTAGGAAGCACTCCAAGCGTGCGGTATCGTTTAGAGTTCACCAGTGGGGCAGTGCTGTAACTGTACTTGCATATCTTTTGAATAATTAGGCATGGTACGATTTAAATTGTAAGTTCAGGAAATGTAACCGTCCATATCACCTGCCAATTCACCACGCTGACTCACCACAGCAACGTTACGTTCGTACCTCCCGAGGCAACAGAAGCATTCATAATGAAAGCGCAGCATTCGTTGATAACTTTCTCTGATAATCGAGGAGTAACTTCTTGCATTACCACTTGCCAACACGACAAACAACAGCGCCCGTGTATGTGATAACACGGTGAACGCAGCATATACAACTCATACGACCGGAAGTCATCCGTTCAATACTTCCATTCAACTAAATTTTGCCCTCCATACATATCGTCGTCAAAATCTACCTGTCTGGGCAATTCGGAACCGTCTGCCGATTCGCCGTTGCCTCGCGAAAATAGACATATCTTTACTTCTGCAAATCCTATAGCAGCGAACCTGACGGAAGCGGTTTAAACGAGCAGCATTCTCTTCTTCTGAAATATCTTCAACCTTTCACCCAGCGCAGTTCACGGGAGCACAGACTGCTGCCTTGATGAAAACGCCATGTCTTGCTGTAAACACCAAAATGATCAGCAGGTACGTCTAACAGAGCCTACTTTTCATTAAAATGAAAGCCACTCAATGGGAAGCTTGAAAACTATCTTTTTTGCAAGACGGAACTTGCGCAGCCATCAGACCGCCCTCGTAATTAGACTGGAACTTAAAGCAGCAATTGTTTCGCGTTGTGATCACAGTACGCGTTTTGCTTCTGCTTTGGACGCTCAGCCAGCATCCGGTACACGCTGTCAGCTTTTCACGAAGCGCTGACGTGCGCAGCACTTTGAATTCAATTCCGACGACCACACTTATTGCCTGTTCACTCTGGACGCCGCGACGAGAAAAGCACCCTGCATTCTTCATTTATTTTCACTATACTGTATAAAGATAAGCAGGTACTAGACTGGGGCCTAGTTGTTCATTGTACCTGCGTACAGTTCGTACGGTGCGCCTTCGGATGCCTACCGGCGAACTCTTTGCACACGTGTTCAAAGGTCCTCTCCGACGCTACGATATTAAAGTCATGCATGCTCCTTGAACATCGATTTCGCCAACACGAAGCCAACGTCCGTTATGAATTCCTACTGCGCAGTTGGTCAAAGCACGGCTCCACAAGTAAGAAAACAACTATGCTGCGGTGAATATATTACGAGTGAGACGCGCGGTGGCAGCAATGGACCCTATGCCGATCACATTCGGCGAGAGCTTTCATGGTCGGCTAGGCTCGTGCCACCTTCGTTCCGCAGGATAAATCCTTGGTGAAGTTCGCCTATGTGACCAGTCGACAGCAATTCGACGGAGTTCGACTAGTGGTAATACAAGAATACGATATTTCATTAAGAATATGATATTATATGTGCAAACGTTCCGTCGAAGATATTTTTTCTCTAATGCCTGACGCCACTGTGTCGGATCTGTGGTAGCGAACGGAATCTCCACCGTCGACCGCTAGGCCACTGCGGCTCCGTTGTGTCCAAGATATGCAGGCAATAGGTTGTCGTCTTCGAGCTCGGGCTGCAGCACTCCGAATTTACCGCGCTTATACGGGGTTTGCTCCGCTGAGAATACATATCCCAGCGAGCTGCTTAACGTTTGGGATACATACGCCCTTAATGGTCACACAGAAAATGACCGCCCCGATAAATTTACTGCCAGGCAACATTATCCCCAACTTTGTACAGAGAAAGGTGGTGTTGCTTTGGAACGATATACGCAGCGGACTCCTGAGGAGGCCGTCAGCTGGTACTCACGCTTGCCATTTTGGGAAAAACGATATGTCTCCAATATTCTGGTAAAGTGAACAAAGAATAGTGTTCTCAAGTATATGATAGACGGAGAGGCCGTTTATATACGGCCGAATGGTGCCATTTGTCGCGCTTAGAGATTGGCGACCGTGTAACTTTCACGGACCCGTCTTCCCGCGCATGGTTATTTAGTGGTAGCGGCGATCAACAGTGTGATGTTTGTCGTCGTTCAATGCGCGACGTCATAGGAAACTCGAGGCGCAATTTAAACCCGAAAAAGATATACAGGTGGCGCTTTTGCCAATCGCTTGCTCGTCGCTGCACCCGCTTGGTTGGCGAACGATCACATGCGACAACATGTGAACATGTCTGAGAAGCCTGAAAACAGGCTTTCACGTAAGCTGGCTTCGATGATATGTATGGAAGCCAATATTTGTTTCCGTGGAAGCATTAGGGGCTTTTGCAGCAGTGGCATCGCTGACGTGCACGTTACGATCGAGTTGTCCAAATTTGCCTGAATGGACAAGAAACGTCCTGGTGACGTCACGGAAGGAAATTAACGATATGGCAAAGGGGTGAAGCAAGAAGTCATCACTGGTCCAGTGTCCCACAACTTTTGAATGAAACATGCGCGTTAATCATGAATGCATTCGTCGCGCTAGAAGATATGAATATAACGCTGCCTCAATGAATGGAAGTGGCGAAAAGCAACGATTCACCTTCGGGATACATGCAGTGACGTTTTCTGAAATCACTCACTGCACCAGTATTTCTCTGTAAAAAAGATATTCGCCGGTGGAGCGCACAGGACCGACCAAATGGAGTGCGCTTGTATCAGCCAATAAACCTTCTCAAAAGGAAGGATTGCCAAGCGGACAAAACGTCAACAAAATCAAGACTGATTTAAATACCGCTGAAGACGGGTCACGAGAGACCCGAAAGCTACGGAATAAAAGTTTTACTTCCCAAACGGGACTTACTCCGTAAGAAGAAACAAGTTAATCATGAAAACGTCAACAAATGATATTACGGGTGCAGCGGCGGCACAGGTACGCCTATGATCAGAAAGTTCTTCGAGTTGAGCGAACTATCAGCTCGACAAGAAAGGTACCAACGAAGATAACGATATGGCACAGGCGATCATAAGCCAAGGCGGTCGATCGGGTGAAGTATCGCAGCAACTCTTAAGTAAGATTTCTGTCCTCTTCACGAATGGACTCTTGGAGCTGCAATCTACGAGTGAAGCGTTGCTCAATGGATGAACACTGTGAGAAGCAGCGGCTAGAGCGACGATATGCGCGGTGATACTCTTGGCAGTTGTTCATTGGACAGCTTTTTTTCGACCATCCGTACTTGTTCAAAAGATATGCACAGTGCTGTAGCAGCATGTTCAAAATGCATCTCTGCCGTTAACTTAAACAATGTTGTATGGCAGAGTCAGAACGCGCAGCAACTTTCCTCGTTCGTCAAACTAATCCGGCTGTAGAAGATAAGGTGAAGTTTTAATCCTTATGTGCTGCTCAGCAATGGATAACACGCGAACAAGGAACGAGGCAGAAGGCGCGTTCCGTTCATTCGACTTGGATGATATGTTGTGCAGCGTAGGCTGCTACGAATGCTCTGCTTCTGATAACACTGCCTCATCGAAACTTCATTTCGAGCATTGCAGTGTACAAGACAACAGAAGACGGAACAGCATTGAAACAATGGTAGAGAGCTTCGTTTGCGGGACATTGATGATCGCTCAGGGCAGCGTTCTTTTGGAACGCGCGACAGTAGTGCTTACGAGCTTCGACTGAGTGCGTATAAGTTATTTTGTCCATTTAAGTTTGAATCGACTGCGTATTTCCCCTTTCCTGCTGTGCAATAAACACTGATTTTGATAGTAAGCCTTTGCATAGTTTTTCGGTTAGTATACGTTCATTGAAAATGTAATTGCTTCTCGGTGGCGTCCAAATTTAGAGTGACCTCAAAGACCTCGCTTAGTGAAGTGACATATTTCGAGTGGTCATAGCAGAATTGCAGTAAAACCTTGTTGTCGGAGCTGTACTTTCCAAAGGGTTGCCCCTATAACGGAAGACTAATTGATCTGCAAGTATCACACTTACAGTAATACTTGTTGGAAGTATTTGAATATTGGAGAGTTTCTAACGCGTCTGTATGCTTTCAAAATGAGAATCTTCTATAGTGAAAGACCAATCAGCTGTTCTGGAAAGTTAGCAGAACAAATACGCGAAGTGAAGGAGGTGGTTTCTAGACTCGATTTTAGAAAATGCAACGGACAACAACCAAGCGTTTAGCAACGACCAGAGCATGAAATGGTAACGGTAGCACGCAATCAGCACCCAACCATTAAGTCGGTCATTGGCTAAATTTTTTCATATTCTTGAAATAATCTGTCCGCGCTGTTCATTTTGTACTTAAGAAGCAACAGGAGCTCATGCATAGCACAGCAGAAAGAGAAGGTTAGGAATTTGTTTCATGGCCGCCCCCCGCATTTGAAAAATGCAGGTTCCTTTCTCCGAAGTATGGTGGTACCCTGTTCTGCGCTCAGCGACCTTCTTCTGCTCCTAGCTTGATCTAACCAGCATATAAGCCTTATATTTAGCTTTAGGTTTCGGTAAGGGAAAAACGGGGCGGCCACCTCACCTACACTATGATAGCGAGTAGGGTGAGAGACATCATCGGAAATTAATTCCATCCAGGGAGCAGTGAGACCACAGGTCGAATATCACTCTTTCATATTGCAACTCTGTTGTTCTCCGGGGCGAATTCGCATAATGGAAAGTTCGATAAGGAACCTTCACTACGCCGTCTTACTGAAGGTTGGATATGTCAGCGTTAAGGCGCTTTTAGGACAGAACAGTTGCGAGCGCGGGAACTGCTACTTCAGTCAGTGAAAAATACCATTGTATTAGTTGCAATGGACTGACATGGTTCCATGAAAGCCGCGTATTACGACGAAGGGATCGCGTCAGTAAATAAAAAGGTAAAGTGCGAGCGCACTAAGAAAATTTGAATCCAAAAGAAAAAACTTTATTATCAATCAAGCGCATTGACAGAAAAATTACTGAGTTCACATTTCGCAACAACAACAATGCTCATTCGAGAAATGGACGCAGTTGTAACGGCTTAGATTCAACTATCACTGGAAGTATATTCGTGGAGAGAAGGCAGTTATAATTTAATCAGCGGTGGCCCCACGCGTTCAAGGACAAATCGCTTCCGTCCTACCATCAATGTCTTTCCCTGTTGCAGCATCGTCCCGTTATCTCCGACCTTTCTTATCGTGACGTAGCTAACACATAGACTCGAATAGTTATAAAACCATGACCATACATCATCACTTCGTCGCTGCATCCACACATATCGTCCAAAGCCAGTTCAGTATATCTTGCAGGGTCCTCCTTCATAATTCACATATCTTTCATGTCTTCAAATAAACATATATCGTTTGTCCAGCTGAACCCAGTTATTTCTTGGAGCATATCTTCAGTCTGCGCCCATACAGGAACCGATGGATTCGGTTAGGTCGCTCACCCACGGGCTGAGCAATAATTTAGTCACAGTGATAAGATAGGTTTTCTATTGGTCTTCAACGGACCAACACGCACAGTAAGCACTACCTGCCAATCGTTAAAGCGCAGCGCAGTCCGTCGATTCGTTTAAAATTTTCTAGGCTTGTCGCACATGCCATATCGTCAACTTTGTTGCCCGCCATCGTTGGTACCTTTCTTGTCCAGCTCATTTCGCGATTAACGCAACCTGCAGGATTCGCGACGGTCAAGCAGTCGGCAAACAACAGCGCGCATGTCGCCAGTAGTACGGCCGTAGTTAAGTGCTTTGCTGGCTTTCGGTCAACCAACAATTTTGAAAATGTAGTTGCTAATTTCACTTGGCAACTCGCGCTTCTTCATGCACCCTCACTGATAGGGAACCTTATAGAGGTTCCACTTGGTGCGCGTTGCGTTGCACGTTGCATATCGTTTGCACATGTAAACGCGATTGCATACACGCTGACTGCATGAATCATTTCAAACAATATCATCGGAGATATCTTCAGTCGTGGCTGGCAGTGGTTAAGCGGTCGATGAATGGGGCTCTGTACCACTGGTCGAGATGTTCGAATCCCGGCTGCACCGCCACTAGCGTCAGGCTGTGCGAGCAGCCGGCTTTTGGAATAACTTGCTCGCATCGTGCCGGCATATGGCCCGTCCATCGCCCATCCAACATATGTGGGCCAAAGGCAAAAGAAAGAAAACATGTTCACTGAATTCGAGACTCCTCGGGGCGCTCATTGGTCAAGGCGAAAGCACCGTTAGAGAACGATAAGAACGCATTCATAATGAGGGCAAAAGCCTCACTCAAACGTTGCCGGAATATAAGACTACTAACTTGCAACTTTGCCATCTGCGGCATATCCTTATTTTGGTTGCCCTTTGTCGCCGGTACCTTTCTTGTCCTCCTGCGGTTTCACTTCCTCCAGATTGTCGGAGTTTGATGAGGATGGCAAGTGGGCGACACAACATCACGCATATTACCAGCGCTGATGTAGTTGACGCGCTTGCTATCATGCAGACGGCAGTGGATATTGGTTGTGATCACGCGTCATCAAAGTTCCTCCCATTGAACCATATTCTGGCATCCATATATATATATATCGTCAAGTGAACCTTCGGTCCAGGATTCACACGCTATATCATGTGTGGTGGCTCAATCTCAACCGCGTTGGTAAGGTGTTGCCGCACCAGTTGGAGCTGGGTTGAGTTGGCACGAATAGATTCTATTGGGTGCATTTCTTCTTCGTCCAGCATTCTGCAAGGAGCGAACGGGGCATGACTTAGAGATTCAGTTGCGCCGTTCGGCGACGGGTGGACAAGAGCGGACAAAGTGTCTCTCCAACTACTGGGCTTATTTCTCGCAAAAATAATAGCATTCTACCTTACTCCCAATAGCTGAATTCCGTCTGCAGTTCCTGACCACGGCCACCATTAGCGAAACAGTGACCTATACTGCAGCTCCTTGATGACAGCGACGTGGGCCCACAAGCCCATTGATGATATCATGAAGTCTGGTCGGCGGTGACCCAACACTGCCACCGAACGTCTCTTTTATATCGTATTTAAACCAGAATGGCTGTCTTGTTCCAACCTCCAACCCAACGTTGCTATCGCCGTTGGGACTTCTCCATACTCAGCATTCACCACATTGTAACGCAGACCCGGCGCTCGTCGATGAATTACATGATTTCAATATCGTCTTAGTCACTTCAGCAGCACCCTACGGCGGCTATTCCATTCGACCGCCAGCTCACAGCATCTGAAACTGGCTAAAGTAGTACGTGGCAGCTGTATGACAGTACACCGCGAGATATTTGCAGGTACAATAATACCACTACGCGTTAATACATGACAAGTGCTTCTCGCCGGAGCAGTGAGCGTTATCGAAGATATTCCGCTTTTGTACTACTACCCGATTGGAGCGAGCTTCATAACGAATGACGTTTCCATTTTGTGGTGTCGTTTCTAAGCTCTGGCTAAACAAACGGAGGAGAATTGCTCACCGGAATTCTGGTCTTGAACTTGCGCGGTCTAGTTTCCACAGGACAAGAAGACTGCAAGCAAAGTGGCATATTCACAATTCGCTGGAAAAGCTGAATTTCGTTACGGGAATTTCAGTGAACCGACGTGCTTTCCAGGCAGCTTTGAACGTGTTGCGGAAAGCCAGTTTCTTAAGTTGTTAACTCTCCCCTGATAACCCTGTAGTTTGCGCTGCCGAGAAGAGGAAAGGCATCTTGTCTTTTGGCCGCCCCCACCCGTCTGAGAAATGCAGGTTCGTTTCTAGCAAGGATGCTGCCGTCGCGTTCTGCCCTTACTGGCAACAATGCTGGATATGTTGTTTTGCCCTTGCCTGAGGCTAAGCCAAAACAGAAGCCTTATATTTGGGCTTTGTTGCAGGTAAGGGTAAAACAGGATGACCGACGCACTTACAGTATGACAGTGGGGCGTCTAGGAGACAAGATCCAGAAAGATTCAGCCAGGACACATTATTTTTACATATTAAAAGATTGTGAGACTTTAGAGACGTTATGAATGAAGCTTAGTTTTCAATAAAGCAGTCGTATTCAGCAATGCCTTCCTGTGTAACCATCGTACTCTGCTTCATTCTTATGAATCATGTCGTCCCGTGCATTGTGACATTTCTCACAACAACCTCAAATTGTTCAGATTCCGTGTGATTAAACAGTCCCACTAGAAAAAATCCTGTTCGTTGGTGCCTCGGTTTAGCCAAACATGGCCAGAGCTAATCATTGTTATTCCAGTGTTTTCTATCCTCCATACTTCATATTTTAATTTACGGGGTCTTTGTTCCTCTGATGCTTCGTTGCTTGAAATATATAGGTATCATCTGTTCAACCAGTGGTTGGTCGGAGAACTTTAAGAGAACGACCTAAAGTTTTTCTCTTGTACTATTAAGGCCATATCAGCCCAATAAGACAGATTTAGTTGACTGTGCGTTTCAGCGCCGCTTTTTTGACTAAATTAAGGAAATTGGTCGAGAGGCCTACTGTCGCTCTGAAATGAACGATAGGTACACTTGATGTTACCTGAGAATCATTAAAGGTCCGCGTGCATTTTGCGCTTACAGCGACAGGAAGTTAATGTCAGGCCACGCAAAAATGGCGATTCGTCTCTAGGTTGCAATCGTGAACGCAGATAAATTTTTAAATTTGTCCGGCGGTGCTGCGGGCACATTAGGCACGCTTTACTGTATCTTACTGTATGTTGCTGGGAATAAGACTAAAAATGCCTTCTATTCCACTAGATGAAATGCGTGCTTGAAAAGTACGCTTTGCTGGCGCCTATCGTTAGTATTAAGGGTTTTTAATTCTCTTTATTTTTAATGCACAAGAATAGCGACTGCATCCGAGTTAATCCCTTTATTAGCAGAACTAAATTACTGAAAGTAGAAATTTATTTTGCATTACTTTGAGCTGCGTAGTTTTTTTAAAACATAACTACGTAGTTGCAGGAGAGAGCTGGAAATCCAAATTCTAAGTGAAAGGGAAGCTTCTAAGTTCACGATAAATTATATACAATGAAGTTTCGTTTAAGCAAAAAATTCCTACGCGTAATCAAAGTGTACGAATCCAATCGAATCCAGCGTTAAGTCAAAGCCTAATTCACATTGTTGACCTCGATACCGTCGCGCAGTCGATTCGCAAGGACCATTACTACTGTTATGAGTCATTGCAACATTGGTCCTTCGTAGATGGTATGCTGATCGGCGTGACATCCGTTCATTGAGCACTATTCTTAAGGGAAATACTTGTGGAATTTTCCAGACTTATAATCTTTCAAGCTTTGTAACCAGTCATAAAATTAATAGCAGCAGGAGTGGTATTCAATTTAAATGTAACTCTATGCCCGATTATGTTCGAAGGTATTGACGTTTTTACCTTATCATGCCTTCGGACTTTCCATTAGGTTAGACACATTGTGCTGTAGCGTATTGATTCAACAATCCATAAAGTGAAGCGCCGCAGTTATCTGTTGTGTTCAACCGACTGGCGCGTCCACATAACGCGCAGTTTGGCTGGTCATCGGTGGTCGGTTTGTTGTGTCAGCAAGTATGGCTCCAAAGGTGCTCAACGAAAGGTTTCTTTCCGCTAAAAAAATTCACAGTTGCTTTTGTAGTGGATGCGAACCACAAAAGTGGTCACCGAAGAAATGGCGCTTACCAATTGCGCCTTCGTCAATGCAGCCGACTTTGCGGCTGATCGAATTCAGTTAGCGTTGAAATGCGAATTTTCGCCCCATGGAGCTATTACGAGTTTCCCTTTTAGACACGTTGAGATCAAAACTGGACCGGCACATCGATTTGTCTTCAGCATTTTAAACCATCCTTCAATTTCGGTTGGAACAATTGCATTCAGTATGCCTCAGGTGAGAGTGCTCTTGTTTCAATAAAGTGTAGCCTTCCTCGTTTACATAATGGCTTTTGGCGACAGTAAAGTTTGGTTCTAATAGAGGCAAGCTCAAATTGTTATTCCATCTCTCGTCGTCTTCTTCCTTATGTGTTACAATGAGTAAATACGTGATTGGCCTATTCAGCTTCGTAACTGTAAACTATTAGGCTTTTATTGTTGCAGCAAACGAGACTCTTAATGGCCAACCCAAAAGTGATTTCACGGATTTTTAAAAACTTTTTCTAAACAAATATAGGGTTTATAGTATAATAGTTAGAGCAAATATTGTTTACGTTATGCCATAATGCAAACGTGTAATCATAATCCGAATACGGTATCCGATAATCAAGCAATAATCCTAACTTCAATACATAACCTGCGTTGCAAGAAGTCTGTAAATGATGATTCATTAATATAATGAGCAAAATACCTCAGAATTGGTCTGTTTTATTCGCCGCTCGATCGGCTTGTTATTAACAGTGGCAAAAGTGGCCTATACAACAAAAAACGGTCTTTGAACTACGAACGTTCATACGCCATTTCAAAAATTTAGCAAAGATCGGATGCCGTTTCTCAGTAGCATTACATCTCGCTGAGTTTACGAGCTGCGTCGTTAGACGTCAATAAAGCTTTAGCTATACTTAAAGAATCGTTATCTTTACCGTTGCCTTAGTTTAAGTGCCATTTTGAAGAAATGGCATTCGACTTTTTGAAGCGAACCAAATTGGCTTTTCAAGCTTTTCGCAAGTAAATGCGCGGTTAATTTTGCCGGCATTCTTTGTGCGCTTTTTAAGCAAAGTGCAATTGAGTCCTTCCAAAGAGGGTGCAACTGCTCTTTTACCAGATTTGACGGAATTTTCGATTTTCCAAAATTTTTACTTCCCTATTCCAAGTTGACAACGATAGCGTGATAGAGAGTAATTGCAGGGAGCCATTAGCGGCAATGTTTGCCTGTTTTTTACGCAACCGTTCGTAAGGTTCTTCTGTAGGAGGGAAAAGTGTTTTCAAGTTAGTATGTTTTTGAAATGAAAATCTTAAAACAGAATTAACGGTGCCAGAGTAAAAGCAGCTGGCTTTCTAACTTTTGAATTTCTCCTCTTGCTGCTGTGGCCGTTGTTAATGAAGTTATGTTACTGTAGCGTCGCTGGGCCCAGTTGTCATTGGATCAGGAAATAGAAGTCCAACCGTATGCAATGGATTCTAAAAATCAGTTTATTTGTGGAATGACTTTGGAAACCGACTTCTACCAGAAAAAAACGTAAGCGTTCTAAACTTGAACGCGTCGTTCGATCACTTGGCCCTTTTCTTCAAGCCAGTCGAGCGAACCGTACGATACTGACGCTATGGCGCTCGAATTTCTTATGCAATTTTCAAAAAGGGCATTCACCGTTGGACAAGAAATCGTCTTCCAATTTAAGCCAAACAAACTGCGTCTTCTTCTGGTCGTGAAGGAGATCGAAGGTACAAAGCTGTTTCAATGCTTTTGCTCCAGCTAATTTGCCCTCCTCTTTTTCACAGCTGCCTGCTTTGATATGCAAAAGAAAGGAAGCGGCGAGGCGGCGACCACTCAGGTACTTGTCATTTTCAATTGTTTTCATCCTTTCTGTTTTTTTCATTTAAGACGTATTGCGGCGAGCTGCTGCCAAATTCCGCTGTAGTATTCGAAAAGGCTGAAGGTTCAAGCATAAATCTGACCGGCAAATGTAGAGGGTATGACGGCGTCCATTTTGACGCTAAAGTTTTCTGACGCGGATCGAACTTGCAGAAAGCAGGCGTTCCGGTCGATCATCAATCCCGATTGGAATTTCGAAAAAATGGGAATCGGTGGATTGGACACTGAATTTTCGGCCATCTTTAGGCGGGCGTTCGCTTCGCGCGTTTTCCCGTCTGATTTTATTGAACAACTAGGTAGAAGAGCGCGCTTGAAGTTGTGGTCAAGTTTTAACTTCCTCTTCCGTTGTTGATGCGCAGGATTGAAGCATGTTCGCGGTATTTTGCTGTACGGTCCGCCCGGAACCGGAAAGACCCTTATGGCTCGCCAGATTGGCAAGATGTTGAACGCCAGAGAGCCGAAGATTGTGAATGGACCTCAAATTTTGGATAAATACGTTGGCGAGTCGGAGGCGAACATCCGAAAATTGTTCGCCGATGCGGAGGAAGAATTCAAACGAGTAGCAATGCCTTTTTTGGAAGTCTGCTAAATAATGCATGTACGCAGGTTGGCATCAACAGCGGCCTTCATATCATCATTCTTGACGAGTTGGACGCAATATGCAAGCAGCGCGGATCTATGGTGAACATTTAACTTCTCCTTTTGCGATTATGCCAAAGGGTAGATTATCCATAGGCTGGAAGCACTGCCGTCCATGATACTGTTGTCAATCAGTTGCTGGCCAAACTCGACGGTGTAGAACAGCTTAACAATATCCTCGTTATCGGTTAAGTATGCTTCTCTTGTGCCTTTCTCCTAATGTACTCATTTAAGGTATGACCAACAGGAGGGATATGATCGACGAAGCGTTGCTTAGGCCTGGAAGACTTGAAGTACAAATGGAAATAGGTACTTTTATAATTCTGCAAAGCTTGCAAGCTATATTTTATATGCGTCGGTTTCAGGTCTTCCGGATGAACATGGACGCCTGCAGATCTTAAATATCCATACGTCGCGAATGCGAGAGTTTGGAAAGCTTGCAGCCGATGTCGACTTGGACGAGCTGGCAACTTTGACAAAGAATTTTTCCGGAGCTGAGCTCGAAGGTTTAGTCAGGGCTGCCCAGTCGTCTGCCATGAATCGACTGATCAAGGTGTTTATCATTGTTTTTTTTTGCTATTACGTTTATCTTTCTAAAATCATTGTCGTCGATTTCTTGTAGGCTACCAGCAAAGTTACAATTGATCCAGACGCGATTGAGAAGCTCCTGATCACCAGAGAAGACTTCTTATACGCACTGGAGAACGACGTGAAGCCGGTAGTACATTTTGTAAAACGTTTATGCCCATTTATGGGAAATGGAACAAGCACTATTCGACAATTTCGTCCTACTTGACCATATCTTTCGCCTATTGAAAACTTGTTCAAATAATGAAATGCTGTTATTAGGCTTTTGGCCATTCAACCGACGACATTGAACGTTTGTTACGTGGTGGAATAATCATATGGGGTGACGCGGTGCATCAGCTAATTGAAAATGGAGACCTCCTTGTACAGCAGGCCAAATCGCCCGATTGCCGCGGATTGGTATCCGTTT
The DNA here is from genome assembly GCA_000797535.1 of Trichuris suis. Classification (NCBI taxonomy): domain Eukaryota; kingdom Metazoa; phylum Nematoda; class Enoplea; order Trichinellida; family Trichuridae; genus Trichuris; species Trichuris suis. The sequence goes on along the minus strand of KN538392.1, from coordinate 851,253 downwards.
TACTGGAAGGTGACGCGGCGTAGCATACTGTAATATTTTGAATACCTTTTTGATGTTCAGGTCCACCAAACAGCGGCAAAACGGCTTTGGCGGCGCAGATTGCCAAAAAGTCAGACTTTCCGTTCATAAAGGTCGTGTCGCCTGAAGATATGGTTGGCTATAGCGAAATGGCTAAGTGCGCTATGCTTCGCAAGGTGTGCATTGATTGTACGTAATCGAGTGCACTGTCCTTTTCTAGGCATTCGATGACGCGTACAAGTCTCCTCTGTCTATCCTGCTGATAGACAACCTGGAACGATTGCTTGGTAAACTTGTAGGCTAATAATATGAATGCGTAAACGTCTAAGCTTTTGTCTATGCAGACTATGGGCGAATTGGTCCTCGCTACTCAAATCTGGTTCTCCAAGCATTGCTTGTATTGATTAAAAAGCAGCCGCCTAAGGTTAGCTTTGATTACGTAATCTTTTTCTTTCATCTTCCAACTTTAGAACAAAAGATTGCTCGTCATTGCAACTACAAGTCAGCGCGCTGTTATGGAAGAGCTGGAAGTTGTACCCGCCTTTGGCAGCGTTCTTCATTGCAGCCCTCTTACCTTCGGAGCGCAAGTGGCCTGCGTCGTTGAACAATCGGACGCGTTCAATGCGAAAGACTTTGCAATGTTGCAAAGAATGCTTGAGCAAAAACGGTTGTTTTCCTTTGATGGCAATCTTTTGGAGGTCACTAATCGTCCATCATTCTTTCAGCTGCATGATTGGAATTAAGAAGCTGTTGGATATTATTGACCTGAGCAAACAGGTATGCTACTTCTTGCTGCGCGCGCCAACAGTTTCCATTTGGTCTTTTTCAGTCCGCCGAACAATTTCGCGTTGCGTTCTTCATGTCCAAGCTGGAGGAAGAGTCGGGTTACGAGATTGACACCTGACAATCCTATTTCGATGTCTATGGTTTGTTGTCTGGTTCCTAACCGTTTGGTAATAATTGCCATTTGTCATTGGTGGTTCGTTTTGATCATTGTTCTTCCATTTTACTTAAAAGAAAATACGATTAATTGAAGTGGTGTAATCAGCGGCTGCGTAGTCGAAGGATACGGTCGCAAGAAGCGGCAGTGCTCAAACTTGTTTCCTTCGTGTTACCCGAAGCCGCAGATAAGAATAATTTACATAATTAAAAGAAAGAGTAGAAGTTTATTCGCTTTCTTTACGGAACAGACTGGCTCGAAGAGGGGACTGCTGTCGTCCCGCCGATAGCGAATAAAAACAATGTGACTTCGGAATTTACATTGTTTTTATTCCGTACTATCACAGCGATCTTTTCTCTACAAGATTAGAAGCTTTGCAAGCAAACACGGCTTTTTATTCCCGTTCGCCGACGACAATGATAGACACAGATAGAGGGGCTATCGAAGCTTTCGGAACTCAACTGGTTCCGTCGTCAGCGATAAGGCACAGGCTAGCCTGTGCCTTATCGCTGACGACGGAACCAGTTGAGTTCCGAAAGCTTCGATAGCCCCTCTATCTCTATCATTGTCGTCGGTGAACGGGAATTAAAGCCGTTTTTGCTTGCGAAGAAACTGAGACCCGTTATGAAGCGTTCCATCTTCAAGATTAGAAGCTTTCGAGAATAGCCGAAATGGCTGATTCGATTTCTGAAGAATACGGTCGAATAGGACGCAACCACTGCCAGTTTAAAAAACAATTAAACACGCGTCTCTTCCGGCCGAACGTTTAATGTTAGCACTTGAAAAGTATCAGCACTTTAAACTGTTCAACGCATCAGAAAAAGAAGCTATCAGTCCGCTTCACCCATTTTGCTATTCATGATCTGCTTGTAGCGCACGTAAAGTTTTTCGCAGAAGTAATCGTCCTCCTTGATTAGGTCTGCCAAAGCGCAACGAAAACTTTCCACTTCAATTTTCAACTGCCACGTCGGCTCTCTGAAGCGTTTTTGTTGTTGTTGTTGTTGTTGTACATTGCTGCCGTCCGTAGTAATACGTGATTGATTAAAAGAGAAACGGTTGGAACCGCGCGAACTGGGGGCAACGACTGCCACCTCATTAAAGTCCGCTTCCTCTTGGAATGTGTTGTCATCTGTATCGCTTCCTGCTGCTTCCGTAAGTTTGCCAGTTGAAGAATCGCGCGAATCAGATATCTCTTCAATGGATAAATCAGTCTCTTTCTTCCCAGATTGGCGCTGAAACGCCAAATTGGCAATATGGTTGAGTTCTTCGTCGGTGAAGACGCGACCGCCAGTCTTCACATATTCCAAATCGTCAGAATTTTGCTTCAGGAATTTTCGATAAGCGTTGTTCAGCATCCTCATTATGTCGGAAGATTCTTCAGCAGCACTTGGGCCTACGCGAGGCAGCTGACCGGTACGGTCGAGCCAAGATAGCATCTTTTTCACTTCTTTAATGCACTTAATCACTTTCAATCGTTGGCTCCGTTCGGAAAACCAAATCGCTCCAATAGATTCCGAATTTTTGTACAACAAAAATTCACCCTTTTCAATGCAGTCGAAGGTTAAGTCGACTGCTGTGACAAAGTTGGACGGATTGAGGCGATTCAAGCCAAACAATTTGTAACCGCAGCCGCCTTCGCACGCGCAAATGAACAACGGTCCTTCAACACCGGCTTTCCTCCATCCCAATGCACGCTTGTCGAATTTGTACAGAGCCACATGGCCGGCCGAATGGATAACTCTAGCAATGGAACCGTCGTAGTTTCGTAAAGTAGCCAAATTAATATCCATTGCCAATTCGAAATTGTGCTTCGACACCTACCAGCGGCTTCCGGCTTTGTAAAATAAAGCCTAAATTGAAAATTGGTTGATTAGTAACAGGTCTTCAAATTGAAAATTGGTTGATTAGTAACAGGTCCAATTTCAAGAAATAAAGCCTAAACTGCAAATTCAATAACAGAAGACCACGAAAACTTTCACAACAGTAAACCACAGCAAAAAAGCGATGCTCACGTACTAAAGAACAAAAAAGCTGAAGGTGGGACGGCAGTTGCCTTGAAGGCTTGCTCAATTAGTAAAGCCTAAGCGAATCAACTTCACGTTGCTTCCGTGAAGAGAAATAAAAGCTTATTCGCCATTTGCGAAACTCCTATTTGGTTAATGTTAAAATAAACTGCGCCTGTTACTGTATTTGCTCGGCTATCCTCAAGCATGGTTATGCTGAGGCGCAGTTACGCTTGTTTTTTTACCTCCGTGGCTATTCGTCAGCAGAAAAGTAAATCAAACCATGTACAGTAAGATAAACTGAATGTAAGGTTCAATTTAAAAAACTTCGAAATTGCTCAGCTGGTGAATAGCCACAAACAAGAATAGCAAAGCAACAAGAATAAAAGACGCGTACGATAAGAACGGGACGCCTTTTTGGTCCAAAAGGTTAGATACTTTCTTTAAGCGCACTCTTTCAAAAAACAAGTTGCTTCCGTAAAACAAAACACGTAGAAGGCAAAAGATTGAAATAAATGACAGCGCCGAAAACGTAGACGCTCGCGTTCTTCTTGATCCGCCAAATTTCTATATTCAAATGGAAAAGTTGGACTTATCTAACGTGCTGTTTGCTTAATTGCAAATTCCTAAGACGAAAGATGCATTTTGGAACGCCTGCTTAAAGCGGCGGCTAAGCGAAGGAGGATGTTGCGTTTCCACAATGCGCGCATAGCTTAGCTTACGGCTGATGCGCTTTTAAGGAACGCCGGCACGAATCGTTCCATTGTTTGTCAATTGAGTAAAATCTAAAACTCATTCATACTTCTCATTCAGCATTCGCGAAAAGCCGAGCTAAGAATTTGAATTCAAAAATAATCAGTCTGGAATCAATCGAAAATTGGCGCAGATAGCGTAATGCTACGTCAGCTTTGGAATGCTTCCCAAGATGGCAATGATTGACTAAGAAAAACTGTGTCAATAACAACTAGCGCACTTTGCGGGGGTTTTTCAACCTCATGACTAAGCCCTAAGTTTCAACTTACCTCATTCTACTTGTTTTGACAAACGCGTCAGAATTCGTGCAAACTGAGTAAATTAACTTAGTACAAATATGGCTATAGCATTGTTGGTCGGCAAAAATGATTCCTTTTCCTTTTTGCAAAGTGAATCTTGACGAACTTTTCAAGATGTCAACAACTGTACCTAATTACTCTTGTATTACTGCTGCGGTCGCTGATCACGATAAAGTCTTTGATTTGAGGCGACCCCCTCCCCCGATGAACCATGGTGGAGCTGTTCCGTAATGCCTTCAACTACCTAACATCGAGTAATGAGAAGCAGGACAATGAATTCGTTGGCAGGGTGATAGTGCTCGGCTCGAAACGACTGTTGGTTCGTCGATTGTTAGCCGAAGGTGCGTTTTCTGCATCCATTATTCCCATGTTTTGTCGTTTTAATAATTTTGTCGGATTGGTATATTTTTGTGAAGCAGAGTTGCGTTTTAATGTTGGTCATTGAACCTCTTCGACCTGTCCTTATTGGGTATTTAGGCGGTTTCGGCTACGTATTCGTCGCTACTGATAGCGAAGGCAACTCTTACGCATTGAAGCGTCTAATTGCTGGCGACAAAGATTCGGCCGACGCAATTCGTCGGGAGATCTTTATTCTGGTGCTAAGGAATTAATTCTCTCCCGTGATTGTTTGTTTTAAAAAAACATGCCCGTATTTAGAAAGAAGCTTCAGGGCATCCGAACGTACTTCAATTCTGTCAAGCTGCCTGCGAGCAACAGCCAAACGGGAGAACAGAGTTCCTTATTTTGACGGAGTTATGCTCAGGTATGCAACAATCAGCCTTAGGTGCTTTGTTGATGTTTACGCAATGAGAAGCTCACTTCCTTTTTCGTTTGATAGGTGGGCCGCTTTTGGATCGCCTTAGAGCTCGTGGAACCCCTTTGGAATTTTGCGAAGTACTGCCGCTATTCTACCAAATATGTTGCGCCGTCGATCATTTGCATTCTCACAAGCCGCCAATAATTCATCGCGATGTGAAGGCAATTTTGGAATATATCAATAGTAGCAAATGATCTCAGGATGCCGATCGATATTTTCAGATGGAGAATTTGCTATTGGACAGCAAGGAGCGCGTCAAGTTATGCGATTTTGGCAGCGCCACCGAAAAGTCCTACAAACCGGATGACACGTGGACAGCGCAGAGGCGTTCCATGTTGGAAGAAGAGGTGACATTTTCAAAAATGTTTAAAAGAACGTTTTAGCTTCCTCAGCTGAGATAGGTTTCAATCAAAGTTCAATAATCTTAAAATCCTCGAAGAGGCAGTGTCGCCTAAAATGGTTAAACTTTCCAAGTAGTCAGACGCTATTGTCTTTCAGTTTAAGCACCCCCTTTCGCGCGTTGTAGTAACGTTTTGTTCTCCCGTGAATCAGTCTTCAGTTCATCGCTTGAAGCGTCGGGAAAGCAGGCGAGATATGCACTAAGTATGCTTTCAAAATCTTTTGAAAGCTAAGCTTGTGGCTCTGATAAAAGTGTAAAATTTACATATCTATACGGCACTTAAGGTTTGTCCTAGCTTACTGTATCTACTTACCTGCGAATTTTTATTTTTTTGAAAAGCCGTTCACTTAATCTAATCAGTGTCAATAAGCAAATCAAATGCTCAGCTGCTGCGAGCAAGCTTCAGTTGCCTTTCAAGTTTTCACTCGACGAATTGATTAGCGGGAAGAAAACTAAACGCTTTTAAGTTGAACAAGTGTACAACGCCGATGTACAGAGCGCCTGAGATGCTGGATTCGTATCAAAATCAGCCGATCGATCAAAGAATAGACATTTGGGTGAGACTTGGCGTTTTTTTCTTCAGATTCATTTTGCTTAATAATGATAAGCAAGTGTTTGCAGGCTCTTGGTTGCATACTGTACTATCTTTGCTACATGGTCCATCCATTCGAGGATAGCGCGAAGTTGCGAATTTTGAACGCCAACTACACGTTGCCCGAAAAGGACGACCGCTGCGGTGTTCTGCATCCTTTGATTGGTTAGTAGTAGCCTTTTTTGGCTAAAAATGAATTAACCAGTTTTCCTCATGGGCTCAGTGCGAATTTTGCAAGTGGTTCCCGATGACCGTCCGTCGGTGAAAGAGATCTTGCGCATGCTAAAGGAGCTGGCAATGTCTTATGGGGCCGATTTGGAAGCCAAAGTTCAACTGGGTCCCGTAGGTGAGCAGTTGGCTAAGTTGTTCGCACGAAGTTGCGCATAATTTTGAAGAAGAGTCCCAGGTCGGCAATAGTCATGCTCAGACTGAGGCGGAAGCTTCGTTTGGAGGTGTAGGCGTCTTTTTGGAATCCTTGAAAGGTCAGGCTGGTTCAATATTCAAAAGTCTTCGCGAAACATCGTCAAAGATTGTTCAACCAGCTTCTATGTGAGCAACGACCTTTCAGGGTACCTTCTCCTATCGCCAACTCTTTTCAGGGCGCCAAACAAGAGTTCGCTCATTTACTTAACTAGTCGTTTGATCCTTTTATCGTCTCCAACGGACACGAGTAGCTTGGATGAAGCAGCCAAGTTGCTTACCGCTCGTCATGGCAATCGCTTTGCTGTTTACAACTTGTCTGCGTGGCGCAATGCCGACTTACCTTTAGGAGAAAGGGTAAAGCGAAACGTTGTGCGCTTTGCCCATTGCAAAAAGAATAATTAAGGTGATGCACTGTGGCTTCCCGGTCGGCACGGCTCCCTCGTTGAAACTTACCTTCTCAATTTGCAATAGCGTTTACCATTGGCTCCGTCGTGACGCATCCAATGTCGCAGTGTTTTTTTCCGTAAGTATTACCCAGCACTTTATAATGCCCTAAGTCAGCGCTGTTGCATAGGACAACGGGGGTAACGGTGCGTGCGTTGCATGCAACTTTCTTATCTTTTCCAAAAGTCTCAGCGATTCGGTTCACTGTCGGAAATTCATAAAGGACAAAGTGAACTCTGTTCCATTGACGCCTTCTCAAACGAGGTATGCGACAATAGCTTTACGTCGCCTTATGAATTCGACATATATAATGCTGCTTCAGATATGTAGATTACGTTGCCAGTGTGCTTCGGCATCCGACGTTCTATCCTCTACCGAACAGAGTTCTCGTTTCAAGAATTTCCGTTAGTCCAGTGCCAATTTTTAATAGGATGCGGTAAGCATAAATATGCCTACAGCGTAGGACGACTATGAGAGCAAACTCAAAGTCGTCATCAGCTTTTCTTATTTTTCTCTGAGCCTAATTGTTTTATCGATAGTCAGTGTTCTTTCAGCACTTGCGAATCCTTTGTGTGCAAGTTAATTATGTAAATTAAACTTTTTTAAAAATCCGTTTAAACCTAAGCACCGGCAATTCTTAAGACTTTTCCAAGTAATGAATTTAAAAGAGAGCCGACGTGAAATACGCGAAGCAAAGTTTCAGTTTTGCTTTACGCGCAGTAAGAGTGGCACTCGCTTGCCGCATGCGTAGTCGAAGAGTCTTTCAAGTCGTCAGTTCTTTTGAAATTTTCAAATTTGCATAACTGATAAGAATCGACAGCTATCAGGTTTCCAGTTGGCAATTTGCCACTTAACATGGGCGGTTGAAGTGAATGTCGCGCAAGAAAGGAAGCTTAAGAAATTTTCAAATTTGCATAACTGATAAAAATCGATAGCTGTCAGGTTTCCAGTTGGCAATTTGCCACTTAACATGGGCGGTTGAAGTGAATATCGCGCAAGAAAGAAAGCTTAAGAAATTTTCACATTTGCATAACTTTGATAAAAATCGATTTTTCCGATTAGTAACTTTGCACTTAACATGGGCAGTTGAAGTCAATGTCACGAATTGGAACGTAGCGACCCTGAGCGGGTTTGCAGGCTCCTAAAAGGATGCCTATTTTTAATTTTTTGCTATTTTGAAGAAACGGATGTCGGCCGTTTGTCGAGATATTCAGTGGCGGCGAGCAGAAGTTGTTGTCAACTTGCCAAGAGTACGACAAGATTCCGTAAGAGTTGCGATTATTTTTTCTTCTGTCTTTGTTTTCAGACATGTTTGTTGCTTAGATTTGTCGACGTATCCGAGGCGAGCTTCAGCATTCCATTTCATTTGAAATTTGATAGCGATGCAACGTTCGTCGTGAGCCATGCTCGTTCCACGCTGGGCACCAAAATGCAAAGGAAAGTGTCCACCATAAAGATGTTCCAATTTCAAGTGCACGCCGGATTCTTGGATCCCTCAAAGAATACGTTAACCCTTGAGCTGTATAAGGAGAAGCTTTGCTTGCTTTCCGCCTTATTCATTCTCTTTTGCTTTCAGTAATGACCTATGCTGTTTGGCTGAGGATTGGAAGTATCCCAAACCGTTCGTGGTTCGTCTGGCCTACTCTTCAAGCGAGGACGAGCAGCTAAGGGGCGGCTTGGCGTCACTTCTGCCCAACTTCAAGCCGGACGGCGTTGTTCCTCATGTGCCCTTTTCCACTCCCGAAGAGAGCGCGTGCTTTCAACAGCGTTACAGTAAGTAATGAACGCAGGTTCTATACGCTAATTTGAAAATTTGGCTTGCAGGCACCGCGCCGAACCATCCCGCGTTGAGCGAAACGGCGGAGATTGGACAGCCCAAGCAGGATGTCAAAGTTGTAACAGTTGCCGACCTTTTGTCCAGCCTGGATTGGCAGCCTCCGCCAGCCGAGACGGTAGATGTGCCCGCTCCAAGGAGGATACCGGTCGAGCCAACCGGCTTGCCCATAATTGAATATTGCGAACAAGACGAGCATCAGTTGAAAGTTGACGAAGCACCAAAGCAAAGTTTGGAACAAAGTAGCGCAGAGTCACATGAGCTGGTCAATCTGGAAGCGGATGATTTGGCAGCAGGTGGCGCTGCGAGCGTGGGTTCCGATATGCTTTGGAGCAACTGCGGCGGCGGCGGCGGCGGCGGCGATGGACCACCGTCCTTCAATTTATGCGACGTTGACCTGACGAACAAAGGATCCTCGGTTGAGGCTTCCGCGCCAACTGATGCGGATAGTCATAGAGAGAATTTGCTATTTGATTTAGCTCCAGGCGGAGCGCCTACGCATCATGTGTTTAGCGAGGCGAATCTCTCTATTCCTCCTGTTCATATGCATAGGAACCTCAGTACGCCGTTGCTGCTTGACCAACTGGAGCCGTTTGTGGCCGTTGGCGACTCTGCTAACTTGGCAGCCAAATCGAGCACCATGTTTTCACAATTCGAAACTACCCAACCGACGTCGACCACTAATAAGGCGGAAGCTGGTGGGCATTCGGCCACCGAGAAACCCTTAAGGCCACCGTCGGCTTTTTCGCGTCCAGGAAACTACAGGACGAGAGGGGATCTATGGTCATCAAACGCCTCTGCAAAAACGAAGCTCGACTCGACGGCCTTTGAAGATTTGCTAAGCAGCCAAGGTTTCAGCGGTAGCGCCTCGTCAAAGCAGTCCTTAGCTTCGATGAAGCAGGAGGTCGAATGTCAAGGTCTGACCGACGAAGAGGCAAAGGTGAAGTTCCAGCTTGTTTTTTTCTTACTGTAAAAATTTTATTTTAAATTAAAAATTTGCAGGTACGCAAATGGACAAACGGCAAACGTCGTAATATTCGAGGTCTTCTGGGTTCTCTGCACACGGTTATTTGGCCTGAGAATGATAGGTGGCAGGAAGTAAGCATGAGCCACCTGCTTGCGGCCAAGGAAGTGAAGAAGTACTATCGCAAGGCATGCTTAGCCGTTCATCCGGACAAAGTAAGTCAGCCTGTCCTGTTTCTGCCACCAGATGGGATGGTGATACAATTTTTTAGTTTGTCGGTACACCGCATGAGACGCTGGCCAAACTAATATTCACAGAGTTGAACGACGCTTGGAATGAATTTGAGGCGGATACTACTGTAACTTCCTTCTAGCCGAAACCGATGCTTGGCGAGAAGCGGTCTTAAGTTGGCGTGTCCAATTTTTTTCTTGCATCTACTTTTTCTTCTCACCTCTGCCAAAGCGTTTATGTGCACAAAACGGACGGTCATTTCCTTTATTTTTCCCTTTGCGGGCTACGATTGAAGCGCCGGTGTTTCCCATTGTGTATTCCAATATCTTTCCCCTCTGCGTAGTAGTATCCCGTTTTGCGTCTCGTCACTTTTAGTCAAATTGTTCGCTTTTCATTGATCAGTTCATCCGATTTCATCAAGCCTTCCGGTCGATCACGTAGAATGCATGCCAGCAGTTCGAACGGAAAATATGCGTACGCATGTGTTTGGCAGTTGGCTTCAAAACAGTTGCCAACGACTGGACGCAAAGTAGGTAATTGTTTTAGGCGAAAATGCCCTAAATGGCACAAGTTTAAAAATTAACATAATTCGTTATATAAGACTAACATTTCCTTCGAAGAGCTCTGCGTATAGTCTATTTTAGGAATCATGCTTTAGCCTTTATATTCTGCTGGGCATTCTCCAGGCTTACGCTTAGCGTACTGGCAAAACCGCGATGCGAGTTGGCTTATATATTTTTTTACCATTAATGGGCCTTATGATGTCAACATAAGTTCGCTGCTTTCCCTAATTTTGCATATCATTATTTAAATAATCTTAATTTCTCTTTCCGCCGGTAGGAATGAAAACTTAGGAGCCTTTTACGAACTTTTGTATTATTAAACCCGTATGTTAAAAAAGGTGAATCATTTGATCACTTTCACTACGTTCGTTCAACAGGACTATACATGGGCAAAAGCGTTTGTTGTTATTGCTTTCGGTGCTGACTTTCTCCCGTCAACAAACGGCCGCAAATCGTTAGGAGAAGCAGTAGTTAATATCATTATTATTAGTTTTTAATCAAGCGCATGTCGGTGCCTCCGTAATGATGCACGTTGATCTCTATGAAGCCCGCCAACGGCCGCAAGAGTTAGAAATTACGCTATTAGCTAACGTGTACTTGCATTCCTTGAAATATTACGATACAAAGCCACTAATGCGGCAAAGGCTTTCAAAAGTTCAAATAATACCGTATGCTTAACCTGCAATTCATTTATGCTGGAATGAGGCTGCTATAATGGGCCTAAAGTTTGTTATTGCCACTCTTTTTGCTCCTTAGTCGAATGCTGCCAAAACCTGTTGATGCTTAGCAGCGCATTGTTTCAACCGCAAAAACATGCCGGTCCGCCGTACTACCTTCCAGCTTTTAAAAGTGGTTTTGCTTCTGAAATGGTCCTTAATTTCCGTCATTAAAGAACGAAAAACCAACTGCCAAAAATGGCAATTCCTGCCGCTTTCGCTTCGAGAGCATGTTGCGCACTTGCAGCATTTCCACTCCGCCATTCCAATGCATGTATCCTTCCGGCGCTGGCGATTGCTTTTATTTTCCCAAAAGCTTTCTAGCAAATTAACTGGATAATTTATCGTCGATAGGTCACGTGCTCTCTTTAGTAAATTTGTTAGCAGTCAGGCAAGTGAAGAACCTGTTTGTGTTACCTGCGCATCATTTTTAAACTGTAGAGAAAATATGCCTTTATCGAAACATGTGCGTTTGAGGTCGATGTAGTGCTGGCAGACGTGCGGGGCATTGCCTTGAGGGCGTCTTTTAGCTACCTCACGCTTCTCATATTTTCGTATTAGAACTATTAGCCGGCTGGTCGTTGGTTTTCTTGTCTTTCGTTGACGTTCGGTGGACAAGCTTGCTTGTCATCATTTTCTTATTCGCTTTTGTTTAATAGTTTTTCTTTGCTTCACAGGCGCATGAGCATCGCGGAAGGTTTGGTGCAGCGGAAAACCCAGGCAGTTCAACAGGCTGTTTCTGCGGCAGCACAACGCGATGTTTCGAACGACGTTGAAGATAACGTTCTTGACTCGGACGACGTTGACAAGGATACTCGGTTGACCTTAATGGAAGAAGTGTTGCTGCTTGGATTGAAAGATCGCGAGGTGAGACTCATTTCGTAGTTTTCGTCTCGCTTTGGAGTAATCAGAGAGTACATTGGCTCTTCGCGACTTCTCGTCCGTAGTTTCTTGCGAACTTTTTCGAAAATAGCTAATTCTTTTTTCATAGTTTACTTTAATAGGCCCACGTAGTTTTTTTCTAACTTATCTGTCAATCCAGTTCGGCATATACAAACTGATCGGCTGAGCATTATAAGACTTAGAGATAATTTGAATCAAAAGGTGTATAGCATATAGCCAACCAGTTGGCAGATACGTTTCGCAGTTCATTTATTTGTTCATAGTAATAGAAAGAGAGCGAGTAGGTTTCTTAATTTACGTAGTGTTGGCATGGCAGTTGGATCTCTTAAAGGTGGACAGCGTTAAAGCGCGTTGTTTATTCTTTCTCGTTTGCGTTTGCGATTTGTGCAAATACGTTTACCCAATTGAGCAAACGACCTCTCTTCAATCCTTTTACGCATCCAACTTCTCTTTTCAATTCCAATTGATTCGCCATTGCCGTGCTGTCTTCGGTTTGCGTTGCGGTTTCACATCTTCGGACGAAAATAATGGCTTGTCGACTTTTTTTGGAAATTTCAAATGGCGACATTGGTTCCGCGCGCTCCACTTTTCACGTTTAAACTTGCCATCGCCTCCGCGAAAAGTCGCTTCGATACGTTCAAAGATAAAGTGCATCAATTTCTTGACGTTCGTCAATTTATTAATGTTTGGAATGCGCGGTAACGCCGTCCGGTTCAAATCGTAGCCTAATAGAAGACTGAGGGTTAATACTGAATGACGTGTAGAGACATAGCGTCGCGTAATTAACTGAGCAAACGTTCATTGATGCAGTTTATTGAATGAAAGATTGCGTTCGTTCCGTTTCGGCTCGTCTTAAGCGTCGTCCCACTTGAAAAGTGTATTTATCTTAACACGTCGTTCCCGCAAAGCACTTTCTTCTTTTTCGTATAGAATCAATGCGTTGATTTCCTTTTTAACGTCAAATGATGTTAACATTTGCATAAGAATGGGCAAAGAGTGCAAATACTGTAGGTATGAATGAATTACGTGAAAGGAATGCATTGTGACGAGGTGTACATTGTGTTGGCCTTCGTTTTCCTTGCAGTGTGTAAATTTTGAATGACAATCTTATCTTCATTGAGCCTTTTAGCTAAAATTCAGTGCCATTCATGTTTGTCCATTCATTGAGAATTTGCTGGTCAATGAAGATGGACTGTCATTCAAAAATTTCCAGACAGTGGGCTAACGCTTAACGCGTTTGCTCTACGCCTGTACTACGAGCCAAATTATTAATAACTTTTGAACTGTTGTGACTTCTTAACCGAGTCTTACTGGCGTGCTTATGACGCAAAGCATCTTTTAGCTACAAGGAGAAGCGATGTCCTGTCGAAAGTTAGGCGTCTGCAATTTTTAGGTTCAATTTACATACACTTATTGTATTTTCAAAATTGATACGAATTCCAATCGTTACACGTTCGCTGCATTGCGCAAATGTTTTAGTTGCGATGCTGACGTTTCCGCTTTTTCCTATGAACCTTATTTCCACAACTTAGCTACAGTATGCATTTGAATTTTTCGCAACGAAATGGCGAGCGTTGAAAGCTGCTACCGCTTGCTCGTTATTGGTTAACAAAATGCGAATAGCCACCTTTTTGCCGATTTTAGCCGTAAAAAAAGTTTCTTTTTCTTTAATTTCAGGGGTACACGTCTTTTTGGAACGACTGCCTTAGTCCTGGATTGCGTGGTTGCGTACTTGTTGAGCTGGGCCTTAGAGGTCGCATTCAGTTGGAAAAGCGTGGCCTTCGCCGAAAAGCATTATCGTTACGCAAAGTGATTGCACTCAGCCAGCGGGAGTATTCGCGCTTTTGCTTACCTGCAAATCATTTAGGTTATGGTCAAATCGGACGCTGCTACAGGTGACATTATTTTGGACGAAGCTTTGAAGCATATTAAAAAGACGGATCCACCGTTAACCGTACAAGCGTGGATTGAATATTTGAGCGGTAAATCGCATTGCTTTCTCCTTATTTGTCCATTTCGATTTTGTGAGACGGAAGTTCCGGTTGATTGCTTGCCTTCAGGCGAATCGTGGAACCCGATGAAGCTTCGTTATCAGCTGAAGAATGTTCGCGAGCGATTGGCTAAGAACTTGGTTGAAAAGGGGGTTTTGACGACGGAGAAGCAAAATTTTATTCTCTTCGACATGACTACGCATCCAGTTCAGAACAGTCAAGCAAAACAGAAGCTTATTAAGGTAGGAGATGTTTTGCGTAGGTGGATAAAAATCTGTTGCGTTTGTTTTGTGGTCAGAAAATTCAGGACGCGGTGTTAACCCGTTGGACCAACGATATACATCGTTTGGACAAGCGTCTGTTAGCTTTGATCGTGTTGGCCCATTCGTCGGATGTTCTTGAAAATACCTTCTCACCTCTGGGCGACGAAGACTATGAAACGGCAAATAAGCGTGTACGCAGTCTGCTCGAATTGGACTTTGAACAAGAAAGCAGCAAGGCGGATACGTGCGAAATAATGTGGGCAGTGTTCGATGCCTTTATCAAATGATGATGATCAGCCATTAGCATTCCACTTTCAGTCGTCAGCAGCACTCGAATTGATAGGTTTTGGTCTATTTAGTTGTTTTTCTTGTAATTGAAACCGTTCCTTCCCATTGCCAATAATAATGACACGTCTTAGTCACATTATGTGATGTGTCTCTCTGTGAAGTTTTCTTTGTTGAATTATTACATCTGTTGGTCACTCGTACTTAACGATATGTCGTCTACTTTTCCCTCCGAAGAACAGCTTGGGGATGACACGTCTTTTAAAGCAGCGTAGCAAAGTTTGTAGTTCATTTGAAGGTTGGCTTAAATATTTATTTCTAACTTCTCGACACTTCTAACTTTTCCTCTCATTGCTTACACCGGTTTAGGAATGTCCCTTTCCATCCGTATTAACCATTTATATAATATGGGCACATTCCGCTTTTCACCATCGAGGTTGGTACTTGTTCTTGTGAGCACAGTCGTCACCTTTAAGTAAACGCCCCCCATTTAGGGTCACGGTGCAGCCATACCTTTCTTTGATGGCTATGTCGGTTTGTGAGTTTTATACGCTTTACTCCAGTTAACATTCTGTTCTTATCATATGTGGATATTGTAAAGCCTTAGTTTCAAATAAGGAAGCTGCACGCTGTTGTGCGACCAGTTCGCTGTTCAGTTTAGTATAGCTTGGAAGCGCGCCTATGTTTTGGCGTACGTTTGTGTTGATAGGCAGAATTAATTGAGCCGTCGATAAGTGAGCATAACAAAATAATGTAATTTTAAAAACTTTGCTTCGACGGCTCTGCTTAATCGCGTATTTTCCTAAAAAGTTGGTGTCGTCTGCTGCGGTGCGAAAGCTGCGAACTTTGAACCCTCAATGGGGATTCCTTCATTCCACTTTAAGTTGTCTAAGCTACAGTATATTCTCAGGGTGAGACCATTTGGACAAATCTGCCCTTAGGGCAACTATGAAAAATATTCAGCTGCACTGCAGCTCGTATGAATGTTCCAAGAAGCTATATCCGCGCTTGTCGCTTAGGCGAAAGGAATTCTTGCCGTTGAGAACGATTCCCATAATTTCCGAAATGATCAAAAGTGCTTAAACTTGGAATTTTAAAGCCCATAGCGTATGCGTACGCCCAACGTTATTTTTTTCATTCATACGAAAGCAAGCAAGCCCTTGTTCATTGATGAATATTTAATCAATGAACTTTCTTCGGGGCACATGTCATCATTTCATTATCGTCTGTCAAAAATTTGCATTGCTGAATACGTCGCGTCCCGAAAGCTTCGTTTCCTTACGGGCGCTGTTACGAGAAATTTACATACTTTCAGCATCTCAATACTATTACAACACTTTGGCTAAGGTTGGCGGGAAAGATTAATTCATTTTTAGGGATCAACGTGGCGCCGTATGTTTTTCCTCTTTCAAGTTCGTAGCGTTAATAGGTCGCCTATCCGCCCATCTTCTGCACTTCCAGCTGCGATATAGCATCAGCCTAATATGTTACTAATAATATTTTTGAATGTACACCAATTAGTTTACGCGTGAGTATAAACAATAAAAATTCATTATACGCGCTGCGTACGTTATTGTTAGGCTGCAAAGGTATTCATTCATTGTGAGAGAGGAAGAATGAGCGTTGAAGTTATGTCAAAGTGTGAGTGTTTTACGAAGGCGGAACACTGGCAGTTACAACTGCGCTCAATGAGTAAACATGACTTGTCGTCGTAGTCGTACTCGCCTCTCTCTCCTCAGTTGGCACGCAATTGTGTCAGTTGTGACATGGGCGGATATAAACTTTATGAAATGATCTCATGTTGTACTTGTCAAAGGTGACTGGTCGTAACAGAACACAGCTTGGCACTCTTTACGTCGTCTCGTCGATTGGAACCGGGTCGGGACTTCGACATGGCACTTTCTTTCACGTTACGCGTCGTCAAGTGGTAATGGACAAATAGCATTGAGACGACAACGGTTCCTCTTGTTTACCTGAGCAGTTACGGCGCTGAGTGAATGGGCGCCGCCGCTACTTGTCGATGGATATTTCAGGATGTACACCGTCTCTCGTCACTTGTCATTGGTGTGGAATTGTCCCTCTCTGCAGCCAGTAGGCGTTCCTACGTTTAGCGGTCGAACGGAGAGGTGCGCAACTTGCTTTTGTTCATGATGACCATTATGTAAATTTTGAATTTCAAAACTCCCATTCAAAAAGTTGGTCATTTTAGAAAATTTCCCTAAAAGGCTATTCGGTAGTTAGATCATCAAACATTTGCATGGCGCCGAAGCTTCACGAGCTGTCCAAAAGGTGGAATTCCAATATTGGCAAAAATCTCCTTCGTTCTTATAGCTGTTTACGTTTGGTTGTTTCAGGACGAGCAAACGGCCGGGCGATGCTCAGTGGTATGTTTGTTTTTTCTTGTTCAACTTTTTCAAAACTTCATTTTGCAGCTTCACCGAAGAGTTCAAATCGTGGGACGTCTTCCGGCTTTTGCCATTTCAGGTTGACTCGTCGGGGCCTCGTTTCTGGCACGAGTTGTCTCTTCAAGCACTGAAGCTAAGCGCTTACGTGGTCATCTTCCTTCTAACTTTGCTCAGCTGCATTTTCGCCAAAGCCAGTTTCCTGTTGATGGCTACAAGCGTTGGATGGACGGATAAAAACTTTACGCATTGCCACTACGAGTTGCAAGCGTCAGGTTGTGCCTTCTCAGTATTTAAAATAATTTAAATTTGCCTGCGTTCCATTCAGGCTCCATTGCAAAGGTGAACAGCATTGCTCATATCGACAATCGCAACACTGTTCAATGGATTTGGCTGACAATGGCCGCTGTCAGCTTGCCGGAATTTGTATGCAGCATAAAGTGCTTCTACCGTATATGGTTTCGAAATGTCCGTAAACCGACGCTTTTGCATTTTGTTACGGTTAGGATTGAGTTTGGTTTTCTTTTGCTATCTTCCCTGCTCTTCAAGGCGTTCGTGACGGAGACGTGCTACGCGGCCGGAGTTGGCTTGCTTACTTTTCATCTGCTGCCAAATATGGGCGCTGTCAGAGGGCTATGCTTGACCAGCTGTACAGGTCTCGTTCCGGCAATACTTGCCCCAATGTCGCGCAAGATGAGCCGTTGGAATTTTATTCTCATTACAGTTGACATCATTTGCATAGGAATTCAAATGGCACCCGTATGGCTATGGTCAACTATTCTTAAGGGGTCGTCGGACATTCACAACTGGGCTGCACCCTTATCCGTAGCTCTCATATCGGTCGCTTGGTGGGAGAACTACGTCAGTCACAAATCGCCAGTACGCTTTGTACGTGGTATGGCTACATTAGCCCAAAAGCTTCGGCAGGGTCGAAGCAAAGTCTACGTTGTGGTTAGCCTTTGGAAAGTGGCCGTATACGGGGCTTTTGCCATTTTGTTCGCCACTACGCGTATGAGCGCCGGCGAGTTGTTCGCTCTTGATCTTTTTCGACCACTGCCAATGAAAACGCTGGTGCAGAGCTCGGTTGACCCTTCGGCTGCATATGTAGGTTCCGCATGGGAATTCGAAAAGCCAAATATGCCAAGCACAAAGCCCAGTTTTCCAAGAAAGCATGAAAACCCAGTTGTCATTGATGCTCGTCGTTTGATTCCAAATGAGTTTGGCGAATTTGTCGAAGACGAAGACGAGGAGGACAAAATGGGTGACTTTGTCCGCATGAGGCGTTCGACCGTTGATCAAACAGGCCAATCGTTCGTAACGAAGCTTACATACAGCAATCCATGGAATTCGTTCAACACATGTCTGCTTCAATTTCTAAGCGCCTTTCTGGTTTACCAATGCGCCAAGTTTGCATGCAAAACGAAAATGCAACGAGTGTCCTTTGCACTTCCGTTGACTTGCGTTCAACCTTTGCTCGTTGTTGGAATGGCAATGGCTTGTACGTCCAAGCAAAAGGATCTTTGCACTTTGAGCTCCTTTTTGCCGGAAAACTTTTTTTGGTACTGTCCAACCAGCGGCGATGATCTAATCGACTTGTTTCGCCAACCGTTGACGTGGGCGTGGATTGCTTGGATTTTTTCCCAATTTTGGACAACCATTCACGTGTGGCAACCAAAATGCGAACGATTGGCTAGCACGGATAGGTGACGCAGCAGTTAGTGCATAAGCTCTAAATTAGCATAAATGTATCTACAAGACAGTTTTCCCGCCTTTTTTAGCCTACACGCTGGTTATGGGAAGATATGCCTTTCAATTACGCAGCTATAGCTTAAAACTTCCCATAAGCTTTGAAATCAGTCAACATTGCTTAACATGTTGCTTTAGGCTTTTTGTACTTCCGTGGTATAGTGGCATTCTAGTCGAGCAATCTTTGCTATACAATCAATGGAGGGACGATCAGCAGAAGATTAAAACTGAGGTAGTTGTCAAAGCGTTTCTTAATCCTCTCAGCTGATTATGTTATTTTGAATGTTGTTTCAATCATGCAGGCTAACAGATGATTAAGCCTCTCTGGACTTTTTGTTATTGTGTGTTTATGTTTTTTGCTTTTTCGGGTAGTACTGTAGGTCCCTTTCCTTAGGTTATTGATTTCGAAGCTGACGAGGATAATGCGGTCAGTTTGTACGAAACAATCTCGAGCGTGTACGCTCGGCAAAAGCTTTCCCATCCGGATATGAAATCTTCCGAACAAACTAAGGAAGAGACGGCGAATCCAGCCGACAGTATTACAAAGTTGTACGCATGCGCAACAATGTGGCATGAAACTTCTCAGGAAATGATTTGCATGCTGAAGTCGATATTGAGGTATATCCAGCTTGTAAATCACATTCTGATCTGTATACTGTACAGCAGCGCTGTTGTAGGCTGGACGAAGACCAATGCGCCCGAAGGAATGTGCAAAAATATTTAAAGGTTGTGGATCCGGACTATTACGAGTTTGAAGGTACTGATTTGGCGAATGGCCCCACTGTATCGAGCGATAAGTGCAGCTGGCTAAAAATTTGAATTTTTTGACTGACTCCTACCGTCTCCAAGTGTACCTGCATACTGTTTTCTTTGCTTTGATAATTTTTTTCAGATCTGCACTTTTGCGGCTCCTTAAATTTTTTTTAAAAAATTGACCTCGCCGTCACACCATGTATAGAAAGTTTTAATTACGCGGTTGGGTTGCATCGTTTTTCTTTTTATTTTAGCTCACATATTTTTCGACGATGCTTTTGAAGTTAATGAATATTCCGAGCCAGTGCTGAATCGATTTGTTCGCCAACTGCTTCAAGTGATTGATATTGCAGCCGGGTTAGTCGTCAGCGAATTTTCGTCACCTATAGCTTACTGTAGTTGCTTTCAGGGCAGTGCATCGGACAATAATGCGTGTTAAACCACCCGAAATCTTTTCTACTCCTTACGGAGGTCGTCTAGTTTGGACTTTGCCTGGAAAAAATAAACTTACAGTTCACTTGAAAGACAAGGCAAAAATAAGAGTTCGTAAACGTTGGAGTCAAGTAAGTTAAGGTGGATTTTGAAAAAATGACAAAAGCTTAAATATTTTCAGGTTATGTACATGTACTATTTGCTCGGATATCGTTTGATGGAAAAAATAGACGGAATACGACGTAAAGAGATAATCGCCGAAAATACGTACATACTAACGTTGGACGGCGATGTTGATTTCAAACCGTCGTCTGTACATTTGCTTGTTGATTTGATGAAGAAGAATCGCCGCCTTGGCGCAGCCTGCGGGCGAATGCATCCTCGAGGAAAGGGACCAATGATTTGGTACCAAAAGTTCGAATATGCCATTGGCCATTGGTTCCAAAAGGCAACTGAGCACATGTTCGGTTGCGTCCTTTGTGCTCCAGGATGCTTTTCGCTTTTCCGCTCAGCCGCCTTAATGGACGACAACGTGTTGCGTAGATATGCAACCACTGCCGAAGCGGCCAAAGACTACATCCAATACGACCAAGGTGAGTTCTATCTGCATCTCCGTAATGCTTCCGTTGGCTCCTGTAGGACACCTGATCTGCGTTCGCTTGAGTGAAGCTTTTGGGCCCACCATCATTAGCGCTAATTCGTCCGTAGTGAAAAGGGACTTAGGAAAGGTTGAAAGTGGGAGAAACAACGGAATACACATTCTTCATCAATTTCAAAAACCGCCTACAAGCCGTAACGTATTCACTAAGAGCAAAAACAATACCGAAATAATCGGAGACAGTCAAAATCCCGAAAGTTGAGATCCCGAACGAAAATTGCCTTTATCCATATAGTTCTGTTCGATCAAAAAGAAAAACTACTGCTATCTTGCCTCCCTGTCTCTTAATCAAGTAATATCATTTTCGGGATATTGATCGTTCAGGACTTCGACATTCGGGATATGAACCGTTCGGGATTTTATCATTCGGGATTTCGACATACATACACCCTGAAATTATATACTAATGCTCGAATCAATGAATAAAATCGGTGGCGGCGAGAATCCCGAAGGCTTGAACTCTCGTATGGGTCGAAAACGCGCCGTAATGGGCGGCCTGGTGGCAGTTCTGCATTTTCGGCTTCTAAGTAAGGGATGGATTTGAACCACAAAAATATTTTTGTATCGCAGTCTTGTTGTTTCTTGGATCGCTGTGGAAGAGCACCTTCGAAGCGCGGCTGGTTGATTTTATTTTTTCCTCTTTGAATTTTACCATATGTCTTTGATAATCAAGCACATTGCTTCGGAGGTGGCCCACAGTGATCCAAGAAATAACAAGGGTGCGGTAGAAGAGCATTTTTATGGTTCAAAACCGTCCGTAATTTAAAAGCTACAAATACATAACTGTCATGACCTTTTCGGGATTCGACTTTCTGAAGTTTGAGCCTATTCTGAATACAATAAAATAGGCGGCAAAATATCGTAATGATAACACCTGAAAATATGACAATAATGAAATGAAACAAAAATAAAGTATGAGACAACAAAGTATATATATATATATAATGTATTAGCTTTTGGTGATGGTCAATTTTCCATTTCAGGCGAAGATCGGTGGCTTTGTACGCTCCTGTTGCAGCGCGGTTATCGTGTTGAATACTGCGCCGCATCGGATGCACTGACCTTTGCGCCTGAAGGCTTTAACGAGTTTTTCAATCAGCGTCGGCGATGGATACCTTCAACAGTAGCAAACATAATCGATCTGTTGGCTGATTACAAAAATGTAATTCGTCTCAATGACAGCATATCGATATGGTGCGGCGAGTTGTTGTTGGATATGTTCTATCGTTGTTACGTTGAAAAAACATCTTGCAGGTATATTGCATACCAGTTCGCTATGCTGCTTAGCAATGTACTCGGTCCTGGAACCATTCTGCTGATGATCGTTGGTGCAGTGAACATTTCGTTCAATACGGAAACGTACATCTCTTTCTTTCTCATATTCTTTCCAGTTGGATTGTTCGCGGTTGTCTGCCTAACATGCACAACTGAAACTCAGGTGATTAAGATGACTCTTAAGTCCTTTCTTTGCTAATTGTTTTCCCGCCTACAGCTAAAAGTCGCTCAGGTTAGTGGAGCGTTGTTTGCTCTACTAATGATGGCCGTCATCGTTGGTACAGCAGTGCAAGTCCAAAAGGACGGTATTTATTCACCGCATGCTGTCTTCCTTTTGGTGGTAATATCCAGGTAAGAGCTTCGCTAAATTTTGCCACATGTTCACATTTGCCGCAACTTTTCTTACACGCAAGTATGTTTGTATTTCGATTTGATATATTTGCATAAAAAGCTACAGTAAGCTAATGCTCTCGATTCAACAGACAATGGTTAGATCAATGAACGCTTTTTCAGCTTTTTCATTGCTGCCTGTCTTCATCCGTCTGAATTTTTTTGCATCGTTCCCGGCATTCTCTACTTCCTGGCAATTCCTTGCATGTATCTGCTGCTTACGATCTACTCCGTTTGCAATTTGCACGTCGTTAGCTGGGGAACCAGAGAGGTCGTTACGGTATCGGACGACAGACCCAAAAGAGTGAACCCAAGTGACAAGAACGTTACGTCAACCACTGATGACGCAATCGTCGATGTATAAGCATCTAGCAAAACGATGATGAGCTTTAAAGATGAACTTGCTTCAGCTGGACGGCACCTATTCGTTGGGTTGTGGGTCAGCATGTCGTATACTCTGCTGCTTGTCACCTACAATGCAATCAGTGCAGCTAAGCAGACTTTCAGCTCAACTTGAAGCCGTGGACAAGAGGATTAACGATCTTGACAGGAGGTGAGCCTTTTGACGCTTCAATGGTTTGCCATAAATGTGCACGCGCTCCTTAGAGGCCACATGGGTACCGTAAGTGGACGTACAAATACAAGTGAACCGTCCAGGACGGCCGACCGTACGACATTATTCGAAGAGGACATAATTGAAGAGGAGTTTGACGTCGCGTCTCAGTGCTCGGAGCAGGGTTGGCATTTTCCATAAAAGGTACGAGATTATCGGATTATTTTTCCTTTCAGACGGTTCCGAAAATGCCAACGTCTGGATGAGCGATGTGCACTTGCGGAGCGCTCAAAGAGAATGTCTGGAACATGACGAGGAGCTGTTTTGGAGTGATCTGCGAGAAAAGTATCTTTATCCATTGAATCAAAATGCCGACCATCAAAGACAAATTGCTCACGATTTGCGCGAGCTGAGAAATCAAGTTTCATTTGGTTTCATCATGATGAATGCTCTGTTCGTTCTGATCATCTTTCTTCTGCAGCTCAAGAAGAATTGCATATACATTGAGTGGCCGTTCAGTCCGTTAACTAATCATACAATTATTCCATGCAACAAAGACACTAACGAGCCAGAGTGGACAATAAGCCGTTTGCAGTTGGAGCCAATTGGCTTAGTTTTCCTATCCTTCTTTATGACTTTGTTGCTTCTTCAATTCGCCGCTATGATTCTGCATAGATTCACAACGTTGGCTCATATTCTGGCATCAACAAATTTGTGGTGCAGCAAAGCGGCCAATCGCAAAGTGTCCGAAGAAGAGGTCGTCCTAATGAACGCTGTCGAAATAGCAAAAGAGCTGCAAGCGATTAAAGGCATCGACGAAGATAACATTGCCGACAAAACGTTCATTGAGGAGGAACCGATTAGCCGACGAAACGTTGTCAAGAAGTTGGAAAGTACGCGAAAAAGTATGATGAAGAAGCAAACGGAAACTTTGGATGCCGCATTTAAGAAGAGATTTTTCGCACTTTCCTCTGAACACTTAAAGAATCAACCAACGACTCCAATATTGGGTTTTAGGAAACAAAGAATGCTGACGCTTCGTAGAAGCACAATACGCGCTTTGGAGCAACGTCGCAATTCGTTGCTTAATACGTCCAATAGGCCTGACGTCATTGGTAGTTATTCCACTGGAAGTCGGCAGTTGCAGAGAGGTCCGGCTCGTCGTTGCTTGGAACGTATGAACAATAAGGGCGAAGGTAATGCTGGAACCCGCTTTGCCTCATCAAGCGGCAGTTCGGAAGAGGATAATGACAGGAACTTGACAATCATTCATGCAACGACAGAAGCAAGTAGCTTTGATTCTAATGCCAGGAAGCCAAGAATATCCGATCAGAAGACCCAGTCGCCAGCAGTAAACAACCGCACTCCATTCAGCGGCCAGCAAAGAGCATTGACCAATGATACTCATACGAGCATACGTCACTTAAGGAGCGAAGGAAGTCACAGTGCTTCAATAAGCAAAGCTGCTGACGTCACGCCACCGGAGAAGCAAGAAAATTCCAATTCGCACCTGTAAAGTACAGCGAAAACTGGAAACGCCTATGCGTATAATTCGACCAGCGTCAGATGGCTTCTTCTTCTTCTTCTTTTGATTATTGGCACTTTGTGGTGCCCAACGCAAGTAAGTGAACCCAACGGAAGTGTATTGCTGCTCGGGGTTCATGTTGAAGCGAACGTTTATGCAATAGCTCTCTAATTTGCATAAATAGTTTTTCTTTCACCCTTATCGCAAAAGAGTTGCGTAATTTCTGCTTATCAATCTTCCAACGTACGCGATATTTCAGTACGGCAAGCAATGACGTCAGCTTTAGTCGCAAATCGAATGCAAATTTTAGGCGACTATCGCGTAACGTTGCGTCTGAAGCGACACCTAACAGCAGGTAAGGTAGAATGCATGATCAGAGCACGTATATATTAACTGAAGCCGCATAGACACTCGCAACAAGCAAATATCGTCTAATCAGCTTTATTCGATTAACAATGCAGTATCATCATGCGGAGAGAACGTAACACGAACAAAACTCGCATAGTGATACGAATTTAGTCGGCTGAAGTGGATAAGACCACCAATCGCAATAGCCAAAGAACCGTCGCTGCTATTTGCCCCATAAATACACAGACACTTCACTTCATACGCGTATGACCAATACGACCAAGCGTGTCCATAGGCCACCAATGGAAAAGTCATGTTCTATCCAAGCTGCACTCTGTAAGGATATTGCTTGTCTGAACTTGAATTTTGAACACACCAAACTGCCTCATATCTTCAGAGAGCAATGCGGACGAACTGCCACTGGTGTGCACAGCTTCCATCGCTGAAGCACCGCAGCAGAAATATCAGTTCCAACTCGTAATGGACAAATGACTCTTCATCGGTCTACGACATCCGGTAAAGGTCAACCAATTTTCATAGATCACCAACTTTACGTGTTCGCTGACTCAAACGATGACCGCAACACCAATGCCAAACGATAAACCACACTGTCATTGCCTTGAAGCTCCAATGCCGGATTCCAAACAAAGTAAAAAGTAAACTAATGATTCCCGCCAACCATGTTTAAACCAAATGTTGCCTCCGAGCGGTTATAATAACATTACCTGAGGATCGGAGGACAAATTATTGAATCTGTCCACTTCATTTATCCGATCCCCGCAGGTACTGTACATATCTTCAAAAGGAAGAAGCATGTGCACTTTGCATATCGTTTTCAGAAGAGCTATTCGCGTTCGCTGCCCAAAACACTTGACTGCACAAGTCAGATAAATCGTTCACACTCCAACATGCTCATCAATAACATATCGTTTGTTGTGTTAGCACCATCGTACACATATCATCATATGCCATAGGCAATGCCATGCGGCTTAGGGACAACGCGAAAGCAGTGGTAAGTCGGGCCGGTCTTGGTCAAGCTGTGCTACTCCATATAGTAGCATTCATATCGTTCAAAGACCGGCCGTCAAAAACGCGAACCGTCTTGCTCCATCGGCAATGCTTCAACTGCACTGCAGCTTCGAAACGTATCGTAGGTGCCAGTCTCACTGGTGAACAATCGCCCACATTTAAAGAGGCATCAAATCTCAAATATCGTCTGACTGATGCCCAGAAACAACTGAGCACGGCAGAGCGTTTGCCAACCACCGCTCAAGGCGACAGCAAAAGAGAACAATGCGACGGTGACCAGTTGCGAGGGATACGTGGGCAAAGTGTACCTGCGCACAGTTTACATTAGTTTACAGTGGCCATTGCTTCGTTCTCTCCGAGTTTCAAATGGAGGAGTGCTGCTTCCCAAGTCGTCCTTTGTGTCTTCTTCACGTGATTTCGGCAACACAAAGCAGCGGTCGGGTAGAGGACAGCTCTCTGCCCCACCTCGCCCTCTTCCAATTTGACGCCGCCAATTAGACGCGATCTGTTTTGACGCGCCCATGACAGCGAGTGAATGCGATTTTGAGATAAGCTCTACTGTGCTGTAGTAAGCCGGAATATTTCTTGATTTTTTATGCTCCCTTTATGCGCAACCTTTAGGAGCAAAGCCTATTGCTTGGAGGTTGCCTGTTTCACAGTCTGCCATCAATTCTTAAAAAGCCGGACCAGATGGTCGGCTGCTATTAGTAAGTGCTCTTGACTTCAAGCGACTTGTCATTCTTTTCTCCTTTTGTCATATTTTTCGCAATCCTGTTGGGTGATCTGACCTGTATGTTCCATCCACGTCATGCTTTCGTGTTGATTTTAAGATTTTTATACGTCATCAATACGTATTATGAAAGGTATTGTTTACGGATTGGGTTTCAAATGTCGTTGTTAATTTCTTGCGCATTTTAAGGGTTTTGTGGGATACAAATTTCGCTAAGTGTACCAAATGTACTTGACTGTTTTTTGAGCAACTACCGTACGCTAGTTTGGCCTTTTCTTTTGTTTTACGTTTGGTCGCCCGTTGAAGTCACGTCAGATCAGTCAGTAAGTGATCGTTGAATTTTTTGCCGAATACTTAGCTCAAATGGCAAAAGTGACTCCAAGCGGTAGTTTAATCAAAAATGGTTTCGGTAGTGCGTCATTCTGTCCTCAGTTATTTAACGGTAGCAATGAACTGCTAAACACCGATGCTGAAAACTGAACCAAACAGTTTCGAAGACTCCGATTTTGTCATTTTAGATTAAACCTTTTCCTTGGGGTGACGTTTTGCCGTGTGTCTATCCAGCTTGACCTTCTCTTCCTAGTAAGGCCTTCAGTGGTGTCTAACTTGCCAAAGAATAGCATTTGCTTCATTGACATTGAATTTCCTCCTGTGGGTAAATTTTTTAAGTCTCATACTGCCCTTTCTTTGACGGTATTTCTGTGCAGCAAACTGGCAAGTCAGTTTTGCCACTTGTTGCCTATATTATTATCACAAGCAGATGCGTTTGAAAGAAACTGCCTTTTAACGGTGACGGTAAAAAATAGGTTACAGATTGTCCACGTCTCGAAATCCCGTACGCCCTTGCTGGCGTCAAAATACTTCGGGTTAAGGGATTACAAAAATTAGTGACGTCATCTTACCTTTCATAGTAGTTTTCCTTTTCATCGTTCAGAGTAGTCTTAGCCTACATGCAATGGCTGGTCTTTAACTATGCTCGCCTTTTGTTTTCTTAATTAGGATTCTGCTTTGTTAAAAAGTATTTACGTTAGTTCATGTTGCCCTTGTTGTTAGTTTTGTTTATTCTTCGGATTATTGATGTTTGGATTAAGAAAGTTCATTTTGGGTTTCATCCCGCGGATGTCCTTCCCGCTTTTCCCTAAAGGTTGCGTGATGATAGCTTTGGTCTTTTAAGTGAATGATTTTGAAAGGCCACCGTCAATGTAAAATGAGAATTAGTGTTTGCTACAATTAAACCGTTCTATTAGGCCAGTATAAATTGGAAACTAAGCATGCATTGCTTTTCCGCTTGGAATAGAGCGCTTTAATATCCTTGTTCCAAGGGCTGACGGAGAATCACGTTTCCCCGATGTTACCTTATCGAAATGAGCTACTCCTTGTATTCATAATTAGTTTCCACTTATCTCTGTACCAATTGATCCCCTGTAGCAACAGTTTTTGGTTGTTGTAAGGTTTCAAGAATGATTGCGTACCTGCTTTCATTTATACTGTAGCTCCTACACAAGGATGAAGGAACTGTGAATGCTTTACACAAAAATCTGATGGAACACAACTTCTAACGTAGCATCGCAAGTGGGCAAAGATCAGCTTAGAAAATTGATGCCTTTCATACTGACTTTAAGGTGTAAGCCTTATATCATTCCCAGCAGCTTTTGCCTCAGGGTCAGGAAGCTTGTCCGTTCACCTTTCCTTGGAGAAGGGAGACTGTTATCCATTTTCTAATAACCGCCTCTTAAGTTATTTAGCTGGAATTAATTTTTAGGTTTCTGCTTGATTGTGACCTGGTCACATTCTTCACGTATTCAAGAAGCTCCTAGAGCAGCGATCGGTTTGTTTTCCCTTCTGTGGATGAGTTGAAAGTATTCTTTCCTCGATTCCTGAGCGAGTAGCGCAGGGCGTTGCCCTGCTTTTATTTCTGTCCAGCGAATTCACTCTCGCAGATAAACATAGTTAATGCAACGCGATTGGCATTTGTATTTACTTAAAGGGTGGACATGTGTTGTAACATTGAAGTTATTTGCGCAGGCGTCGAAGTCATAAATGGCTTTCAGGTTACTCCTTCTCACCTGATTATCCTTAAACGGTTACGGTGACAGAGCTCCTCGCCCACTTGTTTTTGTCGTTGGGTGTCGGGCTATACTCTCGCCGAAACGTCTTCGACGGTTTATCATTTTTTCGACTCCGATTATTGCTAGTAAGCATTAATCCCTTTTCGTTCACTCTTGTTAGGCTTTTCGGGTCTTAGCCGCCCTGCCGTCATATTGTAAGTTTGCCGGCCATCGTATTCTGCCCTTACCTAAGCCTAAGCCTGAACTTAAGCCATATATTTCGGCTGTAGTTTAGATAAGGCGGAGCAGCGCGGTTAGCATGCTGACCAGCATGCTTGCAAGAAAGGTACCTGCATTTTTGAGGCGTTAGGGCGGGTAGGGGACAACGTCTTGTCTTTAGATTGGAATTGACTTCTGGCTATGTCCTCACAATCAGCGTCTTCTCCTTAAGGTCCCGTTCGCTGTCCTTATTTTAGCAGTCAGTTTAGAAATACTCTTTTCCCACTTTCCGAACTGGTAGCAGCCCTACGCAAGCTTTCATCCTCTCTAGCAAAGTAGTTCTCATAAATAAATGTGCAACTCCATGTTCAGTTAGAAATTCAAATTATTGGCCGAATTGTGCGTTGCGTTGTTTATAGGATTGCTTTACGGCGCGTATTTTGCTACCTGACTATCTTTAATCGGTTACAGTAACTAACACTTTTTGTCCAGTTGTTTTTCCAATTGTGCGTGCTCTCGGTCCTACAGCGACATTTTCGACAGTTCTTCCTTCTCTTATCGATTCCGATTGTCGCTAGTAAGTATTAATCCCTTTTTGTTGCCTTATTACCTTTTGAGACGCTAACATGCTTTGCGTAGCAGCGTAAGACATTTTTCGGCGTTTCCATCATCGCGCTTCGGGTTAATAGGTTCTCCTAAGGCCTACGTCTTTTTCAGTTTGTTTCACCGCACCGCGAGTTACAGTTGTTCGTTGACCCCTGCTTGACGTTGTGGGGCTCTTATCCCTTGCTTTAGTGCTTTTCCTTCGTAATTGCCAACTGGGCATCTATTCAAGAAGTTCCTAATGTTTCAGTCGCCTTATTTGTCCCGTTGGGTTCCAAATATTCATTTGCCATCTTACCAAGCTGACACTGTGGCCATTGTGCGCAGGTTTGCCACTACAGCTTCATCTTTGTCCATCGCGTTGGCTGAAGCATGGTTGGCCTGATTGTTTTTATCCTTCGGTTCTTCGAGTCCCCAATTCTCCGTTCCGTCAGTTTTCTACTTGCTGTTTTCGGGTCTCTGCGCGTTTGATGACGTTGCTAAGCGTGATCTGCAGGTACTGTTCATTTTTTACGGTGTACGGTAGATGCGCAACGTTCTGACGCTGCAGGCCGGGGGCGGAGTTAGTGCTTGCGCGAGCGACTGTTCATTGTTTATGGGAATGTTGGCCTATCAGCTGAATTGATTGACTTGGCTGCGCTTGATTTAACGATAAAGTAAGCGACAAAATTCAATGATTTCATGCTGAGCGATTATGAGACGTTGATGACTCCATCTGTCTTAATCAATCGTCAAAACGTTTCAGTGTCAAACCTTCTGCGTCAAAACACTGTGTACTTTTTTCTTTAATGCTTTAAACAACTTTAAAGCGCATTTCGGTGCCCGTATTGATGTGACTTGTACACGGCCTTTGAACATAGCTTTGCTTTACGAGCTCTCTTGTTTTAGTGGATAAAATGTTCGAAATCCGTCAGCATCTAGTTGGCCACGAGAGCGACGTGCGCTGTATCGCTCAGTTGACGTCCAAAGATTCGCTATGCTTAATTAGTGGATCTCAAGACGGCACAGTGTGCGTGTGGAAAGAGCAGCCAGATTCTGGTTCGATGGCTTTTTCCGAATATCACCGTATTAAATGTAGCAGCGATACTGTGGCGGCAATTTGCGAAATGCCATCTTCCAACCAATATCCCAGCGGTGCCATTGTAGCCGCTTGTGCGGATCGAAAAGTTCGACTTTACGATGGCGAAACTTTCCAATTGCTTAAGGTGCTGGAAGGTCACGACAACAGAGTTTGCTGTCTCGCAGTCAGCGAAGAAACGGGCGACCTTGCCAGCGGTTCGTGGGACTGCACAGCTCGCGTATGGCGTCCTAGCGACCAGTGGGAAGAATATATTGGTCATTCAGGTACAGTTTGGGCAGTAGCCTTTCTGACATTTGAAGGGAAGTCAAGATTGCTTTCCGCTTCGGCGGATAAGTTGGTAATTTTGTGGGGAGATAACTGTTGTCCTTTGCGCTCTTACCACGGGCATACTGACTGTGTTCGTGGCTTGTACGTAATGTCAAGCAAGGAATTCCTTTCGTGTTCCAATGATGGAACCATCCGAATGTGGGAAGCAGACAATACTAATTGTTTAAGAACTTACAGCGGCCATGAACATTTCATCTTTTCAATATCGTCCAGAGAAGGGCTGCCGTTTTTTGCAAGCGGTAGTGAGGACCATACGGTCCGAGTGTGGGAGAAGATGACGGATCAATGTTTGCAGACTGTCCGTCTGCCTTGTCAGACCGTTTGGAGCGTCGTTGCAATGTCAAATGGAGATATTGCATGCGCGTGTAGCGATGCAACGATTCGAATATTTTCTAGTTGCAATGAGCGCAAAGCTTTCCCTGAAAAGATATCAGCTTACGAACAAGTGTTGGCCGCGTTTGAACTTTCCATGCAAGCAAATGATAGAACGGGCAATTCGACTTATTCCGATCTACCGACCGTTGATATTTTGAATAGGCCGGGCACCCGAGATGGCCAAACAATGCTTGTACGGGATAGCCAAAATAGACTTCAAGCTTTCTCATGGTCGTCAGAGGAGAGACGATGGAATTGCGTCGGCCCAGCAATTGAGAAGTCGATTGCATTGAAGAAGAATGAAAAAACGCTGTACGAAGGAAAGGAGTACGATTGCGTGCTTGAAATTGACGTAGCGGACGATCAGCCTCACTTAAAGTTGCCATACAACTTTGGCGATGATCCTTGGACTTGCGCTCAACAATTCATAACAAAGCATGGCTTGCCTTCAACCTATATGGAAAAAGTAGCAGATTTTATTGTCGAGAGTTCGACTCGCCTAGCAGATCAGAATAGCTTTGCCACCACTTCGATTGACCCATTCACCGGTTCGTCGCGATATATTGCGGGTACTACGTGTGACGATAGCAACAAGTGCAAAGGTGACGTCATCGACCCGTTTACCGGTAGCGCCAGATACATACCGTCGTACAGCAGCGATTTCAAAGTGCCCATGTTTGACCCGTTGAAGCCTCGTGGCTGCGGAATGCCTACCAGAGAGTATTACACGTTTAACAGTGTCAACGCGGAGGGACTGGCGGCAAAGTTGAAAGTTTTCAATGTAGCGGTTGATCCGAAATTGGCTATCGAGCCGGCGCATTTGGTCATTTTGGAAAATTTCACTCGCAACACCGATGACGTCATTACGGACGAGGCGCTTGCCGCTCTGCGCGGATGTTTGTATTGGCCCGAAGAATTTTTGCTGCCGGTAGTCGATTGTTTGCGTTTGGTGCTGCTGACCGAAAAAGGCAATGAATACTTCTTTACCAATCGTCCTGGAATGGAATTTATTAATCAGCTATGCAGCTTTATGCATACAAGCGAAACGCAGCAGGAACATTCGGAAATGCTGTTGATGGTGATCTTGCGTGCTTTGGCAAATTCGTTTGCCCATCAAGCCGGCAGAGATGTCATGTACTCGTGCGATGAGAAGTTTTGGTCTAATATTTGCGAAGCGTTAAAAGCGAAGAAGACGTCGGTTCAAGCGGCTGCTTCGGCTGCCATATCGAATGTTACTTACTTGTATGCAACTCAGGCGAATCATCTTGAAGCTACGGACAGAAAGGTTCGTCTGTTAGGTGTTTTATTGGAAAAGTTGACCGAAATACTCGAGTCTGGCGTGGTCAACTTTGAAGCCGCCGTTCTGCCTCGCATTCTGCAAGCGCTCATAACGCTACTATGGGGTGATCACGATGCAGTTAAGTATGCCAAAACGATGAATATGGAATTTGTCTTATCCAAACTGAAGGCTGCTAAGTCGGCTAACGTTGACGAAAAGGAGTTGGTTCGCAAAATTGAAGCAATGTTGAATGCGGTAGATTAATCGGGAACGACAAAAGGCTGTTTTGCTTTTCTGCGTGTTTCTTCTTCTTCTTCTTCTCCCACTTTCGGCTCATCGTAAACGTTTAACCAACGTAGTAGTTGCCATATGGAATGAACACAATCATTTAACTGTACGCAATGCCATTTCATTGTTGCAAAGCAAAGTGTGTTGGGGCTGAAACTTTGAACGGTCTATTAAATCTCTTGGCATTTTGCAGTCTTCCAAATTACGCGATTAAGACATTGTCATTCGTAAAGAGAAGAACTTCCTACAAAAGTCAGCCCTCTGAGGGCTCCTCTTTTTTCAAAGGTGAGAAGGAATGTATCAACAGCAACCGTGAGCAGCCCGTTTTCTTTGTAAGCTACTTCAGCCGCTGCAGGAAATGAACTTCGCAAAATAGAATGCCTCTTTGTCATTTTCAGCGTTAGCTTGCTGCAGTTTTACGAATCGAAAGAAAAAAGGATCCGCAAAAGACGCGCTACTTGTAAAACTGAAAGCCTCGCCTGCCAGTTTGATTCTTTGGAACTGATTACCCTCCAAAGGATAGTATGCTGTGGAACCTGAGCGTCATTTACGACTAACTCCTTACTTTGAGCTGTCGTTTTTACTTTGGCACTGGAATTTAGTTAAATCGATGCGGCTCGTAGAAGTTTGCCTAATAATACGCGAACCTGCGCAGTTGCACAGCGATTCACGCAACTTGGGCGGCGATGAGGCTTTCCCGCCAGCTAGGCATACTGTCAAAGCTAAGCTGAAGCCCGATTGTAGCACAACCGTTTATTTCGCTTACAGAACATTGCGTATTAACAAAGCAAGGTCTTATAAATCTGTCTGGAGAATCTAATCCATTATTACAACCGACAAAATGGTATCTCGAAAAAATTGTGCTCTGCGGGAAAACCCGTTTGGAAATGGAAATGCGCCAAAGGCCATGTACGCATCCTGCCAGTGGTGGGCAGGTGGCGCGCATGGAGTGATTGCGCTTTTCTTTGCTATCCGTTGAAATTTACTTGGGGTTTTGTTATTCAAACCTTACTGTAGTGCTCAGGTACTAAGTCAACTCAATTTCTTAAATATTGAATTAAATAAACTCTGCTTCCACCAAGCCAACGATGAAGCTGGTGGAAGCAATAGCAAAAAAAATGAATGTTCGCTGCGCATAGCGCTCTTCCAATCAGATTCCCCAAAGCCCGCAGTTCAGCAGCGTAAGCTTTGCAAACGCCTTTATATGGAAATGATTAATATCAGCGAGCACGCGCGATAAATGCGAAGCTTTGCGAACAGCATACTCATTTCGCTGAAGCATAGTCTGCAGTCAGTTTGTTCTTACCAACCGGGAACGGTTTTGCGCAAAGTGGTACGACTTTTTCCATCTTTTGCAAGTCTTAAAGATTAATTACTCTTTATATTTTTAACTTATCGTATTCTGTCAGTTCGTGTCGGTTTTATTCTGAACATATGTTTTCCTTTTACGCAGAGAGCTCTGCTACCTGTAGCTACTCGGTCTTTTAGCAACATGATGCTATTAACAAGTTATATGGTTGATCAAGACTTTTATCTATAGGCAGTTGCAGTGATCGTTTAATCAATTTTCTTTCAAGAATCGATAAGTAAGCAATGTCGCTGTTTCGCTGGAATGTTTAACTGATAAACATTTTGCTAATGGCTGGCACGGCTAAGGTTTTATTGAGCCGAGCTTAGGCGCGCGTTGCCGCTAATGAAAGTAACAATGCGTGTTCCACCTGCTGCGTAGGAATGCGCTGGCGCTTTTACACATCACACGTTGACTAAGCGTTATTTCGAAAAGTCTCTGCTCCTTTAAAGTACTGTACACATTATATTGACTTCGATTAGGCAAGAAACGTATTTAGCCGCTGCAGTTCGAGAATATTATTTTCAAAAACAGAACCAACAACCCTTGGCAGCAAACGCTCCCGTTGTGCTCATAAGCGGTAGCTCTGTTATGTCATGCATAATTCCCAGCTTGTTTAACAAGAACGAAAACTGATGTTTCCCTTGTTGCGGAAGCGCCTTAGACTTGGAACGAAAAGAATGCAAGGACATTTGTCAATCATTTACGGTGGATGACCAGTTCAACGTTTGGCAATTGTTGTCCTTGAATACAAATGCTAAGTAGCTGGATAGCGTTGGGATGCAAACTTTGACCAGCGCCGAAATGTAAAATGGAAGAGCTTGAGCTTTAAAAGCTAACCAAGTCGACTACGCGAGAGCAGCCCAATCTGTGGTAAATAAAACTTCGGCCTTTAGAGAAAGTGCAACATTTTGCTGCCGTAGTGCACAGGCGCTTTTACTTTACGCATTAGCTTAAGCAATTCGTTAATTAGCTATTTTTTGTGAAAGGAAGCATTCGCGTTCAAAGAATAGTAGTAGGCCGACAGCGATGCATGTTCAGACGCCTTACTACCACACGCACTTTGCTCTAACGCTTATGGTTGGCTGGTACGTCAGGAGAAACTTATGCTGAAGCTTCAATGCAACTGCCTGCCAAAAAGAATTCCTTTTCAAAGGAATGAAGCCGTAAACGGTTTTTTATTTAAAATGCAAAGGAACAGCTTGTCTCCTTGGATTTCAGATTAAACGAATTGGTTCAGGTGATCATCTTTCTTGCTAGCTAAAGGTCGGAAGCCGAGGCCAACTGTTGCACAACTTTTTTGCCGTCTTCTAAAGGGAACGCCGGCTACTTTTCTCGGCGTATGAACGCCAGTTGTAATTACGAGTAAATTTTTATCGAAACCAAAAAAATAACTAAATTACAACTCGAAGCGAAGCATTCGAAAGATTTGGAAAAGCTTACTTGAATATAAGTATACTGTAGAATGCAGGACTTAATCTCGCCAAAGCGATGATTCTAACGCAAACGGTAACATCGCGAGCTTGACATTAGTCTTCGAATTTGGTTTTCAGCTATAGTTTTATACGTGATGCGGAAATGGCGAAATTTTAAATGACTGACGGTGTTCCTATTCGCCACGTCACCGCTCCGAAGTTGACGCGTTAGAGGCGGGGAAAAATCTAACCGTCGCACCTGCTTTCAGCCAGGCCGTTCTTCGACATTTGTGCAAGCTGGCACTTCGATAGTTGTAAGTCGACAAGTGGTTACCGCCATAAGTGGTAGGAAAAAGAGTACTGTACAATTTGACTTGCGAATCATTGAGTATAGGGTCATTCGCTTGAACTTGTTTGATAAGTTTGCTCCGCGACGTTCCGGCTGCCTTGCGCTCCGTCTCCCGCGTTGCCTCTCGTTGCTGGCGCAGGTAAATGGAAAAATAATGTTTTGGGACTATTGCTGACTAGGTTGCTTGTAGCGGTGCGCGTCAGCTCCCCTTTATTGCGGCTTTGCTGATCGACACCTCCACTGACGAGCGCTCCTTGTTTTCCGCGTACGTTACTTGACACGTATCCTTGGTTGGACAGTCCGAACGAAGGAGGCGAAAATTCGCCGTTCCACTTTCGGGCACTGCCTTATAGCCTTTTGCTCCTTCTCCTCCTTCTCTTTCTCCCATTGCCTTTGCTCCATGGTGGCGCCGTGTGCGCGCCTAGCCTTCCTAGCGTACGGACCTTACTTTGTTGATTAACGAAGATGGCCGAACTGACGCAGGCGGATTTGGAGGATGCATTGGTGCAGTTGTCCGGCAAACTGCTCAATCCGCGTTCCAGTATCAATGTCGACTGTCTTTTGGTTAGTTTTGCCTTTTGCACTTTGTTTTCTTTTGGAAAACGTTTTCGCACTATTTGACAGGACGCCTTATCTGCCTTGGTGGGCGACTGCGACTTCCCGGCTCTGCGGCGAATTAAGAACATTGAAAATTTTCTCCTTCGCTGTACGGCCTTTTCCTCCAATTAGCTTTCACGCATATTGGCCTTTTTTGGCAGATCAGACCAGCGTGCACGAGATCAATGGGACTCGTATGCGCTCTAGTCATTTCAAATTAATAAAGGTAATCGGTCGTGGAGCTTTTGGAGAAGTCCAACTTGTTCGGCACAAGTTTACCGGAAAGGTGTATGCAATGAAGTTACTCAACAAATTTGAAATGGTATACGCGCGTCTCAGGCGTCCTCTAAGTGCTTTTTCCCGCGCTTATTTTTTTTTTTTAGATCAAACGAGCCGACTCTGCCTTCTTTTGGGAGGAACGCGATATAATGGCCTACGCAGACCCTCAATGGATAGTTAAGGTGCGTAAGCTGTTTTTAATAAGTTGATTTGAATTTCAACCGATCGCTTGCTTAAGCTCTACTACGCTTTTCAAGACGCCAAATACCTATACATGGTAATGGAGTACATGCCAGGTGGTGACTTGGTTAACCTCATGGCCAACTATGACGTGCCGGAGAAGTGGGCCAAATTCTATACAGCCGAAGTGGTGCTCGCTCTAGACGCCATTCATTCAATGGGCTATATTCACAGGTACGCATCTATTCACGTTGCTTACTGAATGGGGCGCGCGGACTTAGCTTTTGCCGACTACTACAGCGCAAAGTATTGTAGTTGCAATGGTATCCGTAATAACTTCTCCTTTCCATTATACGACGTCTAGCTTCGATGGGAAAGGGGGGCAAATGGCCAATGTTTGCCAAACGTATACCATTGTTTGCTTGCCGTATTTGCAAGCCAGCCATCGTTGGCTCCGTTAGGCAGACATTGAAACACGTTGGAGGTTCAATTAATGATCCTTTTGTTTTTTCTCCCTTTCTACGTCGCGCTCCATTGTTTGCCATCCGTCGAATTGCCTCCTCGCTTATTGTCACGTGACTTGTTGTCGCGTAGGCTCATTGAGCCAATGTCGTCTTTTGCTACTTTTTCCGAATTCTACGACGAAGAGTGCGTAGACAATGTTTGCAGAGCGACGGCAAGCGACGTGTTGTTTAAAATTGGCTAGTTGAAAACGTTACGCTTGCCCCCACCTCAAATTTCCTGCATCTCATTGATGACAGCTTTGGTGAATGGACGGACGGCATTAATGAACGCGCTTGGGCAGCAGCAACTGGAATCATCAACGCTGGCGTAATTCAATTGAAAAATCACGCACCTGCGAGTTGCAAGGCGCAAAAGTAGCTTGCGATGGTTGAAGAAAAGGTTTCCATGTGACGTCATCGTTCGTAGGTGTTTACTTCTTTGGCTGAAGTTGCAGATATGAGCTACGCTCCTTCGCCTACTCAAGTTTCCGCGTCTTGCGAAGCTGAAATGCAAACGCGACAGAAAGTGGCAAATTCCGAACACATTGACAATTGTTTATTAAATATCCGCAAAGGAATGTAAACTAAGTTCAAGTAGTCTTTTCAACACTTTCCCTAAATGGGTTGTGGCGGAAATTCAAAGTATCGTCAGCCTTGACTCACGTGATTCAGCTGTCGAAGTGAAAAAGCGTTTTGAAGAGTTGTTTTTCGAATCACCTTACGATGGTGATTGAAGCATCAGCGATTCGTTGTGACAATTGGGTGCGTGGGAATTGAAAGCATCTTTTTTGTGAAGGACGAAAAAGGGTAGCAAAAAATGAAAACTACAGTAAGTCAGTCGATTGTGCGAATAGCGAATTTTGAAATTTGTAAAGCAAAGTCGCAATTGCGTAGTTGCGTCGTTATGGGCTTTGTTGTTGAGATTTGGAATTGCTTATTGGCTGCTGCGTTGACGGCAGTGATGACGACTTTGAGAATTTGGAAGTGCGTTCCACTTTTTATCCAATTTGGGACAGAGACGGCAGATGATGCGTCCGAACAGTTGGCTAACAGAGTGATTCAACAGTTGTTGGCCTCCGCTCGGTTGGAGATTTTCCTTTTCTCAGTGTTGCCAACGTCCTTGACCACACGAATCTATTGCCAATCTGTTTGGGCGGAAAAGTGGGTGCCGTCTTTTATCGTCCTCCTTTTTGGGCATCATTTTACCACGCGCTGCCCAAATGAGCCGTCATCCGTTCGAACGACGATTTTTCAAAAAGGCCATATAGGGTTGATTTTTGCTATTGACCTTGATGTAAATTTATTTTTGATTGTAAACATGGGAACAGATGTACGGCCTACATTTGCAATGAATCAGCTTCAAACCAGATGGCTTCACAACCTTAAACATGTTACAAGGGGACAGAGAATTCCTACTACGCATAATCACAATGTTATTATAAGCTTCATGGAGTACTACGAGAGTAAAACCGTTCATTCAGCTTCATGCAAATAATACGATGCTCTTCTAATCTCCATTCATCATTGTCAAAAATGTGAATGAACGGAGGAAAAGCATTTTTCTAAAAGAGTGAAACTTCGCAGCCTACACGCTTAGGGCTTTCGAATTTACATAACGTAGAATGCAGCCAAGCGGCAAGAGAGAACAAAGATAATAATAAAATAGTATAAAATAGAAATATGTAAAAAAAGATGTCGTAGTTTTTTCTTGTGCTGTTTTGTTTCCGTATGTTATATTCTTTTACGCGATGATTTCGTGCGCTGGTGGGCTTAGAGAAAAGCCGGCATGATTAAGCCGACGAGGGCGCCCCCAAGGCGGGAAAGAAAAGACGACTGGAGAATATTAAAAAATGAGAATGCAAGAGAGCTACAAGACTTCATTTTCACTTCTATGATGATACGCGTATGTCGTCTGTAGAAAATACTGTGAAAGCTGCGAATTTGGTGAAATTCGTCCAGTTGGCCGTTAGTGCATTCCACAGATGCCGATGCATGCAGTGCGCGGTGACACAATGACGTAATCACAAGTTTGGTTCATTGAGCATTCGGTTTCCCGATTTGTTCCCAATGTTGGCTTACTTCCCAAAATGGGCTCCCATTTGAAAGTCACTGTCAATCAGTGATAGGGTAAATCAAATTTTCCACTAACTAGTCGTAATAGTCACCTTTGGAGCAGCACTAATTTCTGGGAAGTCATTTTTCCTATTCTGGACAGTCTATCCATACTAGCAATATCAAAACTGACGTCATGTGTTGTCAGCCCATATGGGCCCATTTAAATCTCCCTTATTCAGGTAGTTTTTGCAATGATGAAAAATGGTTATATTTGATATTCCGTCTTTTCAGAAGCAAAGTTTTACTAGCTACTTGAAAATCAAGTTTACTGTCTCAGCGAGCTGTCGCTACGCGGTTCTTCAAATTAAGAATTTGCATTTTTGCCTTTTGCGCGCGCGCAAAGCACTGTTCAAAATTCTCCTGACTCAGTAATCGTTTTAAGCGTCACACAGGGTGGTTATTTTCTTTTTTCAGAGACGTGAAACCTGACAATATGCTAATTAGCGCCTTGGGACACGTCAAACTTGCCGATTTTGGAACTTGCGTAAGAATGGGGCCGGTACGTTCCTTTGAAGTATTGGGTGAACCTATTTTTTTATTACGTTGCTGCGTTTTTGTAGGACGGAATGGTCAGATGCAGTACAGCGGTTGGTACGCCGGACTACATAAGTCCAGAAGTGTTAAGATCTCAGGGCAGCGAGGGAGTGTACGGTCGCGAATGCGACTGGTGGTCCGTAGGCGTCTTCCTTTACGAAATGCTAGTCGGTAGGCGTCGTATCCTACGTGCTTGCTCGGTTTTTCTATCTCAGCTTCGTTTTCAGGCGAAACTCCCTTCTATGCAAATTCTCTGGTGGCCACCTATTCCAAGATAATGAATCATCAAAGCTCGCTGACCTTTCCAGACGACGTTTTAATATCGACTAGCGCGAAAGATATTATATGCAAGTTCTTATCCGACAGGAGCGTTCGCCTTGGGCGCAACGGCGTCTCCGAGATTAAGTCGCACCCATTCTTCGTCAACGACGAATGGGATTGGGATACCATACAAAATAGTGAGCTAAAGTTGGTTGGAAAGACTTTTTAATTGGTGGAAATGGATTTTGTTAAGCGCGTCCTCCGGTCGTACCGGATCTTTCGGGCGATGACGACACTCGCAATTTTGACAACATCGAAAAGGATACGACCCCTCAGGAAAGTTTTCAAGTGCCAAAGGCGTTCGCCGGAAATCAGCTGCCCTTCATTGGCTTTACCTATTCGCGCGAATTCAGGTAAGGTTGGTCAAACTTGGCGAGCAGCTACTAATGATGGGTGGTTTGGCAGTCCTCTCGGCTATATGTCTCTTACCAAGAAGAACATACAAAATAGCGATGCCCAAATAAGCAACTTGGCTGATCAGCTGCAACAGGGCATATCATTAATGGAACAAAATGAGGAGAAGCACAGGTAAGCTGATATCTACTACTTATGCTTTTCAATACAGTATGTTTTGTAGGAGTGAGGCTGCCAAGTTTGCCTTAATGGAAAACAGAGGGGAAGCTATGCTTAGAGACTATTACGAACTGGAGAGAACGCTTGCTAGTACGCGTCTTGAACTTAAGGAAGTAAGCAATGTCATAATTGTTGATATTGACGTATTCGCTGACTTTGTCTTCGATAGATGCAACGCAAGTTGGAGCAAGAAGTAGAGGCTAGACAACACGTAGAAACCCTTTTACAAGAAGCGCGCACCGCCTACGCTTACTTGGAGGAAGCTGACAACAAGAACCAATCGGAATCCTCTTTGGATATGGAACGACAGGTTGGGCGCTTTGACCTTAATTGAAGTCTTATTGTAGATTGAGTATCTCTGTTGTTATGTAGATATCTGAACTGAATGAACGGCTTCGTTTGCAAAGCGAAGGAGAGGAAAAGTTGCGAGATCTTTTGGCCAATTTTCAAGCGGTTCGCTATCCATGGAGCGATGCTTCAAATTGTCCTTTAATATTTAAATTTGCAGACGTGTTCAACCCAAGAAGAGGCATTGCACGAATTGCGAGCTAAGCACGATGTGCTTATGGATCAATGTACGGATGCTCAGCAGAATTTAAAGATCGTTCAGGACCAATTGGAAGAAGAGCGAGCCGTCTCTAGACAGCACATTCAAGCTGTGCAAATAACAAAAGGTCCACATCCTGATTTCTATAATATTATTTCTTCCCCCTCCACTGACGTAATTGGTATATGCAAATTTCAGAAAAGAATGAAAGTTTACAAGCGGAATTGGATCTGCTTACGGCTCGTCACCAACAGCTGATGGAGGAAAGCCGCCAATTGAGCGACAAGAAAAGAGCCCTGGAAAAGGTATTAGGCGCGCACACCGTCGTCGCCGGAGGCATTTGCCAAATGTTTTTGTTGTAGGATTTCTCTATGGCCGAATTGGAATTGAAAAGTGCCCGGCAAAAGTATGAACAAGAATTGGCGGCTCAGCAGAGCGAGCTGAATGCAAAAAGAATTATTGGAGAAGCGGACAGACCTGAATCCGCCCTAATTCGAGGCATGTATACACCTGCCAAGTGGGCAAGCGCTGCTTTGACCAGATATTGCCTTAAATGCACTGTAATGCAAAATAGGACAACTTCAAGTTAATGTTAGCATTAATAGTGCGGAAAGATATATATATATATAT
>KN538392.1:781426-809262 GCA_000797535.1 Trichuris suis | reverse complement strand
TATATATATATACATAATACATCTTACAGGCAAAATATGAAGTGCCGGCATTCTATAGAATGCGTGACATTTTTAGGCAAAGTGTGAAAACAGTGTCATGAATGGCCTTTTTAAGGTCTTATCAGCTACGACCCCGCAAACTTACAGTGGCGACACCTACGGAGCGAAGTGTGCCCTTTTCTCGCTACGTTGTGTGCTCATGTTTTGGCTTAGGCTAGAGCAGAACACGACAGCCGGCAAAGTAGCGAAGAAAGAAACCCATTTTGCCCTGTAGGTGTCGCCACTGTAGGCTGGCAGAGGCATAGGGGAAAAGAGTCGATTTAATACTTTGCCGCTTTGCTATTAGGCATTGTATAGAATGGCTAGGAAATGTGTAAAATATTGAGTGTTTCATACATCGCCTGTAACATATACAGTATATCGAAATAACAGGGGCATTTCGTACTTTGCCCTGTTACATATATATTTTCCAATTCCCTGCTGACCTTCGGACACGGATGGTCGAGAAGATTCGAACATTAAAAAACCTTTTATGTTTACCAACGGTGGCTATAAACCAATTGAAAAAGCAAAAGTATTAATAGTTGGGACGGGCGGGAATGGGGATAGAGCAAAGATGAGAGCTATTAATATTTCAGAGTTGGAGCAGAGACTACGCGACGAGGAAGCCTCCCGTGAACGTTTGGAAGAGAAGTTGATCGAAGTGGAAAGGGAAAAGAAGGTACTGTCGTTGGATAGCGACCATTTCAAGGAACAAGTTCATCAGTTGGTTGGCGACAGCGAGTCGCTGAGGATGAAGGCACGTTTGAACCATTTTGCAATTGCTTTTCGTTATATGACCATCTTTGGCCATGTCGAAACGTCATGAATCCGCAAGCTTTAATTTGCTTATATTGCTATGTATAATGATTGGAAATAGTTGCACTGGCGAGGGCGAGCAGCTTGTAACATTCAGGCTCTCGATAATGCTGGTGCTATAGAAAAGAGATCAGCTCAACTCTACGCGTGGAGGTGTGTTTCACTTCCGCCCTTAAGTGTTGATCAACAAAGTTGGAACGGCCATATCGCCGTTCGTTCATTCGTAAAAGTTGTTGCCGTTAAGAGTTGGTCCGTTTTGCAGATTAGCGAATTGAATTCGCAGATCGAACAAGAAATGGAGAAAAGGAATTTGGTCGAAGGCGAACTGAGCGTCGCTTCGGACGCTTTAAAAGCAATGAAGTTCAAAGAGAGCAGTCTTCAAAAGGTGCGCAAAGCTAACTGCTTTTCTAAGCGCTTCCTTAGAGGCAACACCATTTGTGCTTAGGAGGTGGCCCACTTGAAGCAAAAGTGTACGCAGCTGGAAGACTCCATGGCTGAGCTTCGCAGGTAGGTGGCGCTGCTGTACGTTTTGCCATCTTGCGCACCCAACTGGTTGGCCCCTTTTTGCTCTGAAGAAAGGCGGCTTTAATCGGGTGCCAAATTGACCGTTTGGCTCTTGGAAGGTTGCGACCACTTCATTCGCATCGTTCTGAAACCCGGACGAACAATGATGCTGCTTTTTTTTAAAATCAAAGTCGTCGTTTCGTTCTTTGCATTTTTTGGTTTTTCAGATTTCGATCCGTCAGTCAATCTCAACTGCGCGACGTTGAGGAGCAGCTCGAAACGCAACAGTACTTTTCCGTAAGAGAGCTTCTTTTCCTTTGATCACGTGATCTCATTTAAATTCGTCAAAGATATAGGTTTAGCATTCCTTTAGATTAGTATAGAAAGGTACCGCGTCAATATGGGCTGCTTGAATTATAAGATGCTTCTTGAAAGATGATCTGATCAGTGACGTAAGATAGTTGTTGTTTCCGTGATCACTTTTGAATTTATGCAAAATAATTTTGATAAACGAACATAATGGCAGTGCGAGTTGATAAGGTGTGTTCTATTTTTACAGCTTTAATGTCTTAGGCTGAACGCCTATCTTAGGCGTGCATTGTTTAGATGTATTACCTAATTTTCATTATGTGTAAAAGTTTCCATGGAAGAAAATATACTGCCCTCAAGGTTGAGTACAGTAAGTGAAACTTAAACTTTTCTTCTTATTCAGGTTGGCAGTGACCGTAATGTAGTTGGATAGGCTTAAGTGAAACTGTCAAGGAAATTGGTTGCAGTCATAAGAACAGGAAAAGAATTTTCAAATTCAACTGCCTTGTAAACCTGCGCATCACTGCAGGTCGGTTAGTAAAAGTGATCCACAGCGTACGTCGCTGACTTACTTGATGGGATGTCAAAAAGTGGGAAAGAAAGTCTCCATTATGCAAATTTTTGGTTAGCTTTAAATATACGCTGATATCGTCGCTGACTTGATGGGATATCAAAAACTGGGAAAGGAAGTCCCAATTATGCAAATTTCTAGTTAGCTTTAAATGCACACTGATATCGTCGCTGACTTGTTGGCTTATCAAAAACTGGGAAAGAAAGTCCCAATTATGCAAATTTTTAGTTAGCTTTAAATATTGATATCGTCGCTGACTTGATGGGATATCAAAAACTGGGAAGGAAAGTTCCAATTATGCTAATTTTTAGTTAGCTTTAAATGCACACTGATATCGTCGCTGACTTGTTGGGTTATCAAAAACTGGGAAAGAAAGTCTCCATTATGCAAATTTTTAGTTAGTTTTAAATACGGCTGTCACACGCGGTGTATAGGTCGTGATGGGCAGACAGCACTAAGGAAATATAATGGATCTTTCTGAAAATTAATTCCATTTTTCTCTTGAGCCACGGACTTTGTATCCGTTGGGGACGAGCGCATATTTTGTATTCGTTTCCGTTGATGTATGCTAAATCGCTGTTTTGGGATTTTGAAATAGAGCCCGTATTACCAACGTACCTGCGAATATTTTAAAATGTACAAAAGTGAATCCGCACTCCAAAGTTTTTCTTTTTCTGCAGTCTTTGTACAAAAGCCAATCGAGAGAGTTGAAGGACGAGCTTGTCTGCAAGGATCAGGAGTTGAACTCGGTGAAGTAAGTTGTCAAATAAGCGTTTGGCGGGAAAACTAGCCCACGTTGCTTTTAGGCTTCACTTGAATCGACAATCGCAGATGCTGCGTGATCAACA
Organism: Trichuris suis; assembly: GCA_000797535.1. Classification (NCBI taxonomy): domain Eukaryota; kingdom Metazoa; phylum Nematoda; class Enoplea; order Trichinellida; family Trichuridae; genus Trichuris; species Trichuris suis. Next base: position 806,172 of record KN538392.1, on the reverse strand, counting down.
GGAGGCCGATCGGTCGGCTCGGCGGATTGCCGAAGATTCGCTTTCCGACGTGGAAAAGGCGCGAGCCATGTTGGAAATTGAAATGAAGCAATTGATCAATAGACACAAGCAGGAGATCACTGGCAAGGAGGCCACCATTGATACGGTAGTTTACATATACGCCCATTTGGCGCCCAAATGGCCAACTCGATTTCAGCTAAAGGAAAAGGAAGCAATGTACCTGAAGAACATAGAGGATTTGAGGAAGGCGCAGGAAAGTTTGAATGTCGATCTGGAAAGCGCCAATAAGGGTAGGATACGCTTCCGTCAAAAAAAGGAAAATGGCCAAACATTTCAGAATTGTCTCGCAAAACGTCCATGTCAACAAGCACCGATGAACAAATTCAGCAGTTGAAGAAATTGCTGGAGAAGGAACAGCAATTGAAAAAAAGCGCCATCGACAAGTTGACGGAAGTTATGCAAATGAAAAGTACTTCCGCCGGCAAAAAGGGCAGTCGAGCCGACGAGCTGAAGCGCAAGGACCGCGAATTCAAAAAGCTACAGCAAGACCTGCAGCAGGTTCGTTCGTTGGTGTCAATGCGCTTCGCCCGCTTCATTTCATTTTAGGAGAAACGAAAGTACGACGTTATGGTGACCAGATTCCAAAAGGAAATAAGCGATCTGCAGGCCAGCCTATATGAGGAGGGTCAATCCAAGTTGCGTATGATGCTCGAATTGGAATGCAAAGAGGAGGAGTTGGAATTGGTCCAGCAAAAGTTGCATACATTGCTTAGCGAAACGTGTAGCGTCGATTCGGCTAGCATGGCTGGCGATGCCGTCGACTTTTCCAACGGCGACTCGCTCGGTAATACGTTGGGGGTTGTGCCTTTAAAAATTTCCATTTTTCCCTCCTCGTAGAGCATCGCCTCGAAAGCAGCGTGTGGATACCGCACAAAGTTAGCGCCAAGAAGAAAGGTTGGAAAAAGCATTACGCTGTGCTGTTCAATCGTAAAATTTACATATACGCCAACGAAGCCGATAAGCAGACTTCCAATGCCTCCTTAATTTTGGATGTCGAGTAGGTGTTGACGCTATCTTGAAGCTTTTTCTCAAAGGTAGCAGCCTCATTTTGCCTTATAAGGAAAATGTACGAATTCTTATTGGCTTATAAGGCACTTTTAAGTTGTAAACATGCTTGCATCTCGATTTTCAAGTTCTCCTAAGAGTTTCTGTTATCAGGAAATTTTATCACGTTCGCCACGTCACCAACGCTGACGTTCGTTTCGCGGAGGAAAAGGAAATACCGCGAATATTTCAAATCATCTACGCGGGAGAAGGCGAAAGTCGTCTTGTTGGGGAAGTTCAGCCAACCGAGGTGGCTAACCGAATTTGCGACAGCCAATAGCGCGGTTGTCTTTTTTTCAGAGCCCCAATCCTTGGCAAGACGTAATGTCCCACAAAGGTCACGACTTTATCGCCATATCATTCCATAGTCCCACGTCGTGCGACATTTGTTCCAAGCAGCTGTGGAATGTGCTAAAGCCGCCCCCCGCGCTGGAATGCAAAAGTACTACGATTGACAGTTAGGAATGATTGTGTAAATACAACTTTCCACAGGGTGTCACGTGAAAATCCATAAGGACCATCTGGAAAAGCACGACAAGGACGTGGCGCCATGCAGAGTCAATTACGACCCTATGCTTGCCAGGGACTTGTTGGTAATGGTCTCCTCTGCGGACGATTGCAAAGTGTGGGTTAGTCGTCTGCGGAGATGTTTGGAAAATTGTAGAAAAAGCAGCGACGCAAAGACGAGTCGCTCTTCCGGCTCGAGCAGTCATAAGTAAAAAAAAAAGTCAATTGGTACTTGATTATCGTTTACTGTATTTTTTGCGTCAGAGATTCGCTGCGTCTGCCTTACAAGCCGTATACGGCCAATCGTTCGGCAACAGTGCCTTGTACGAAGAAGGGATCGAGCGCGTGTGCATTACCTGTTACGGCAAGCCATTATTGATGTAATTGTAAAAAAAAGAAATTAGCGACCAATTACGCGGTGCCCCCTTCGATTGTTACGTGCCTTACACACACACACACACGGGAACGTTGGCTTCTCCTTCTTTGACCACGCGAGGTTGAATGAAATTCTTCCATTTGCACTCGTTCTTAAGGTCGACCAATTTCGTCAATGTTTGTTTGCCAGCGGGTCGTTCCTTGACACATCTCGACCGGTCGTTTTTGTACCTCCAACTTGCCTTCCTTCTTTTCTACACACTTTCGCGAGTATAGCATATTTCAAATACGTTTCGATGATCCCACTGCCCGCGGTGATGCTCGACGATGCGCTTAAATTCGCTTTGGCCCATTTGTTTGATGAGCAGATGATTTTTAGTTTGGAATATTTTTTCTCAATGAACTTTTTTCATGGTTACACTCCGGACTTGTTCGGCAGACGAACAGCTCTTTTCTTTTCTCTTGGCGTCGTTCGCCCAATCCAACCTTTCAGTGCTTTCCATTGGTCCGCTTTGCAACTTGGAATCGTAAGCAACGCGTTGCCTTAGTTTTTGTCGTTAATTAGAAAAGGGCCCTTTGGCGGCCCTCTTTTAAATTGCAGATTCTCCGTCTGCCGCCAACGAAATAGAGGTCGCTCAAAGCGTACGTCAGTTGTAAGGACGTCTTCGCCATTGCGAAAGAATACGCTCAGAAGGTGAGAAAGTCAATAGTAATCTTTTTCTTTCAATTATCTTAAATTCTTACTATTTCAACGCGTAGTAAGTTCATTCATAATAGATAGGCGTACGTAGATTAAGCAAAGCGTAAATTAAACCAGTAGTTTTTTAAAAAATTAATACCTGCGCCGTAACAAGAGAAAGCAGACATGTCGACTTGCAATATATAATCAACGTAATAAATGAGCAATACCCGAAGCATCCAAAATGCCCAATAAATAGTTTTATCCATAAGATCGAATAGTGATGAATGAGTGGCTTTCGTACGGTGCATTCATTGGGTATACTTAGGTCCATTCAGCTTTTGCGTGCCAGAAATGCTTCCCAGGCTAAGTGTCGAAACTTCTCCGTCGCTTCCAATATGTTCGAGTCGTTTGTGATGGCGCGACCTACGATTGCAACGTCGTTTCCATCTTCCTTAACTGCCGCTTCGATTGAACGCCATCGTTGGCCTATACGGTCGGTTCCCGCCCTGAAGTGTACACCTAGAAAAAAAGATCCTAACTTCATTGAAACAAAGTCTTAACGGTTGTACGCTACGTTCCATTGAGCAAAAGTTGTGAATGGAAGTGGGAAAAAACTACCTGGCGTAAAGTATAGAAACGCGGGATCTTCGGCTGGTCGCTTCTGACTAATGAATCCGGCAACAACGTCCCTAAAATCTTTCGCCATCGTGACGGCATCTAGAAAAGCATCATCCCTTATTAGGAAGTCATTTGTTAAATTGCTACTTTAAAAAATTACGAACCCGCTCTGTAATTGTTCGATGTTAGGTTACCATCGGTCGACATTTCGGCCACTATCAAACAAGCAAGCGATCTAGTTGCAGAAACCTGCAAATCATTAATAGCTTACAAAAGAGATTTAAATAATTGATAGCATTGTCTATACATCTCGTATGGCTTGAAGTATGCCGTATCCCGCTATGGGGTGAAGAGTAACCATGTCAGCCCAAATTGTCGGCTTGTATATGCTGTGAAGAAGTTGCTTTTTAACGACGTCACCAGTGTCGGCGAACTTTCTGTAAACAGCAGTTGTAAACATTCAATGGTAAACAACTGCAATTGGGTTTTGCCTATACCGATCTTCCAGAATTAGAAAGTTCTTCTCCTTGGCCAACTTCCTCAAATCGGCGGCAAACTTCAAATCGAAGTCTTCCACAATGTCGGCGTGCAACTTTGCCATGCATATAAGGCTGCCAACCAGTTGTAGCGTCTACAAAAAGGTGCGCCAATTTGCATATTCAAATTAGTCATGTATTTTGCGTAGCCGAACGAACGCTACCGTTTTAAGTTTTCCAAACAAAAATATACCTACCTGAAGAATTTCATCTTTCGTCTGGAAGTCGCAGGCAATGCATAGGTTGGTCTTCTTCGACTCAATAATGTCCCAAAGTCGCCGAGCCATAGGGTGTACCAAGGCAGCGTTTCGATTGCAGTATAGGCCATTGCTTGGCGCGTTCTCAACAGCAACCTACTACGTTTTGCCGCCGCTGGTAACAAGCATAAAACATACAATAATGGGAGAAATGCTTTCGTCGCTAACACAATGGCTACACGCTTCCTCGTTTGGACTTGACAAGTAGGCAATAACGCGATTGTAGTTTTCTCCGGAGATTTTGCCGGTCGAATAGAAATGATGGACGACCTCTTTCAAGTTGAACAAACTATGTAAGCAAATACTTGTTTTAGTTAAGGATTGTTATGTTGGATAGTTGTCCGACCTTCTGGCGGTAATGCCCGACTGCGACAACGAATTTTTACCTCCTTGGCAACGATCTAAGATTATCAAAGCGTCGGTCACTATCAAACCAAGGCTTCGAAGTACCTTAATAAAAGCTGAATGAGGAAGGATAATGAAAAACGTACGTACATACCTCTGTAGTATTGTTTACGCTTGTTCCATGAGTAATCACATCCTCTACGATAAGGCAGCGATCTCCAATGTCGTATAATCCTTCAACAAGTTGCTTAGTTCCGTAGGGCTTCGCTTCCTTGCGCAAAAATAGCATAGGCAGCTTGTGGCCAACGCTAAGCGCCTTTCATAGGGCGAAGAGTAAAGATTAAAATAAAATAACAATAATGACTAAGACCCACCGTGCAAACAGGTATTGCGCCATACGGGACGCCGCAAATTCGTTTGAACGACAAGCCGTTGTTCTGAGTTAATGTCCACAACTCTTCTTGGACGCAATCCTGCAAAGAGGTGAGCTTAGATGGTGGCGAAAAGCGACAGCGCAACCGACCAACAATTCCGGATAGCTGATCAACCGACGCAGGTCGATGTAAACTGGAGACACGGAACCACACTTTAGCGTAAACTGCCCAAATTGAAAAACTCCCACGTCGAAGAATTTGTCCAAAAGAGCCTGTTTCGACATTGCTACTTCCAACTATTCAAGGGACACATGTAATACAGTAGCTTGGTAAGCGGTTCGCAGGTACGAATCAAAAGTTGGGCACCAACATTGCCAAACGCAATTGAACATTATCACAGCCGCTGACGCTGACAGTTTGAATAACGTCGATCTGATAAGCGTAGGTGGGCTATATATCATCGTAAGGTAGACAATTGCAGGGCTACAGTAAGCCGTTTTGAAAATTAAGTACCATTACTTAGAATTGCAAAAATAGGTTTCAAATAACGCTGTACGCTTTGTCCAAGTGGGCATTGCATTTCGGGACGGCAAAGGCAAACAACGTTTGCATTTATTTTCTATTCGTAATTTTTACTGCGGCTTAGCGTAATCTGCCTAACGGCCACGTTGTTCAGCCCGATAAGAGCTTGTCTCAACAAGACGAGACGAATACATTCGTTATCACTGAATATGTCTGCTTCGAGTAGTGTACATGTCCATATCGTTGGCTGCAGATTGGCTTGACGACGGCGTCGGCTCGGAGGTGGGTGCACCAATGGTAATAGCTTAAAAAGGAATTTTAAAAAAGGCTAAAGTCGAATCGATTGTTAACCCTTTAAACGATTCAACTGGCGACATCCGGCCGCCTTCCAAGACCGAAACAACTGGCATGTCTCTTCGGGATAGCAAAATGTTGTCATCAAAGTAGCAGCACCACCGGCGTGCTTGAACACGGAAAGAATACCGCCTAAATATGGAAGCATATGAAGCTATGTCGCCTATTCACTCATATCTTTATACCTCTTTGGATGCCCATAGCCAAACCGCCAAGAGTCCCTAGAAAGATTGCCGTCGCCTTTGGAGTGACATCCCGAGTCCCTTCGGCTAAATCTACAAACCTGGACACGATGCCTAAATGGAAAGCCCATTATGGGCTACTCAAAAGTTTCAACTTGATAAGAACCATTGAAGAAAGTGCCGGCCTTGTAAACCATGCGATAATTAAGGTCGTTAGCTTGTTGGACAACATCTTCGGCTTTTTCAATGGTTCCTCGGAAACGAGCAAAGCAGTCGAGAATGTAAGGTTCAACTATTGGAATTCGGTCCTGCACAAGACCGTCGTACTCGTCGACCAAAGGGGTCGCGTAGCAGTCAAGCTAAAAGAGAATTTACAAAACTACGCCAAGCATAATTTGCATAAAGAATTTACGTCCTTCAATTTGACCACATTCTTCGGCACTGCTGACGTCATAGCCTGGCAAGCTGTAAGGAAAAGTTGAACAAACATTTTTCAAAGTTAGGCGACAGACAGAAAGGCTGCAAAACCTATAGTTCATTTTTGGGAAGGAGATTTTTGCATATAAGCAACATTTTACTCAGCCACGTCATGGAGTAATGATAAAACTAAAGATCAATGAGAGCACATACAGCCGTCATCATTCGTCCAATGGGATATTGTCGGGGATATCAATATATCTGTAGGTTGAGTCGTTAATTTTGACAAAACGACTAATAGGCTGAGATTGAAAAGGGTCCCTGAAAGAGGCTTCAATTTCCTTTTTAGCAATATCCGCTTGGTCAACATCTCCGCAATGCAACAAATCGATCAATTTCTTCCACACAACCCGCGATTCCAATGGGTGCTGCTTTCGAACCGGTCGGATGAATCGGGTGCCACGTTCTTAAGGAAATTTTCAAATTAACCTTTCAACGCGTTAGGGGCGCCCAAAAGGAGCATCCTACCAATTTGGGTTACGTCTATTGTCTCCACAGAGCCGTCCGAGTAAGTGAATTCAATAAGTTCTCGCCAGTCGCCTTCAGCTCGGCAGAAGACTCGTCCAGTTGGAGTTCTCGCTTCGGCTGTCACCCTGTGCGATTTGCCGCCATAGAACGGTTTCGTATGAAAAGTTATCACGGCCGCATTGCCCGTCTGCTGGGACACTATTTGCACTTTGCCGCCAAATTCCATGCTAGGAGTTGTTAAAATCGATCGGGCAAAACAGTTGGGATAATGCAGGCGGTAAACTTCGTAATTCGATTTCCTGCAAGAAATTTAAAAAGTCTACGCATCTCTGTCAGCATATACATAATATATACACTAATAAACAAAAAAGACTTCGTATGCAACAAGCCTACGAATAAGTACATAGAAAAGCTGAAGAGCATACTTGTCGTGAGAAACAGCCGGTTCAACTTCAGGACAAAGGACAGCTACCTTCGCTTCGCATAGAATGGGCATATTTATTGAGACACCCATGAACTTGGACCTTACGGATATGCTACCGGTAAGAAGAACGTCTCGATTTGAAGTGGAAGCAAAAAAGGCTGTCACAGGAGGGTGATGACTCATCTGTTCCGCATGGAAGCGAACCTTCGACGTTGAGAGAGGCTGCGAATCTGTCGGCGGGTCAACGAAGTCTCCCGACGGAACCCAACTGCACGTGAACAGCTCGCCAGCGACCGGATTGAACGGCTTTCGGGCTACGCCACCTTTGCAACCAAAAAAGAAGGAAGTAAGATACCATTTCAGGATGGCGACAAGACGCTTCTCCGAGCTAGTACACCTTGCAATGGATACAAATGTGGACGTGTTGGCCAAAAAGTCGCTGCACGACTCCAAAAAGGAGCGTTTCTGCGAAAGGAACGCCGGCAATGGGACCCTGGTAAGGTCGGTGCCCAATTTCAGCTTTGAAAGCAAGGAAAGGATTGCCTTCTTTTGCGATTCAACGGAGCCAAGTTCAGGCTCGAAAAAATCCGGCTGTTCCGGCATTTCGTCGCTTTCCTTAAATTCCGTCATATCCACACGACGGGAGCTCGTTTCCAAAGGCTTGTTGCGCTCCTCCACAGAGGAAACAGCCCTCTTTGCCGGCGCGTATTCAATGGATTGGCCAGCGTTCGAAGCAAGTGATGCTTCCAGCTCGGATGAACGAGTTTGAAATGTCGAAAGGTCATTCTGAAAAAAAGGAGCATCATTAATGCGATCAATACGCATCCGTAAGTATGGAGATTGACCACCTGTAAAAGTCTTAAGGACATGGCACAATCCTTCAAACCTGTTAGCAAACTGTTCGAGTAAGATTTGATGGACAATACTGCTTGATAGGATTCCGGAGAATTAAGCAATGCTGCAGGCAAGTCATCGAAGCACCGTAAAAGGGAGGCGTGCTGCTCAGATGCGGCTGTTAAAATTTTGTGAACATTTCCAAACGCCGTTGCTTGCAATGCGGTGCCTCGATACACGTTCTCCGACACCTGGGGCGTTTTAACTATCAAGTCCAGATCAAGATTCCTGCAAGAAAAAATCACTACCGTAATTATTGAAAAGCAGGTACAGCTAGAAAAAGAAATGCTCGAAGAATTCGCGTAGATGCTTAACAGCGAATTATTAATTTGTTTACACATTGTTAATGTCACTTAGGCAGTCCTTACTTTTTTCTTCGCTCAGCGTGATCGTTGGCAATGGTTCTAAGTCGGTTGATCCATTCCTGCTTTGATTTTGTGTCCTGCGCCTTAAATCTGTACACATCGCAGCCGTATGGGATGACAGAAAAGGTCATCGAATCGTCCTCGCTAGGAATGATCTCGGCATTGGCCAGATTCAAGACGCCTCTTGGTTTCAGCGACTTAACATCGCATTTTAGATAGTACCTGTAATGCATCCAGAAGCTGCTTCGAGCAGTCGATACGTCCAAGTTACCTAAGTTCTCCTTTAGCCGGATCTAGGACGCACCAGCGATTTTGCCATCCTTGTATGGCATTGGTGAACTTCAACAGTTGGCCCTCAAGCGGTTGACGCATTAGATCTAATTCCTCCAGCTTTTGGAACATATCAGCTCGTTGTAAAATCTCCCTGAGCTGTTGCTCTTCGGTAGTCGTCGGAGCGCCGACCTGTGATTGCATTGTTATTCAAACTGTAAGCTAAAAAGCAACATCCACTAAGGTAGATCCAAACGAGCAATCACACCAATACCAGCAGATTACTAGCTAATCCAACAAGCTGCTTCGTCTCGTGACATCTTCATTTGTCAAAAGAAACTTGCGACTTGCTCCTCAAGCGAAAAATTAATCCAAAATTTGCAAAGAACCAAAAATGGATGATGCAGCTTGGCTTTTGAGCACGAAAGGTGCATAGCGTCTAATATTTAGTCAGACGGCCATAAGGGACAGCAAGTTTGGGCAACTCTAATGCGAGAATGATTACAGTGCGACAGAACCTGCTAATCCACAAGTTTCTTACTGTATTACTGAAATCAAAGCTTTTGCTGTTTGTTAATAGGCTGCATTTAGTCTTGTTTAGTTTACCAATTTATCATACTGACTAACAATGTCGCGGAAAAGTAGTAAAATCGCGAACGCAAGTTCACACGTACTTTTGTAGATTTTCGCCCACTGCTCTGCGATAGTTGATGCTTCTTTGCCAACGCAATTGGTATTAACAAGTTCGGTGCGTCATCGCATTCTGTTGGAGCGCAACATAAAGTGCTAATCCAACGAAAAAGAAGAACGGTAAGAATATTTTTCCTACGCATAAAACTTGCAATGTCTGAACGATATTCAGGCGACACTGAAGTTTATGTAGTTCGAGTTTTGAATACGCGTACGTGTGTCAAAGTACTTATTAATGTTCACTTGCAGATTTGTTCAAGTTTTATCTATCTGCAGTTTGTTAATGAGAAGTTAACGTTATCTTTGAAATGTAGGGCCCTATTTGATCCTCACGCCATTAGAAGCCATCCTTTCCAAGACGCTTTTGTTTACTAGCTAGTGTGACACGCGCAGCTTCACGCAAACATATGCGAGAGCTTCCTTGTTCTCAATATCTGACACGTCACCGCCACCGCACCGGCTACCGTATGATGATCTGCAGGTCCGTTGATAAGGCGCGCGCCCGAGATTCCACAGCAGCATTTTGCAAAACAATGGCGATTTAATAAATATTTTCCTAGCTGAAAACACGATTAAGCCATTTAATATATAATAAAATGTCTGACATTAACAGAGCACTGCAATAAAATCATATTTTATTGAACATTGATTGTTGTGCCCTACGTGGTATGGTAGAATAATAATGTATTTAGTGATGTTATTAACAACAGTCGGGGCGTGAATTTCCATCGTTACAATACAGTTATACATTATTTCTTCCACGCGAGTAAAAGAGTCGTTAACGCGGTAACGTGTAGAGAAGCACTGGAATAAACACAGATAGGATTTTGTGTAGATGTATTCAATAATAGGCTGGCAAAGCAAGTGCTTTTATGCGTCGTTTGACTGAAAGGAATGTTACCCGCCCACCCATCCCAACAAAATTATGAGCATAGCAAACATGGATACATCAGCAATAGATGCATTTGTCCACATGATAAATCATGCAGCAGAATAAATGAAGAATCATTAATAATATAAACAGTTGTATTGGCTTCTTTAGGCTATTGGTTGTTCGATTATGTTGAGGATAAGCTTGTATTGCACGTGCGTTTGGTTGTACTTCTTTCTTTGGCTACGTAAGCCATACGAATATTGTTATGGTGATACACTCTCCATGTCACCTGCAGTACAAATGTTGCTATTCATTGATTGGTACCTTTTACTCGAACGCACTTTTCATTTGCGACTCTTTTTACGGCATAGCTCATTCAACTTTGTTCGTTGAGGCATGATTGAGTGAATTGATCATTGACAGAACTGAATGAATGAAATTTGTTTGAGAACGCCGAAAGTGTAAGTCAGTGTATGTCTCGTACCTGCTAAATGGAAATTTTGTGACTGATCCGTAATCTGGTAGCTGTTGTTCACATATTCATATTATTTGTTGTACAATGGTAGCAGCTCTACTGCTTCAAGGTAGCGGCGCCGTAGAGCCATTACCACCAATACGATGTGACGCCAATCGTCAGGCGGTGCTCGTTGGATCGACCAAACGAGCGCTCGGCGGTAGCGCACTCTCCAAAAATTGGGGTGGTACAATTCTTAAGTAAATGGGTGATCGTTAGGCGGTAGGTGTTTTAGAATGATTCGCAGGTTCCATTAGTGGTTTAAATAAAGGTCTCATTGGCGAATGGATGCACCGTAATCTACAAATTAGTCCTACAAAAGCGACTTATATTTGCACATTCACATTTGGAATTGATTCGCAGGTTTTCATAGTGAGTTCTCGATTACGGCATTATATTCGCCCGTTTTTTAGCTTTCCGAAATTAAGCCAAATAAACGCTTTACCAACGAGAGCGTGACCACATATTAGCGGAACGTCAGTGAACAATTCTTAGGGAATTATAGGAATAAGTTGTTCTTTGACGTTTCGCTAATAAGTGCTCACCCGTTCGTTGGTAAGGCGCTTGTTTGGTTTAATTGCAGAAACCCAAGAAAGGGGCAAATACAAAGCCCTATTCGAAGACCCACTATGAAAGCCTGCGGACTCGCTTGTAAATATTCAGTTTCCAAAATGATTCGCAGGTTCATGCGACAAGTTAAGTAAAGGTCTCATTGCTTAGTAGTTGTGGTCTAACGCGTTAATTAGTCTTACTATGATGCTGTTTAATAACGAATGTTTATGAACGGTCTTCGCAAAGGTTGTACACTTTTGGCGGCTTTGGACCGTTATAAAATAAATTTTGTTTCCTACTGTAGCTTTCGAGACCGCACTTGCGAAGGTTTTAGCGGAAAGCGAAGCAGTTAGATTTTACAGGTGTCGCTCGTAAGACCGAATAGTTAAAATGACGAATACTCAAAATTGTCGAATGGGAAGAAATATCTGAACTACGGGATCCTCTGCACGGCCTTACTTGTCGAAAGGACAATTTCCTGAATAGGAAGGAACCCAGAATGAAGCGAAATCCCGAAAGTCAAATTTCAGATTCGGTTCAGAAGTATAGATGACAAAACGTTTACATCGAGTGACCTTATTGTGGCTGTTTTGTACTTGTAATTGCTAAATGATGGGGATAGTTTTACGACGATGAAAGCATGGTTGCACTGAGCTTTTGCTCTCTTTGTATCACTGTAGATAAGCTTGGACGCTGTTTGGTTGTGTTTTCATAATTACTGTGTGAATAGCTGCTTCTTCGCGCGCACAATGAGCAGGAGCTGAGCATAGCCGTTTATTAGTATGTATCAGATAATATCTGAAGTTCGCGGGTTGCGACAATCAATTCACACATCATTAAACGTTACGTACATGTCGGACATATTGTAACTGATGTTATAATGACAGTCGGATGTCGCGTTTTCGCTAATACAGTGAGTGACATTTACATGCTACTGTTCTTTCCAACTTTCAAACGACTGATGTGTTGCTTGTAAAGAATGAGATCCGCCCGCCCGGCCCGTCTTGGCGAACATAAGTGCGTCAACAATGGATGCACTTGTTCGCATGTCAAAGTTGAGCTACTGAGCAAATGAAGAATCATTAGTAGTGTACACAGTTGAAGGAAAAGTTGTTAAGTATAGCTTTTATTATGTGTCCATTAGGTTGAACTTCTTCTTTTCTTGGAAACTCACGTGGCCTGCAATAAACTATTTCGGTAGCATATGATGAGAGAAATGCGTTATCTGATAGTGTTCCTTACTTGTGCGACAAATTTCTCTCTACTTGAATTATGTTACTTATTTCTCTTTACTTTATCCGATATGGTGTCCGTGCTTGGCAATTGAATGCATGTCCATTGAATAAAGTAGTTAAGTGAAGTTAGCTTGAGAATGCTGAAAGCGAACCTCGTACTAAGATCATATCTTTTAAGCTCAAGTTGGACTGACCCATGGTTTCACCGCTCTGGTTTCCTTCTTCGTATTACTATATGCTGTCCAGTAGTAACACTAATACTGTTTCAATGTATGAACGGCATATAACCATTACCGTAAATGGTTATATGCTGCTCATCGTCCGCGAACTCGCAGCTACGATGCACACTGCAATAATGAAGGTGGTACAGATTAGCGAACGTTAGATGATTTTTACTTTAAAGTGATTCGCAGGTTATTTTTAACAATTCCCGTTCGCTTCTAATTGACGAACAGCTCAAGGTTAGCCTATAAATAGATCTTATGGAGTGACGTGTGTTTGTGCATTTAGAAAAAATGATTCTCAGGTTCCATAAGTAGTGTAAATTACCGTCTCGATCATGATTATCCACGTATTCGTGCTGTAAAAGTGATATGTTTATGTGATGGCAATTTTGAACTCATTAAAGTGTTTGATATTTTTGAAAATGCGATTTATTGTAACGGGCATGTAGGTTTTCATTAGTATGTCGTGTACGGTATGGTAAGCCAACGGTGGTTCCTATATGATCAGAAAAAGGAAAAGGAGACAGAGCTTTCAGGATCTTCGGATCCCGTCATCAGCGTGAGAGAAGGAGGGAGGGAATGCCCCTCTTCCTCTGACGCTGATGACGGGACCCGAAGATGACACGTCTGTTAAGCGTGCTTCGCGGACGGCAGCTGTACGTTATGTGTGCCCTTATTGAAGCTGGTTTATCATAGTCGATTCATTGATAGATCGACATAAGGCCAATCGGGAGAGAGAGAGAGAAGTGAGGGTTCGCATACGTCGCTTAAGAACTTTTCAAAGTAGAGACATGTCTATTTGGGAAGCAGTTGGCCTTATCGGCGTGCATACTAATGCAATAATAATTCGTAGACTCGCCCTGTTCCCTTGTCGGAACCATGAATTGGAGAACTGACCTGATATAACCGTTTACTAGTATTGCTCAGATAATGTCCGACGTTTACAGAGCGCTGCAACCGATTTATATCTCATTAAGTGTTAGTCATATAGAGCACGTGTGTCATGCTACCGTAATAATGTATTAACAGGTGTTTAATGATAGTCAGGTATCGCATTTACACTGTGTTATGGCCAGCTATCGTTATGCTCCATTCCTTTCAAACAGGCAGAAAAATCAATAACTTCAAATAATTGATCTGTACACTCGGAGAGACGCACATACACAAGTACAAATAGAATAAACACGGATAAGATTTTGTTTAGATGTATTCAACAATGGGATAGCAAAGCAAGTGTCCATCCAACAAGATTATGAGCAGCATAGCAAACACGGGTGCAATCAGGAATTGACGCATTTGTCCACATAATAAATCATGCAGCAGAATGAATGAAGAATCATTAATAATATAGGCAGTTGTATTGGCTTCTTTAGCTATTGGTTGTTCGATTATGTTGAGGATAAGCTTGCATTGCACGTGCGTTTGGTTGTACTTCTTTCTTTGGCTACGTAAACCATACGAATATTGTTATGATGATACACTCTCCATGTCACCTGCAATACAGTGTTGCTATTCATCGATAGGTATCTCTTACTCGAATGCACTTTTTATTTGCGCGACTCTTTTTACGGCATAGTTTATTCAGCATTGTTCGTTGAGACATGATTGAGTGAATTGATCATTGACAGAACTGAATGAATGAAATTTGTTTGAGAACGCCGAAAGTGTAAGTCAATGTATGTCTCCTACCTGCTAAATGGAAATTTTGTGACTGATCCGTAATCTGGTAGCTGTTGTTCACATGTTCATATTATTTGTTGTGCAATGGTAGCAGCTCTACTGCTTCAAGGTAGAGGCGCCGTAGAACCATTACCATCAATGCGATGTGACGCCATTCGTCAGGCGGTGCTCGCTGGATCGACCAAGCGAGCGCTCAGCTGTAGCGCACTCTCCAAAAATGAGGGTGGTACAAATGGGCGATTGTTAGGCGGTAGGTATTTTAAAATGATTCGCAGGTTCTGTTAGTGGTTTAAATAAAGGTCTCGTTGGCGAATGGTTGCACCGTAATCCGCAAGTCAGTCCCATAAAAGTGACTTACATCTGCACATCATTTACATTTCAACGTGATTCGCAGGTTCATTAACAACTGAATCTGGCGCATGTCCAAATTTCTGCCAAATTAACAGCCCATCCATGAATATTAGTCATTCACGAAGTTTTAATGTATTATTGGAAAAAGCTGAGCTTTCTGTCATTTGTCTATGGTTAAATAGGGCAGTGAACTCATAGTTCGCATTTGGCATGTAGAAGCGTAATGAAAATAGGAAACGTTGCTCGTATGAGCAGTTCTTGCTTTATACTCCGCCTTTGTGGGGTAACATGTAATTGGACAGCAATTCAATGAACTCGCTGCTGCTTCATGCTTGTCATGAATAGGAGGCGCGCTGATACGTGGCCGTTTATTAATATTTCTCATAAAACATGTCGCATTCGCAGAACATTGCGTCGGATCATAATTTATTTGAAGTTGGTTATGCAGCTTGCATGGTATGCCCACATGATGGTGTGTATATACTGGCCTTATATTAATAATACAGCCAGGGCTTAACGTTTACACTGTTACACTGAGATGGCGTCATATAACGCCGAGGGGAAAGTCGCTAACTTAAAATGATTGATCTGTCAAGTCAGAGTTGACGGTAACTACTACGATCAACAAAGACAGCATCGTGTTAGGATGTATTGACCTGAAAGCAAGTTTTTTATGTGAAGATAATGGAAGCTACTACAACTACCTGACTTAACAAACCTTTGGTCTTTGCAAGCATGAGAGTGCATCAACAAGTGATGCGTTTGTTCGCATGACAATTAAGCAGACGCGAGAAATTGTGATTAATGTGAAATTGACACTGGACGAAGTTGTGTTAGTTGTTCCATCATGTCGGGCAAACGGGAACAGAGCTTTTCTTTATACTAAGATTAAGTGATTGTTTTGTTTTCATAGCCTGCAATAAACTGTTGCTGTCATATTAACTGGAAGAAATATTGTACTCGATTATATTTCTTACTTGCGTGATCGTTTGCTCAGTAGTGGTGCATCCGCTATGCGATTATTGCTTGACGCTTTAATGTGTGATCATTGCTGCTAGTCTTTATATGGAGTTTTTTGGTAATGCTGAAGGCATTGCTAATTGAAGAACTGTTAATTGGAAAGTGCGACTAACCTTTTCGTCTTGGCCTCGGCTCTTGTCTTCATAATATTTACTTTCCATTAGGAGCAGTGATAAGGCATCGGGGTATTACCGCCACAGAAACTCTGTCACGAAAGTGTTGTGCCCGTCGTCAGCCGCTGCTCGCCGGACGAACCAAGCGAGCGCGCGACGACGACGTACGCAGCCGAAATTGTGACACGCACACGTAGCGATACGTGCTTCCTGTTTTAAAGTGATGTTCAGGTTCTATTAGTAATTTGCAACGAACGTTTCTAGGTTTTTAAATTTATGTCATCTGATCTATTCTTCGTCGCCTCTGTTTATTATTATTTAGCACAGAAATAACTGTTTTATTAAAGTCAAAAAATATGTATATATACGGAGCTTTCGAGACAAAAACGCGTCCCGTCTTCTTAACGTAGGTTTTCATATGTGAACAGGTCTTTGAGCTGCAATTTCAATGCTTTGGGACCAATTGCATGCCGAGAACTTCGAACTTCTTTCGCGCCAATAAACGGACTAATCGTGACTAACGCGTTTCAACGGTTATTTCTGTACTAAATGATAATTAAGTTCGTAGAAGCAGTTGAAATGTCACGTTCAGCTCCATGCTTATTTGGTACGCGTCGAGGAAATGAGTCTGCCAATTATGGTCATTCCGAGAAGTGATAATGAAGAAACGCGTTTGGTCTTTTTAAAAAGCGTTAAACGAGGTCTTACGCCGCCATTTGTCCTTTAGAGATGTTTTAGATCGGCAGTTTCCTCTTGACATCATATGTGTCGGTAACAAATTTTTCACAGCATCCTTAGCTGTCTGCAGAGTGAGGAAAAATTGAAAATCCATTTCTATCTTCTTTATTAATGACTAAGTGGGGCTCGCTGTTGTCTGTTGGATTGGTGTCATTATTGGTTTTCCACTTCCTAACCGCGATCCGTGAAATTTTGATTCGTCTGCAATTCAAGCAGCGAAACTGTTCCATTAGTTGGAATTTAGTGCAACTAAAATGATTCAATGTAGACGACAGTCTTGAATCCGCGCTAAACGTGGCGTCATCGAGATTGCATTCACAGCATCTCCAAGAGTTTAACCTAAATGGGTTAAATGAAGTTTCTTGCCAGAGATAAAGCTAAAGGTCCTGTTTCAAAGCGTATTCCGGTAATTTTTCTTAGATTGCCTTTAAGGTAACTACAGTATGAAATATTCAGGTTACATAAAGCCTGCTTTTTGTACAAAGCTTGTTGTCGTCTTTTAGATTATTTTTTCCGCTTGTTTAGGTGTTAAGCTGTATTTGCTGTAATTGCCGGGTTTGATTAGTTGAAAATTTTTTCTCTTTAGGTGTTTTACCTGCTACGTGACGTTCTCTGGCTTGTTGGAAGGCAATGGTGGCCTCGGCGAGCATCAAAAGCTATTACAATACAACGTTTAGTGCCGCTTTTTCGGCCAACGCAACTCACTTGGTTTGCTGTAACCGCTACGGCTATTTGTTAGTGTTTGAGTAAGTTGTTTTTTGCGCAATGTTACTCTGAAGCCACTTTACGGCCGTTAACTCTCAGCTTGCGTGCAACTGAAAGCAAGGAATCCGGAGAAGGTAGCGCCGACGCAGAACCCTTTAAATTTCGTGGTAGGTTTTCGTTTTTTACAGTTACCGTATGAATTAACAGTTTGCAAGTTCATTGTTCCTTCTGCTGCTGCTGCGTCGTCAGGTCAGCGAAGTAATGTTTCGTCAGTGAATAATTAAGCTTTATCGCAGACAGTTACTGCTTCGTCCGATAAACGAAGTTCTGTCAGCATCAGCAAACTGCTGTTCGATTATGTTAAGAATTTTTTGTCATTTCAGTTTGCAATGGTCCCATTTACGCGCTGCAAAGTGTGGGAGATCTATTGTGCTGGTATGTTCTGCAACTTTTATTCGCTTACGTTCATATTGTTGAACAACTCGCACGAATCACAACATGTAAACGGTTTACGCCGACAGTAGATTGTGACTTGTGCGGAGTTGTGAAATTTTGCGCACCCTTTAAGAAGGGCTGCAATTTTTTTCAAGTCCTTCATATTACTTTTAATATATTTATTGCAGCGGCACCTATAGTGGTGATGTCTTTATCTACCATTGGAAAGATATCATAGAGCATCGACCAAAGTGTCTTAACATTCTGCGGTCGGAAAGCGTGCCATCCTCGCCAAGCTGCCCCTTTGAAATCAACGCACTAGCTTATGATGCTCAGGTACAATGCTAATGTCCTCTATGCCATGAGAGTAAGTCTTCTTTTTGCCAAAGAAACCCAATCGCCTGTACACAGCTGGCGGCGATTGTATTGTCTACAGTTGGGACTTGGAAGCATCGAAGATTCAGTCCCGATGGAAGGAGCATACTGATTATATTCATTGTCTTGCCGTCCATAACAGTGGAATGATTCTGTCCGGAGGTGAAGACGGATGTGTCAAATGCGTTGGTTGGGAATTTGGTGGCTTAATTATGCACGGCGAAAAATGTATCCTCAATTGTAGACAGTCGATCAGCGCAAAGCGTAGCAACAATGCAGCCGTACCTTACGGGATGTCAGCGTACGGACGTTGGAGATTGGATAGGATGTATCACTACCTACAAGGACTTTATGGTAATGTTGAACTACGTGTACATGTTAGTTGTGTTGTCGCTTAATTCAATGTTATATTTTTCAGATATGTGGAGGAGGAGCGGGATTAGGGATTTGGTATCTTGGCAGTTTTGAATTATTGAAGCCTTTAGAGGATAGCGACGTAGAATGGTGTACTGCATCACGGCAGAAGGAATTCGTAAGTGATCAATTATTTCAAAAGCGTGTTGCAGCTTTATTCTAATAATTTCTTTTTCTAGTTCTTAACTGGTGGTTCGGACGGACGTATTTACCGCTGGACCCTAAATGGCGATTTGCTTGAAAAGATAGGCACTCCTTGTTCTTGCATTTATGATATTCGTTGTGCAGATGCGGAAGCTAATAGTACAGAGGTATGTTGCTTTCAAGAAGCCTTTGGTCTTTTACAGTTTTGGCCTTTTGCAGCTTCTTGCCTGTTGCGGTTCTGGGAGCACTGTATGCATGTACAACTATTTCGGACACCGTGGCTTCATGTTGAACTCTTGGTAGACACTGTGAAAGCTGATTTTGTCTGCGATAACGTGGTCCCATTTATTATTAAATGCTGCTAACAAAGAAACGACCAAACACGGTGCAGGTCTGCAGTAAAGTTGTGTTTAAAAAGGAAACTGGCGCCGAGAAACAAACGACTGCGTAAATAATAAGAGGTTCAAATGCTTAATTCGTGCACATAAAACGCGTTAACGCTTTTGCCGTATAGTTAAAGTCTTTTCTGAATGCGAAAATTTCCATAGGATGCTTGAAAATCGCCGAAGATGTAGTTGTGTCACGGGTTGGCGCACGCGGACGAAACAGCTAAGCTGAAGTGCGTGCAATAGTGGGTTATAATTACCTGAAATCATGATTTCGTACTGTAGAAGCAGAAACGGTCGAAATTTCCAACCTTAATGTCCGAGGAGAAGGCCTACAACGTTGGAACTTCGGGCGGTGACTGTTTGAACATCGACAATTCGAACTTCAACTCGGAGATGTACATTCGAAAAATTGTGCACGAGGAAAGTTTGCAGGAATTGATGAATCGCGAGCACAACCTGACGCAGCAGCTGAAGTCGCTCGACTTGGACATGCAAACGTTGGTGTACGAAAATTACAACAAATTCATCACGGCGACAGACACGGTGAGAAGTATGCGTCAAGATTTCATACGAATGGAAGGCGAAATGAAAAATCTGATGGAAAGCATGGAGACGATTTCGAAAAGTTCCAATTCCCTTTCGTCGGAACTTGTCCAGAAAAGAAAAGAAATGGAAGTATGATAGCGTGAGCTTTTGTTTTTTATTTAATTAAACGTACGCGATTTTAAATTTACAGTATGGCTACTATTGGGAAAGTGATTGCATGGGCTTATTTTCAGCGTCTGTCTCGCGTCAAGGCTATAGTGAAGCATCTGCAATTTCTGTTCGCCTTTCCGTCAACATTGCAAAGCTATATTCAAGCAACGAATTACGCGGCAGCGGTGCACGCATACCAGGAATACAGGGACTCTTTTGAACAGTTCAAAGATGTGCAGGCTCTACGATCGCTTTACGTTGAAACAAATGCCATAATAGCGAATCTGAAGGATCATCTTTTGGAGGAGTTTCATTCGAAAATCCTTTCTGGCCAAGAACTGTTATCACACGTAGAATTATTAATCAAACTGGGCGAACAACCATCGGCACTTGCTGGCGATTATTTAAAGTCCTCATTCACCTGTCTCCGGCAAGAATTGGACAACACTCAGGTGAGCCTAAGCCTACATGTTATTGCGCATACTTGAGGTAGATATTAAGCAAACCTTTGCATGGTATGCATTGGATTGTGTCTGTTGTTTTATTACTGTTTAAAACACTTAAACTATATGCAGGATGTAACATTTTCCATTCGTTTCGTTCAAATTGTTTTCAACTACATTTCGTGTGATTATTTCAGGCATCAAACCAGGAGATGACCTCCTCAGATGTACTTCATTTTGTTGATACAGTATGCAGTACATTTTTGGGTAATGTTTCACTTGTGATCACGTCGTGGCGTGCCATTTTCAACGACGTTGATCAGTCGGAACTGATTGACCAAATATCTCAACTGCTAACAGAGTATATTGCTCATTGTAAGCAAAAGTTTTCGACGAAAGTTTTTACGGCCGAAAGTGGGTTTTTGATGGCGCGAGCGTTGGATAGGTTCTACAGAAGATTGCTTGCCATTGAACAAGTATTGCCTTTGAAAGCGGAAGTTCAAGTTGCCGCCATGGAATTGATCAAGTCCACTGCTTGGCAGCAAATTCAATTGGTTAACCAAAGTGCAAATGACTCATTCGAAGTAACATTACAGCTTTGTGAATTAATGGTTACCATCTTTCTTTTAGCAATCGTTGAACGATTGCAAAAGGTATATCGTTCAGCATAAACCGTTGGCATTGCGTATAGGCGGAAGTGAGAAAAGTGGAAATGTGGAACAACCATTGGCCACTGCGTTGTCGACGATGGAAAATGCTTTGTTGACCAATGTGAAGACTTCCTTTGCGGCATTGTTCCATTTTGTTGCCACCGATTTGAGCTTCCTGACGCAAAGTGGTTTCACGGAGGAATTCGCGTCCGTTCTGAAACGCGATTTTCTGTTGCCATTCTTCCAGCACATTGTTCACTCGTGCAATCAGTGCTGCAATCAAAGTCAAGAGCGAAGTTCCACTAGCACAATGTTGATATTAATTCTGTGCAAAATGTGCAACGACTGCGCCAACAGTATTTTCGACAAAGTAATTGATTTGTACGAACACCAATGTGCCCTTCGACGTGAGCCCGTTGACGATAAAGACTATTCTCAACTAAAGATGGATCTCGAAACGTTGTCACGAACTTTGCTCGACCGTTTTGTTATGCTCGAAGGATTCCAACTTTCACAGGTTTGTTATTTTGCTCAGTGAGCTAAGCGACAATCCGTACGCATACAGATGTTAGTAAAAAGTGCAGAAACAAGAGATTGGATGGCTTCAGTCGAACCTCGCACAGTACGTTCAGTAATCAAACGAATCGTCGAAGACTTATCCGGTATAGATAGCTGCGTTGGGCAGCTTCTCGAGGAAGGCCATAGAAAAGAATTGAACAGTGATTCAAGCAGACGTACTTCCGGTAAGTACGCTTATCCCATTTTTAGGAACATCCCTGAGATTATTCTTTCTAACTATCCTCGAAGCGAATGTATCTAATGCGTAAAGTTAACCTGCCGCACAATTTAACTGCATGCAAAAGACAATATTAAAAACCCTTCTAAGAACAAGGATATTAACAGGTAACTGTAGAAAATAAAAAGATGCTCAAAATGAGCTCGAATATAGGCCATCTTTTAACTTATATGGCTTTTCATGCTGACGGTTTCGCTAAACCCGTTTAATGATAAGCAGAATGGGTGTGAACAGGGCCCGTAGTGAAAAGGTTAGTTATACAGTGAAACCTCGTTATGTGAATTATGCCAAGAGGCTGTTAGGATAATGGAGGGTCAAATGATTTGCAGGTAACGTACCTACTGTATTAGACGTATTCAAAATATTTGAGTATTGAAGATTTCACTATTACCACAATTTTCCTTATCTACAAAGCAGTCAGCAAGTATAGAAAAATCAGTTGAATAACCTTACGAAATGAAGGCTCAGGTTTGTAGACTTTATCAACGACCAAACGCAGGACGGCAATTCAAGCACAAAAAGAACAGTAGCGCATAATGAATCAGTGATTTTGAAGCACCACCAAACTTGCTAACCATTTTGCCAGATCCTTCTGTGCAATTGCAATAACCTTTTCGGATAGAGCTTTTTAGGCATAAACGAACAAAAGCAGCGGGAGTTTAGCATAGCAGAAAAAGGAAATGATTTTATTCAGGGGGCGATGGCACCAGAGCTTGAATATCATTTGTTCATACTGTAAAATTCTGTTGTTCTTGGCAAACTCGGATGACGAGGCTTCGCTGTGTAAAGTTGCTGCAGCTTTTGTATCAGGGTTCACCCTTCATCAGTGATCCTCTCTAAATGTTCCTGTGACTTTGGTACATTAAAATAAACTTTTCTTTATTACAGGAAAAGACTGCCCCACAAGTGTAGGCTGAAGTTTAAGAAAAGAAAGTTGCTACGTTATTTCATTAGGGAGCAAAACACCTTATACGTATTGTCAAACTTATCCGCGCCTTGCTGACGACCACAAAATCCTGAAAGAGAAAAATCTTGAATCGGCAACTTTCGTGGCACCTGCTGCGCATTATTTCGAGTGCCATACTTGGAGAACCCGTATGGTCGAAATAATGTACAGCACGGTGACGGTCACCATGCGCTTTTATTATTAATACCTTTTAGAAGTTCCTTTTAAGATTTGATTTTTTTAAAGCGGTTAAAACTTTTAGTGGCTAATTATTCCCGGAGCGTACGGTCATGGAATGTTGGAGCTAACGCGTACGGGACACCAGCGTTCAGCAGTACGCTTGGCAAATTGTGGAACGAACGCGTTGACTATGATATACGTGTGGACTTTACGAAAATTTCCGTAACGACGGGAATAGTTAAGATATGCTTGAAAACGTTTCTGGAAGTTGTGCGCCTTCGCACGTACAGCAAATTTGGACTGCAGCAGTTGCAAATCGACTGTCACTATTTGCAGCTGTTCCTTTGGCGCTTCGTTGTCGACGAATCGCTTATACTTAACTTGTTAGACGAAGTTGTTTCGAGCGCCGTTCAAAGATGCATTGAGCCTCAGCTAATGGAGCCAACCTTAGTGAATCTTGTTTGCGAAAGAGAATAAACCATCTCAGCTCCAAATGTACGCTGAAGTGAGCCTCATGAGTGTAACCCCGCATAAGGCTTACCACCAGTGAGCCTACGTCAGCCTTACAAGCATAAACGCGCCCTGAGCTCAGTTCACGTTGGCTTTGTTTCACAAGACCATGCACGCCAAGCTTCACTGCACCTAAGCCTCAGCTATGATTATATGCATGCGTACGCCCAAACCCCATCTAAACCATACATGTTAGACTACATTACGCATGCATGCCTAAGCGCACGAAGGCTAAACTACGCTTCAAGGACTGAGCACCCCTCAGACCATGTTAGGCTTATAACCCTAAGTACTTATACGCACAAGTAAAACATCGTCCAATCAGCTTTATTTTATTTACAATGCAGTATTATCATGCGGAGAGAACGTAACACGTACAAAACTCGCATAGTGGTACGAATTTAGTCGGCTGAAGTGGATAAGACCACCAATCGCAATAGCCAAAGAACCGTCGGTGCTATTCGCCCCATAAATACACGGACACTTCATTTCATATGCGTATAACCCAATACGACCAAGTGTGTCCATAGGCCACCAATGGAAAGGTCATGTTCTATACAAGCTGCACTCTGTAAGGATATTGTTTGTCTGAACATGAATTTTGAACACACCAAACTGACTCATATCTTCAGAGAGCAATGCGGACGAAGTGCCACTGGTGTGCACAGCTTCCATCGCTAAAGCACCGCAGCAGAAATATCAGTTCCAACTCGTAATGGACAAATGACTCTTCATCGGTCTACGACATCCGGTAAAGGTCAACCAATTTTCATAGATCACCAACTTTACGTGTTCGCTGACTCAAACGATGACCGCAACACCAATGCCAAACGATAAACCACACTGTCATTGCCTTGAAGCTCCAATGCCGGATTCCAAACAAAGTAAAAAGTAAACTAATGATTCCCGCCAACCATGTTTAAACCAACTGTTGCCTCCGAGCGGTTATAATAACATTACCTGAGGATCGGAGGACAAATTATTGAATCTGTCCACTTCATTTATCCGATCCCCGCAGGTACTGTACATATCTTCAAAAGGAAGAAGCATGTGCACTTTGCATATCGTTTTCAGAAGAGCTATTCGCGTTCGCTGCCCAAAACACTTGACTGCGCAAGTCAGATAAATCGTTCACACTCCAACATGCTCATCAATAACATATCGTTTGTTGTGTTAGCACCATCGTACACATATCATCATATGCCATAGGCAATGCCATGCGGCTTAGGGACAACGCGAAAGCAGTGGTAAGTCGGGCCGGTCTTGGTCAAGCTGTGCTACTCCATATAGTAGCATTCATATCGTTCAAAGACCGGCC